>BMAU01020054.1:107500-707500 GCA_019973935.1 Trichonephila clavipes
TTTATTACCTTATTATACGGTACTTTTGCATATTTTCTTCCTTTAACAAATACAATATTTTTTTAAAAAATTACAAACACGCGAGTGTTGGAATGCGACTTAATTTTAGAGCAACTTTATTTAGTTCCGAAGCCAAAGGCTTTCGCACGCTTTTCTATTCAATTTCCGCTTTTACTCCTATGGCTTCATTTGTTGATATTTCAGTTTAAAGCATTCTGTTGAATCTGCGTTCACTTTGTGAAGCAGATGAAGTGATGTGATCGTGTTTACTTCATGGAAGTCTCTTACTTTTTCCTTTTTATTCTGACCTTCATTAAAATGTGTTGACTTGTTCTCTCCTGTTACGTCATAGTTTTGCACAATCGTTGATTTTGTTTTATTTCAAGTGATGTTTAATTAATACGAATTACCTAAAACAGAATCCCTCTGCTTGTCAGTAACGAAATTGATTTTATTATTTTTTTTCATAAATCAAGATTACCTCTTACATTACCAAGAACCAAAACTGTTTTCTCAGTTTCTCTCAATAATTTAAAATTAATTTGAAAATTCAATATCTCATCTGGAATATTAATAGTGATTATTCGAGACTATGTATGCAAAAAGTATTGTAATTATAAGTTTTATAAAATTATTACAAATTAATTAGTTTAAAATATATCTGACAATCAACTCTGACTTTCAATAGTAATTTTAACATTAAGGTAAACAATGAGAGAACGGAGTTTTCTAAAGAAGCCTACTTCAGAATACATATAACACCGTGTAAAAAAGTAAGGACAAAAGAAATGAAGCATGTTAGAAATTTTAAAAACGTTGTAAAAGCGAACAGCTCTAAAGACCATGATTTGAAATGGTGCACTTAAATGGCAAATTGTTTTTATTTATATCCTTTTTTCAATCCCTATACTCTTAGTTCCCACTCTCCCTAAATATATTTATATTTCTTGCTCAAATTTTCAATCATTAATAAAATACTTTTTACTCATCCTCCCACAATCAAATACATTTTTTAAACTTGTAGTGGATAACACTTGATGTTAAGACAGTTTTTTGAAATACTAATTCAGTAATTAAATTTAATTAAATAATTTTAGTTTTAAATCGCGGAGAAAAAAATTGCCACTTAATATTGAGATTCTGTCATATGTATATACATATTTATATTAATTGTAATTTTTTAATAAAAAGTACTAAAACAAAAAAAAAATTTGTAGACCTAAGTAGGAATCGACTTAATTTTTTTTCATATTACTTGTTCTATTTCTTTCGGATTTCCTTGATTAGGTCATAGGTTTCAAGGAAATTCGTTATTCAAGATGATTAACGTATATGAATATTATGAGATGAAATTAATTCCCAACCTGCAGAATAGGGGGATCTATGCGTAGTAAATTCATCTGGATCTCATAGTCCTGGAAAAAAAGTTTCGGAAAAAATTAATTATACTTCCAAGCATTGCTTTTTTGTATTTGAGATATGATTCGAAATTGTAAATCTCGAGACCAATAATCCCGGTATACTCTAGAGCAAAGTTAATTTAAACGAGCCAAATACTTTCCCCCGTGAAATGCTCTACACATTTACCCTCTACCTCTAAACCTTTTGACTTTTGATCATCAAAGTATAAAGAATATATTTTTCGATATGATAATGAGAATATTTGTGAGAAAAATGATATCTTATCTGATGAGGTGATTTTGTTTTGACTAAAATGAAGTATATACAAATTTGAACTTCATTCCTAGTAATAATTATTTTATCATATTAATTATGTATATTAACACTTTTAGTAGAGAGTATAAGTGGTTATATTATAGTTATACTGTCGGGAAAAATATTTATTTTCTTGAAAAACTTTAAAAATTTTGAAACTTTGATAAAAAATTCCAGTTGCGAAGATCAACCATAAAAAGAAAAAGAAAAAAGCTCCGCGTCTATCTGTTGTTTAATACTCAGGATTTTCAAGTAATAAAGAATGGAATTTATTAAAACGATTTATAAGCAAATGTAAATAAGCTACACAATCATTGAACCACGATGCGAGGGTTATTTAAATTGATCGAGCAGAATTCCAAGAAACAAACTTCCTCATAAAATAGATAGTTCTGAGTGGTATTATATTAAAAACCACAACAGAAAATGAATGATTTCCTTATTTCCTCTGAGAAAATGAAATTTCGAATTTTCGAGAATGCTTTCAAAATTAAAACTGTATCAGTGTTAAAGGAATGATTTTATATATATTCACTCTCATTCTAAGGATTGTATTTTGATATTTAATGTAATATGAACAGAGAACTTTCTAAATATTTTGTGAGAGGTTTAAGGCAAATTAAACTAATAATTTTTTTAATCAGTTGAAAAATAGGAAATACTTGAATTATTCCATTTAACTGTCTTAAAAAAATCCACTACTCATAGTAAAAATTTCAACAAAATGAAGAAATAAATAACAGTTTCCTATATATCATAATGATTTAAATAACCGATCAAATTTACGGAGCAATAAAGCAGAAATAATCCCAAAAACCCATGTTTCGTGCACTCTCAACGCGCGGCAATGGAAAATCTATGCGCGTGGTGTTTTCGATGGCCTACTTAGGCATTTTAATGTCATGCTACGGAATAGCATTTTAGATGACATCGTTTAGATGCCAAAACTCAGGTATACTCTCTGTCTGATGAGTGGTTCCAGCCAGTTGCTGACCGATATGATTTTATATCCCGCTTAATGGGAACATATCCGGAAAACGGGCGACGCATGGGAGAAATGGGAGCTTGCGCATTTCGAGAGACGTGTGTATGGGTACTGCTTTTCTGAAAGACAGTTCTGGAAATGAATTGAAAAAGATGTAAGACCAAGAGCTTCACATCTTTTCTGATGAAACTCTCACTTATCATGATCCCCAACATTAGGAGGGGGGAGATCACCCATGATATCCAATAGAGCTTTAGATCATAGCGTCCAGCATTTATCCAGTATTGTTCAAAATAATACAGTGCAGGAAGCGTTCATCTCTGTAGCTTTTGGCAAGTATAGGCCCATCATTATAGTCCATATTGCAATGAGAATCATCACTTAGTTGGCTATATTGACAAGTCCATTGCATCTTGAGGATTTGATGCTTCAACGTCAAGAAAATTCTGCCCAAAAGAATCCTTGCATGCAGTCTGTAGAACAACAGACCTCGACAAACCATCGGAAGACAAGGTATGAATCTCAGGATATGCTTTATTGTGTTGTGCCAACTTCGTGATGATGCTGAATGATCTACATCAGAACGATGCGGATGAGGCATGTGCCATTCCATGACGATATAATATTACGAGGCAGTTTACTGAATTTTCGTCTTGTTATCTTTTTTATGGTCCTTCTCTTTCACGTAGGCAGCACTGTTATGGCATTATGCCTGAACAAATGGTGAATTCATGATACGAAAGTCCACCCTCATGGTGCCGATCCTCCCGTTCTGTTCTAATTCCTTTAATTGTTCGTACGTCATTTTTTGCTTGATGTTTATTTTTAAAATGAGTTGCTACTTTAAATATACATTTATAAGTATTTAATTCTGAGCATTAATGGTAAAAATAAATCAAGAATTCAAAATCAGGCTATTAGTTATATCTCCATTTATATATGAGTGGCGGGACATTTTGATTAAATAGCTATGAATAGTTTGAGACTCAATTTTATCAATTATAGATTACCGAATTTATATATAGCAGAGTCAAAAATTTTATCTGTTAAGAATTCAAATTCTATTGAGGAAACTTTGAGAGAAGGAGCAGGAAGGTTTTTGTTTACACGTTGCAGAAAGAATTTAGTGTCAGTTGAAGTGTCATGATCATCTTAGTTGAGTTACTGTTCACTGTTAATCAATTCACGTATAATCATTTATATGATGTTAGTTTTGCATTTTTAATATAGCAACAATTGTAAATTCTGGCCTTATTTCGTATAATTATTATATAGCAAGATTTTGTACGAAGACATTATCATACAGTATAAATAAGATACTAGAATACTTTATCTAATATTAAATTAAATATTTTCACAAATTTCCAACTTGAAAAAGTAGGTTTGAGAGGAAAATTTAATAATTTAATAAAGTAAGATAAGAAGTATACACGGTTTGAAGGCTAAATTCTCAAAGCTAGATATTTATCCCAATTCTAAATTATCTTTCTCTCTTACTCCAATTTACTTAAAAAGAATTGCAGTTTATTCCAGGTCTTGCATATCTGTTAAAACTCAAAATGAACTTGTGTGAACATCTATACTATACATAGTTTAATATCAGTTACAAAACGTAAAAACTAATGAGGAGATATAATCTCACACTAAGTAATAAGTAAATTAAACTGACTTTGTGGCTAACAAAATCTATGCTTAATATCTTAAAATGAGAAATGTTTGTATTTCGTAAGTAATTAGAAAGGTGAATTCCAAAACAGCTGAATAAATTAAAACTTCAACTTTTCATCAGTCTTTTTTAGCTGTAATATCATTGATACAACAATATTATTTTTAATTAACAATGTATATTAATACAATTTTCAAGATATTAAGAAAACTTAAATCTATACTACAATTAGGCATATACCTTTACGCGAAAATTTAATATCTTATTATTCTGAGAGAATAGTATTTTGAGATATAAGTTTATATTTTGTTTTTATTTTCTTACGTAATGTAAATTATAATTGAAAATCCATTAAGATATTGATTTTAAATGCATACATTTTTGTATTGTATTGTTTCTATTAAATATTACAAAAAAGAAACAAATTGTAAGAAATAGAACCAGTTTTAATCTATCGCAAATTTTAATGAAAATGAAAGATCGATTTTATATTCAAAATTATGCACTTTTTTCTTAAATAACACATTTCTTTAAATAAAATTTTATTATTTTTAAATTCCTGGAATTTGATTAAGTATTCTACTCTTTCTTTTATTTAAGTCATTTGTAAAGTGAGATAAGAGTGATTTCTTTTGGAGAGCTAAATTTGTGTTTATATTGTAATCAAGAAAATCAAAAATTTTTTTGCAGTGATAAGCAAAATTTCGTCATAATCTAATTTTTATTTTGATAAATTAATTACAAAACGAAAGTTTAACGATCTTTTTGAAAACAGAATAAAAAGAGTTGTGCACTTCTGAATATCCTTTTTTTATCGTAAGTTCTTAATTGCTAGCTTTATTAAATTGCAAAAGGAGCTTGAAGTGACCCAAGGTTTAAAAAGCTTCTTGTTTTATTTTTAAATGAATGTCCTTGGTATATCTTTGGCTGTTTAAAATCTAGTTTTTATAGTTATTCTATTTCCATTTTTATTTATAATTAGTTATTAATATAAGGACAATAATTTAGTAATCATCATGCGTTCCACATTTTCTGTAAAATGTCTGAGTTTTTAATCGAACATTCATTAAAAACTCAAATATCTATTTAACAATATAATAGTAACGCGTACTATTGCTTATATATATATATATATATATATATATATATATATATATATATATATATATATGTGTGTGTGTGTGTGTGTGTGTGTGTGTGTGTGTGTGTATTATGCAAATAAATTATATTATTCATTTCCGTAAGTGAATAGTTTTCTCTTTCCTTAAACAAATAGTGAGATTAATATTCAACATATAATAACAAGAGTTATCACTAACAGAACAATCCAATGCTGTGATAAATAACAGCTTATATACTAACATTTTCATCTGATATCCAACCAGATTACTCTCTACTTGTATATATCCTTGCATTTGCATCATTTTTAGCTTGAAAATTCTTCTGAATTCATTACACATATCATGATGAATGACCATCATGAAATAAATGGGTTTCTACCCCCGTGACAAATGACTCCATGCTTGAGATCATTTACTTGGTGACGGAATTGTATCTAGAATACATTACACAGAAGCGTGTATCTTGCCTTTTATATTGACTTGGCAAATAAATATGTGGTGGTAAGTTGTGTTTGATGCTTCCTGGATGATTGATGGTTTCAATTTATTATTCTCTATCTTAAAATATACCGTAGATGAATAAATGTTTGATTAGTTCGAATATCGAAAGTTTTGATAGAAATTTTTTTAAATGATCAAGTTAAAAATATCTTATTCAAAAAAGTGAAGACTTACGCAAGACGAGACTTTTAAGAAATTCGTGTTTTTGTGACTAATGGTAATAGTTATGAAAGTTTTGTGGAGATTAGTTAAACTTTTCAAACTATTCTACTTGAGTTATTAATGCTAACGTTAAAAAATTATTGTACTTTTCAAACTGCTCGGAAACGTAACATTTCTATAACATTTGAATTTATAAGTTTTCAAATAATTATAAATATTCCGAAGACATGAAACTAAAATGCTGCATAAATTTGTTGCAATGGATTTATGCATCTGATAATTATTTACAGGTTAACTTCAATAATTTGCTAGTATAAATTTTTAATATTTCAATGCTTTAAAAAATCTCTATAATTATGCTAACTTCCTTGAATCTCTAATCAGTTAAATACGTCATAACAATTTTTCATACTGCTTGTGTAAGAACTATGCAAATTAATTTTAATAGTTAATCAGATTTTTAAGAAATCAAAATGATTGGGATATTTGTAGACTGGTTACTAAATTCATTAGAAATTAAATCTCATTCGATTAGCCTTTTAAAAATTATATATAAATAAAAAAATCTCGGTGCCTTCGTCGTTTAAATTTTGAAAAACATATAAATTTAATATAAGGTTATTGTTTTTTATTGATAAAACAAGTATCTGTCGGCAAAGAGATTAGGATTTCTTAAGTGTATTATTATAAAATTAAATACAAAAATTTCATAGGCATAAAAATTGTTAAAAATTTAGGAACTTTTGTCAGATTTGTTGGAAAATATTGCAGAGAAATATTCATGAAATGGGGCTTTAACAAAACCGATCAAGTCGGGATTAAAGACGAATTTTTCACAAGTAGAATTTGAATTGAGCCTGAATATTCTGTAACTTACCGGACTCGAAATTGCATAGATACCCGGCATAAACAAGTTTTCTTTAAGTTTTAATTATCACTGTAGTGTCTAAATACCGTTGGCGTACTGTCTGGCAGTTGATTCTTTAAGAGTTGGCGATGTCCCCCAACATGCAGGGGTAGGGTTAGTGTGTTTTGGGGGGGGAGAAGGTTGCTTGACCCCGGAGATTATGGTCAGAGAGGGGAAGAGTCGCTTGTGTTTTGGAAGAGCGAAGCGTTGAATTGTTTTGGGTCGAAGGAAATGGAATTCCTTCGGTGAGAGAACGATCACAGGGCGTGGTCTGGCGTAATAAGAAGAAATAGTCTTTAGGTTTGTTTCAACACGACGGGCATTGTAGTTTGATTGCTATTTGATTATTGTATTTAATCAAAATAAATCATGTGTAGCAGTTGATTGATTTGAGAAGTAATTAAGGAAGTAATAAAGACTTTACAATCACCTAACCTAATCGATAGGGAATCTTATAATGAAACGTTTTAATAAAAATATTTCATAAATTTAAGATACGTTAAATGTAATGTTATTCCACTATTAATCATAATAATCTCATCTACATGTGAAATATCTTTTAATCGTGGAAGTAGTTGATTATATCGAGTAAACATGTATGGAATTATGAGAATTTTATAGATTAAACGTAATAATTCTCAAAATACTAGCATCAAATTTTGAGGATAGAAATTCAATTTAATTCGATGAATTGGCAAGAATTTTTATTAATTGTTTGGTTTCAATCAAAGCGTTCTATACTTCGGAAATTGGCAACTGACCTTCCAATTTAGAGTCTTTGTCAAATGCCAATGATAACACTTTTGATCTCTGATATGATTCTCATCTAGTTTTCACGTTACTTCGCCTGAGGGGTTTGGTGACAGCTCAGGTGCGGTCACATCATTTGATTGAGGTTCAAAATTATGAGATTGGCTTCACAAATAGCTTTCACATTACTTTGAAATACGACGCTAATGAGTAATCAAATAAAACTGCGTGAGGATTTAGAAGCTCAGTTCAATTTTACGTATAATAATCCCATTGTGAAGTTAAATTAGGATGGAAGGCCTATGATGATGAAGCCGATGACTGTAATAAGTGTTTTATTTTTATCTTTACTTAAATTAAAATAATTTTTAGTAAATTATGTAGTGTTTATATAAATTTGATATACCAGCCGATTTGAGGACATATGTTCATGGTTGATAATCTTTCTGGCTTTGTGCCTGTTTGATTGATTGCTTATTAACGTTGCTCTTCAAAGCAACATAAGTATTCATTTCTCAAACTGTGGGGCGCGGCCCTCTGAGGGGGCATTATAACTCTATGAGGGGGTGGGTGAGCCAATTGAAAAGTCGAAAACAAAAGATTATTTTAAAAAGTTATTAATTTACTGAAAGTAAACAAATAAAATACATTCTGGCATATTAAAAAAACAAAATACACATTTAAACTCTGTGAGTGAGTGAGTGAACATTAACGTAGCACTGTTCAGCTACACGAGGGCTTTTAGCGATGGACCACGTAATTTTGAACCATGCTCAATTGACGTGGACGACACCTGAGCTGGCATCCTCCTCTTCTAACTATCACACCACACCAAACACATTTAAACTCTAATATAATACACGTATAAATGTATCAGTACTGCACAATGTATTTTATAATTAGTTCAACAATACTAAGTTAACAACAAGGTTAATAATTGACGGAAACACCTTGGATTTGTCATACATAAAGTTATATGCGAAAATTAACACTTGTCTTGAAAATTTGTATGATTTATAATTAATCCCTTAACTGCCGATTAAAAGTTAAGTTATTCACTCCCCAATGCCACTGTTTTCCACGTAGGCGTTCGCATGTGATGTATTGGGGGAGGGGAGAAAATAAATAAATAAGCAAATCCTTTGAAAAATTCAAATCCTTCGCAAACACTGTCAAGATCATTGTATTGAATTCCAAAGCCTTTGGAATATTTTTATGGATAGCAGTGTACAGAAAAGATGGTGCTTCGGAAAGACGTATATATACGTTCAGGGCATATAATACTTTGGTGGAGCAAGACGTATATATACGCCGGTGGTACTTAAGAGGTTAAAGTTGTTCTGTAGCTTTGAATTCAATATTAATTATTGAATTCAATACATTGTTAATGTATAATGAAGAGGTGCGATGAAAATTATGATTGAGTACTGGGTGGCAAATATATAAAGTTTGAGAAGCACTGGCACAAGGGATATTGACGACGAATTTCGTAACTTTGATTCACAGTCAAGTGACGAGGACGACATCGAGCTGGCACCCTATTCTTCATACTTCAACTCTCCATTGTGAAAATGTTTAACGTGGACCGCTTTCACTTACATCAGCTCTATTGCACTGCGAGTCCCGGTGACCTAAGCACTTTATCTGATATTAATAACTCCATTTACGAATACAGGACTATAATCATTTGGTTACGTTGACCGTTGTCTTTGTGCTAGTACAACAAGTTCGAGTATTAATTCTTGTTCCTGTCACTAGTCAAAATTAGCAAATTTGTTCCCAATAGCTACTATGTAGCAGATAAGATAATGTTTATTTCGACTTATCTATCGAAACTCGATTTTTTTTCTTTTATCAAATTCCTACAGGTTTTGCTCTATTTTCATCATATGAATTATGCCCTCTTACACAAATCTAAGAATTGTAGCAAAACTCCGCTCGAGTCGGTGTGAGTGAGTGAGTGAATATTAACACTGCACTGTTCAGTTGCTCGTGGGCTTTTGGCGACGAACATCGTAATTCTGAACCATGGTCAAGTGACGAGGACTACACCTGAGCTGGCACCTCCTCTTCTAACTACCATATCACACCAAAGGGAGGATGTTTGAGCTCTCGACGGATTTAATGTGCATCTCTCCCCTACACGGTGGGTCTTTAGTGGTACTGGGCTCGAAATCGTGACAAGCCAGCCACGATCCGATATCTTGACCATTTGACTACCACGGCCTACGTTGGTGAGAGTTAGTAGAATGAAAAGCCTCCTTTAAAGATCAACAAACTTTTATTCTTAGCCTTTCAGTTATTATCAACTTCTGTTGTAACAAATGGGGAGCAGGTCAGTTTTAGCATATGCTAAGTGTATATGAAAAATAACACTTTTCATTTAAAGCATTTAACTTATTTTATAAAATTCCTAATCCTTTTTTTTCTGGATACACTAATAATTCATAAATAAACTATAATTTAATCCAACAACGACACGTCCAATTGCTATCTTTTCTTCATCTTTCTCTCGGTTTCAATTCATTTAACGTTAAATCGTAGTTCTGCTTTGCATAAGTCGTGGTTCCTTTACAGAAAGAGGTTCTCCAAACAAACAATGTATGAAAAGTATTTCCCCTTTAGGATTAGTGGAAGGGCGAGAAGAGGACACGTTACATAATCGAAAATGAAAATGAAAAGTGTGTATCTCGCGAATGTTCCCTGAAAGAACAAATGCAATAAAACGAAAAGAAAACTGAAACAAGAATTAGGTTACAAAGAGATTTATTGTGCGCCACTGTGTTTAATTTAGGCACTCTCGTCTTTCAGAGTAAAAAAAAAAGACTAATTCGAAAATTATCTTGATAGGTTTGAACGAGTCAAGATTGCTATACAGAAAAATCAACAAACCCAAGGAAGTGATTTTCGGAAGCAAACAGTTAAATTGCGCTGACAAAGTGACTGAGCGGCCGTTTCAAAGGGTATTTAAGCCACCTGATTGACAGGAGGGTATCGATTGGTGATAAAAAGGCACCCGAAAAGCCTTTAATCATGACAGCCGTAAAGAACTCCAAGAAAGAGTCAAGTATCATTGCCGCTTTGACTCTTTTCATTTAGTCTTGAGTATGGAAGTACGACAAAAGATAAGGATGAGTTTTTTAAACAAAAATAATATAAAGGATGGGCAACGTAGTATTACCAATATACCAAAGGAACGTTTTGTGCGTCCCGTTTCCTAAAATGTAAGTTTTAATGCTAATCATGCATTTACCGTCCGATTTTATAACTTGTTATCAGTATGTCGGGTAATTATTGCATTTTTATTATTTTTAAAATATTCATAATTAGAATAACGGTTTTCTGTTTGTGGAGATTTTAGTTTGTTTTATAGTTATTCTGAAATTTTATATTTTACCTCAACAGCATTTATATTAAATGACAGGGCATCTTGCCAACAGAATGAAGGTGAAATTATACGTTGATAAATAAGTATTACGTATAATGAATATGCTAGATTTTTAGTTAAATAAAATATTGACTTCGTTATGCGTGAAATGAACAAATATATAACCAGGTATTGAGAGACTATAACAAACATCAATTGCCTAATAAATGGAATAATTTATCTTGTATTAAACATGGCTCCCATTGAGTCTCTACTTAAAAGATAGATTCCTCAGCTATCGAAAGCCCCGAAAGGACTAATATATTGTCCTCTGCTTTTTTATACGAATGAAAAAATCCTAATAACCTTGCTTTTTAATTATATACAAGCTGTAATTGTATTAGACATTACGGATTGTATTGCACATTCTATCGTTTTAAGTGCTCACAGAGTTTTCTTATTTAAAGTTGTTTTAATGTCATATAAGTAGAACTAAAAAAACGCTAAAAAAGCACAGCTATAGAACAATTTTTGTAGATATTAATAAATAAACAAAACTTATTAATTTTTATGTAAAAACATTCCTGTAACCGATTTGTTAAATAAGTGCTACTTTTCACTGACTTATTTATTTTTAAAATTTTTAATTCTGTTCTTTTGCCAAAATTTATTGTGTTACTTTATATTTCCATCAAATTATTCGTGGCCGCGGTAGCCGAGTGGTATAGGTAGCGGACCGTGGCATGCCTTGTCACGAGTTCGAGCCCAGTACCACTAAGGACCCGCCGTGTAGGGCAGCGATGCACGTTAAATCTGTCGAGAGCTGAAATGTCCTCCCGTTGGTGTGGTGTGGTAGTTAGGAGAGGGGGTTGCCAGCTCAGGTGTCGTCCACGTCACTTGACCATGGTTCAAAATTACGTGGTCTGTCGCCAAAAGCCCTCGTGTAGCTGAACAGTGCGACGTTAATATCAAATCAAATCAAACCACCAAATTATTCCATCTATAGTACATAAAGATGAAAAAAAATATCTTTTACAACTTCTTAATAACCATGTATTTGTAATTAAATTGCTTTTTACATTATAATGAGGTCATTACTAAAATTTTGCATATTTTTTCAGTGATTGCATAAATTAAGAAATTATTTACTTTTCACTCATTTATTGTTGTCGTCCATAGCATTCTAATCGCATTATGTTATTGTTGTTTCTAGTAGGTGATAGAATTCCGTTGGTAAAAATGTATTTTTTTTGTTCAAATTATATTTGTTTACAGCTCAAGTCGATTAATGCGCTGAATTTGTGCTGATTTGTGCTGAATTTGTGCGTAACCTATTTGCAACAATATAAAATTGAAGTTGCTATTTAGTAGAGTTTAAAACTTTTTGTATTTCTTATTTTAAAAACGGGGCTCTTAAGAAATTATAAAAACCCTTTTTAAACCACTTATTGATGACTAATAAAACCCTATAACATTTTCAGCATTTGTTCATTATCAAAATGCTTTATGTTAAAAAATTTTTAAAAAATGTGGGTTGTCTCTTTCTCTTTATATAAATATAAAGCTAATGCTTAAAATTTTTAATCAATAAAATATATAAATTTAAGTTTTTGCATAATTTTCTATCATCGATATATTTTTCTGCATACTGTTTACATACAAAAAAAGGTTCATGAGTCCTACTTTCAAATATAATTCTGGTTCTTAAATCTTACCTCTAAAGGAATTTCTTATCAAAATTCATTTTGTACTTTAAAGTTCAATCAATGGATGTTTTATTTATTATAATAGTATTAAGTAAAAAAGATGTAAGTAAAAAAAAAGCATAAAATATATAACTTATTTAAGTATGATACAAACAAAAATAAGTAAAAGCAAGTATAAACACAAGTATAAAGAAGTATAAGCAAAAATAATTTCTTTTTAGTAAGCAAGACTTATAATCTTTACTCTTAAGAATAAAGAAAAATAATATTATTTTATGTCCTAATTTAAATAGCCGAAAGTAAAGGAAAATATATTAGTATGAATACTTAAAAAGGGGGGAAAGTAATGGTAAGGACTTAGAAGCTCCAGAGATATATTTGATGTATTTTCCATCTCATCCATACTAAATTAACGATATTAGTCAACACATATTTGATGTTCTTGCCATTACAAAATGGACTCAATGAATCAAGAGTTTTCTTATTATTCCTGCATTGATTTTTCTCCTTCGCTTTGTTGAGATATGCTGAAAATTTTTTAATATTGTCTATTTTATTCGAAAGGACCCTTTGAATATGAAGATGTTACGATTCTTTTTTTAAAATGGATTTGTTTGCAGAGAATATATATAGACTTTATGATTCACCATTAAATTCAATGAATTATTTACGCAATATTGTTCTTGCTGAAATGACTTTGAAAAAATATTGAATTTCTAGGAAAATTTTGTGACATGTTACTTTTATTAATGAAAAATCATTAATATAATATATAAATCAATGAATACTCTTTCAAAAGTTGAACTGTGTAATATAAATTGGTAATAAGGTTATTTTATGTAGATGTGTGTGTGTGTGTGGATTATTTCTATGAGAGAGAGAGAGAAAAGAGACCAAAAAAATATCAAACATAAATTCACTATTAAATTTGATTGTGTAACGTACAAAATATTTTTTTATAAATAGTGCATATTTTCTTTTATTTTAATTCATTTTTATGTACGTATATCTATGAAATTTTTAATTGCTCTATTCATCGGGAAGAACGAAATTAAGAAATGAATGTATATAATAAGGTCAGAAAAAAAGAACCAATTACAAAAATACCCTCTAATGTCTTTATTTATGTATATATATATATATATATATATATATTTAAATATATAAAATCAACCACAATAATCAATTGAAAAATTGAAATATATGAATCTTATAATACTAAATCCCATTTCAAAATATCAATGGCGAATATAAAAGATAACATTCCATCGTTTTCAAACAAAATTAAAAAATTATAAAATAAAATAAAAATTTAAAAAATATCCAAGTGCAATCTCGGACTTCGGACCGATAAGTGGGGTTAAACTAGTTTGATGGCGCCAACCTTCCCTCTATTGCAACTTGGTAAGTTAATTGGAAAATATCCAAATTTCAAAAATTTAAAAATTAAAAATTAAAAAGTTAAAATTAAACTATTATACTTGAAAAATTAAACTATTCGCCATCGCATTCTGAAAGATATTACAACATTAAATAATTAAAATTTAAAAACAATTTAGTGCATAATATAAGTGAACCATCAAACACCTAAGATGATGCATCCATCTCTTTAAAATAGTTGTATAGGTAGAAAAAATAGTTGTATATATATAAAAAATATTTGAGATCCGAAAGTTCAAATTAAAAAATATCTAAAATCAAAAAGTTCAAACTAAAAAATCCGAAAGTTCAAACTAAAAAATCCGAAAGTTCAAACTAAACAATCCGAAAGTTCAAACTAAACAATCCGAAAGTTCAAACTAAAAAATCCGAAATTTCAAACTAAAAATCCAAAAGTTCAAACTAAAAAATCCAAAAGTTCAAACTAAAAATCCAAAAGTTCAAACTAAAAAATCCGAAAGTTCAAACTACGAAAGTTCAAACTAAAATATCCGAAAGTTCAAATTAAAAAATATCTAAAAATCGAATGTTCAAATTAAAAACCCTGTATATTCACAAATGAGTAGCGTAAATTATTAAAAACTCACCAAAGAGCATCCTATCAAGAATTCAATCCATATCTTATAGAACGACTTTTCATATTTAATATATCAATTACCACATCCATATTTTGCTCATAACATCTACCAATGCCATGTCAATCCAAGCGATTCATGATCTAACACTAGAGTTTATATATATATATATATATATATATATATATATATATATATATATATATATAAGGCAGTAGTAATTTTTTTATGTTTGGTGTATTTATTGACTTTATAACACACTATTATAGTGGCTTATTACTATTTCTTTTATTTTAAACACTTATTGCGGACATCTGCAATCAATGGAATCAATATTATATCTTTTCTACTGTATTTGATTAATTTAATATATTTACTATTCAAACACTTCTGACAGTATATATTAATTGTTACTGTTATTATTTTCGTAAGTATTCTGTGATTATTTAAAAATTCGTAATATGAAAACGGGATTTGCATCATTGTATGTTCAAAGTACCTTCATAAAAAAGAAATTCAAATTTTAATGCATATTTCTTTTTCATTTCTAGAGTTATATTTATTAAACATGCCTAGTTATTTTAAACAAGCTGGCGTGTACACTAAGCTAGGCTTGCAAACTCTTTTAAAATACTGATTTGTGCTGTTGAAGATATACATAAAATTTTTAGTAAAGACTTCTGAATGAATTGATTCTATAAAAATGCAAATATCTAGTTTTTATTATAAGAAATTTTTACAAATTTTTATAGAAATAACGAAACGTTATATTTTTTTCAAAATCAGTAGGTACTTTTTGGAAGCATTTTTAAGTTTATGTTTGAAGATAAATGTCTCTTAAATATGATTGAAAGATAATGTTTTAAAAATAAATTTAAGGAATAATCAATTTCTATTTGTTTAAAATGTTCAATTTAAAATCAGCATCTTTATTTTAAAATTAAGAGTTGATATTGTGTCGTTATTTGTTAAAATTAATAAGTATTTAGTGTTACTTTATTTTGATATAAATTACATGCACACATTCTTTTGCAGCCAGGAACTTATTGTAAAATTATGCTTACATATTTTCTTTTGATTTTTGGTAAGCATACCGAATACAAATTGTCAGAACAATTTGGCAGTTAATTGATTTCCTGGAAATTAACGTATTTTTTCTCTCCTCTCCTCTCTCTCTCTCTCTCTCCTCTCTCTCTCTCTCTCTCTCTCTCTCTCCTCTCTCTCTCTCCTCTCCCTCTCTCTCTCCTCTCTCTCTCTCCTCTCTCTCTCTCTCCTCTCTCTCTCTCTCTCTTGTAGCCTTTAATTCAATAGAATATTCAGAAATTTTATTTCAATGGACATTATTCTTTATAATCAGGAATTACTCTCATGTAAATTTGTAAGAAATTAAATGCAACATTTAAAATTTTTTTAAAAGGTTTAAAACTTAGATAGTTAATTTTTATGTAGGTATATCTCAACTTTTATTATTTGCTTAAAATTAAACGAATAAATCAGAAATCTTCAATTCTGTTCTTGTTTTTCTCTTATTCGTGAAAATATAATGGATAAAATATATTTAGTGTTCTCAAAACTTTCACTTAAAAACTATATCTGATTAGCAACTAAATGCTGTAATATGGCTCTTTCAAAGAAATAATTATAATATGTGCATTTGTAGCACATATAATTGTGTGAAATGACAATTTTGCTTACATTGTTACACTACTTAATAAAATAAAATCTATTCCCTAATTTTTTTTATTTCATAGACATTCTATCCAGTGTAAAAATATTGAATGAATAATTGATACCAGTAATTGTTAAAAATAAGCCGAGAAAAAAATTATATTTTTTTAATAATAAAACAAATGTAAAAGTCTTATAACAGGATTTAATATTATTTTTAAAGCCAGAATTATCCACACTATCCTCCGTCGGTATCTGTATCCCCCCAAATCTGAAAATTTTTATTATACAGAATTTTAGATCAAATTTTTTTTCTCGAATTTTTTTTCAACTATCTAGAATTTTATAAATGTTAAAATATTGTTACAACATCATAATCTGTAACAAAACCATTAAAAATGTCCTAACTGTTAAAAACTGTAAAAACTTGGAAATTATTTTTCAAGCTCCTGTCATTACGTATAGTTAAAACCTCTTTTACAATGTCAGAGATTATTTTCTTCAAATCAGCTGTCGACTATGATTTCTGTTGGGCGCTGACAGTTATTCATATTTAATCCGTCTCCACATTTACGCCTGACACAAAAATGAAGTATTTCGTAGTACATTATATTGTTTATTTGAATTACTTTATCTTAAAACCTATACATTGGAGCAATGTACACTAACAATTGGAATAAAATATAGTTATGAATTATTTTATTTATATATATATATATAGAATAAAATACATTGGAATAAATATAGTAAAGCATTTATCAAAATCAGGAGATCTGTTTACTGCAATCGACTAAAAATGGAACCATTCAAGAAAAAAAGTTTTTATATAAATTGTACTTTTCATCTTCAACTTCTCAGAAAAAATTTTAAATTGCTCACATCATTTTTTAAAAATACATCTGATTATTAACATGAAATTAGAATTAGCAGAGAATGTAAGACATTTTCTAAGCTTTGGAATTCAATGCATGTGTGTGTGTGTGTAGGAATTACTTTGAATCGCCATTAATTTTACGTAATTATTCCTGATGGTATGCTATTAGTATAAACTATTGTTTATATCCTAAAAATGATAATACTTAAAAGGAAATATATCTTACATAAAACACTTTGTTAAAAATTAATGATGTTCCTTTGAATAGAAATTTGACAATTCTAAAAGGAAATTTGGAACAATTAAGGAATAATTTGCAAAAAAAAATAACCCTGTCAATGTGTTATTCTGTTTAAAAATATTTAAGAATTTTTTTTTCCAATTTGATTAATAAAAGAAATGTTAAATGGGCTTATGTAAAGATCTTTAGAGCGTTTCCGTAAATAGAATTGGAGTGTGTATATAAATTGTGTTTATTTGTAGTTTCCTTTGGGAAATTATTTCAAGTAACAAACTGACAGTTGACACCATCTGATGTTTACTCTCTTGGAGTTTAACGCAAAACATTTTTCTATTCTGATAAACCTCTCGTGTAATAACTTCTCGTCTGGAAGTCATAAAATTTGTTTATTACATTTATTCGTATATTTGTAATACCACTTATACACTACGATTCCGTTGTGTTAGTTTATAAATACTTGTATTATTTCTTCTGACGTACAACTTGAATTTTCGTAAAGAATAATATATTTGGAATATCAAGAATATATGTGAAATTTAACCTACTTTATACTTTTTATAGTGAAATATTGAAATTTTTCTTCTCTTAATTTGTTAAAGTTTATCTTTTGTTTAATTATGCTGAAATAGGTTAGTTTTTTAATTCTCTGTACTATTTAATATTGTGAAATGAAAAGCATTTAATGTAAGACTATATAAATTTGGATTATCACTTCCATTCGGACGAGTGGCTGATGTAGTAGAACGATTGCGGTTGTTTTTATCATCGTAAGAGATCGAGTCTTGGTGCCCCCATGACCCAAGATGTTAAAGGGTGAATGCACTTTAATAAGTTTCTCAAGGTATAAAGTCCTCACGTAAGTGTGATAATGAAAGTTTGGAAAAAAGGATTATTTCTCAGATGTCGTCCTTGTCCCATAACTGCGGATTGAAATTGCATGGTCCGGCGCCTAAATTTCAATATCACTTCAAAGTGCCCCATTGATGAACAGCAATAAATTACTTTCGAAAAATTCGTTCTGTGATTTTGGGAAAAAGTCAGTTATAAGTAGGATATTTAGAAAAAATCGACTTTATAAGTTATTTACATTGTTTATTCATAGCTTGTGTTTTCTTTCTTTATTAACCACTTGCCAGTTTTGAACGTACACCGTACGTTCACTAGTTTTTTCCAATTCTTGATTTGCCCGTACGTCGTACGTTCAGATTTATTTCTCCGATTTCATTTCTGCTTTGCCCATATTTTTCTCTCTCTAGTAATTCTAAAGTATAATTGAAGAATTTGTCAATCGATGGCGATAGTTGCCCACTGTATTGAGTTGAAAAACCAGTTTTAAGTGGTTTGTGAGTGGTTTTGGGATGGAATATTAGATAGGCGGGAAAATTTATTCACATCATTAGCTAGCGTTTTTGTGAGCGCGATTCGGATAGACTTTTTGCACTGTATTAGACTAATATTGGAATTTATATCCTGCAATAATGGATGAATCGGAAATAATTCTGATTAATGATTATGATTCGGATCTTGAATCTGAAACAGATTCTAAAATATCTATAAACGATTCGGGAAGTATTGACAGTTTCTCAGACGATTTTGACTTTGATATTAGTGACGATGAAAACGATGACCTTAGCGAAGCAAGAAACTTTTATGAAATCGATTGTAATAATCCTTCTGCCCCTCCTCCGAGATTTGCATTCACTAATACGCCTGAAATTCATTTAGATTTTGATGCAAGCTCTAGTAAAATGCAATATTATGAAGCATTGATAGATAATAATTTGATTGATTGGATTGTTCACGAAACAAATCATTAGGCTGAACAAACTATTGGGAGCAGCATTCCTCGCAAGCACTCCAGAAGTAAAAAATGGGAGCCAACACATCAAAAGAAGAAATGCCTGTTTTTATAGCTCTAATTATTCTTCAAGGCATCGTCAAAAAACCAACAAATGAACAATATTGGAGCAAAAGACATTCCATATCGACTCCCTTTTTCTCCAAAGTCATGTCCTATCGGCGTTTCAATCTAATTTACCGTTTCTTGCATTTTTCCGATAATGAAACATTTGTTACTGAAACACATGAGTGCCCCAAATTATCAAAAATTTGGCCAGTACTAAAATATTTGACCATTCGTTTCAAGGAAGTAGTTACACACGATAGAGATGTTACTATTGATGAAAGTCTGATGTTATTCAAAGGAAGGCTTGGTTGGAAATAATATATGCCTCTGAAACGGTCACGATTTGGAATAAAAAGTTATATGCTGTGTGAATCCAAATCAGGGTATGTGTGGTCATTGATTATATACACTGGAAAAGGTACTCTATTTGATGAAAAATACAAGCATATGTGTATGTCTTCACAAGTTGTAATGACTCTCATGGAACCACTCCTAAATAAGGGACATTGTCTCACCACAGATAATTTTTATTCTCCTCTCCGGAATTGGCAGATATTCTCATTCAAAGTTTGACTGATATGTGTGGCACACTAAAACCCAGAAGAAAGGATGTTCCTAAAGAACTGCTATAAAAAAAATTGACAAAGGTCAAATGATTGCCTATCAAAGAGGTAAAGTTTGCGTTATGAAATGGATGGACAAGAAGAAAGTGTGCCTTATTTCAACAATACATAATCCTGAAATGGTTCAAGTACAGAGTCATAAAAATGAGATAAGAAGAAAACCTAAAGCAGTTATGGAATATAACAACACAATGGGTGGTGTAGATCGATTGGACAAACATCTTACAAATTACCCTTTGATAAAAAGGGGGGAAAGAATTATTGCAAAAATATTCTTTCATCTATTGGACATATGTTTGTGCATAAGTTTTGTGTTGTACAAAAAAATGGTGGAAAAGACTCTCATTTGCAGTTTAGAATGGACATTGTTGATTGCCTGATAGAAAGGTATGGAGAAGTGTCAGGAAAGAAAGGCCGTCCTGGCACTTCAACCCAATCCAATGAGATTGACTGAAAGGCACTTCTTGGAAGTAATTGCACCAAGTGAAAAGAAGCTGAGACCTGCAAGAAAGTGCTATGTTTGTTCGCTGAAGAAAAATGACAACAGAAAAATAATTAGAAAAGAAACACGATACTTTTGCCCGGACTGTGATGTTGGACTGTGCTTGACACCTTGTTTCAAACTGTATCATACCAAATTGGATTTGTAATCATAAAGAACTGTTACAATAAAGGAAATATATACTGGTAAGTTTGAAAATGTTTTTAATTATTTTTCATTTTTTACATATACCTGTAAAGTGTGTGCATCGTTAGTGCTCGAAAAAAGCAATAATTTGGGAATAACATATGAACCTTTAAAAGCACTCTAAATAGTTCATTTTCGTAATTACAACGATTTTACTTGTAATTATCGTTTTATAAAAAAGAAAAATATTATTAATTGCAATAAAAAAATTGACATTTTTTGAAAGATTTTGGAAAATAAATGAAACTGTTAAGTGGTTAAATAAAGTACTTGAAATTAATCTTGATATTAAAAAAATCCTTTTAAAAGAATAGTAGTTTAATTATTTCAATCTTGCTAAGGAATACTGCACTTTACCAATGTATTTTTTAAAGGAAAAAGTGCTATACTTTTGAATATCTTAAATAAGATTTGGATGTTTATTTAAAAATTGTGCTTCATTGTAGAAGTTTTAAGAAGAAAACAGTGAAAAAATTTATAATATGTGTACCTGAACACCACATCTGAACTAAGAAATATTTTCTCTTTTAAACTCAAAATATAAAATATAGCCTTATATTTCTGAAATGTTTCAGAGATAAAACATATAACATACACTTTCAATTACTTCGCTTCCAAAATCAATTATTGTAAGAATTTGCCTTCAATTTATTCTTCCCTTCCGCAGACAGTGTTTTAGAATTTCTCCTGATAGTTTTGTTTTATTATTCTTGTATTTAAAATTTAAAGACAGGAAAAATTTCTCTTTAATGAATATTTTAGAAACCAGGAAAGAAAACTTTAAACGCTAAAAAAGATTTTTAAAAAGTCTTCTTTGAATCACATTTAGACTAGAAAGATTTCTAAGCTAGCGTTTCATTTTCTATACAGGTTTCTGTATTCTGAATCTGTCATGTAAGGATTTTAACGTTCAGTTTGATTCAACATGCAAAGCTTTCCTGTATTATAGATAACGATCCCTGGTGAAATTCAATCACCAGTTCAAATCTCTTTACTTATGTTAGCAATGGATCCACCTGGTTACCGTGATTCCTTTTAGATAAGAAAAACTGATGTACTCGAGTTAATATTACTAGAATATGTGAACAAATATAACCTTTAAGCTGTTATACATTTGAAGTCACAAATTATATCAAAGTTTAAAATATAAAAAGTTTTAATGTAATATATGTATAATTTATATTGTGATAGCTATAGTTATCTTATGGTTAGCTATCTTTTAGTGATTATATATATATATATATATATATATATATATATATATATATATATATATATATATATATTATGTATGTATGTATGTATGTATGTGTATGTATGTGTGTATGTGTGTGTGTATGTGTGTATGTGTATGTATGTGTGTATGTGTATGTATGTGTATGTGTATGTACCTGTGTATGTATATGTACACGTATGTATATGTATGTACCTGTATGTATATGTACATGTATGTATATGTATGTACCTGTATGTGTGTATGTGTATGTATGTGTATGTATGTATATGTATGTATGTGTGTATGTGTATGTATGTGTGTATGTGTATGTATGTGTATGTATGTACCTGTGTATGTATGTACACGTATGTATATGTATGTACCTGTATGTATATGTACATGTATGTATATGTATGTACCTGTATGTGTGTATGTGTATGTATGTATGTATGTATATGTATGTATGTGTGTATGTGTATGTATGTGTATGTATATATATGTATGTATATATATGTATGTATATATATGTATGCATATATATGTATGCATATATATGTATGCATATATGTACGCATATATATGTATGCATATATATATGTATGCATATATATATATATGTATGTATGCATATATATATGTATGTATGCATATATATATATGTATGTATGCATATATATATGCATATATATATGTATGTGTATATATATATGCATATATATATGTATGTATATATGTATATGTGTATATATATATGTATATATGTCGCAGGAAAATGACGAAATTAGGAATTACATCAAATCCTTAAGGGATATGATCAATTGACAGGAGATGTTGAAACAACGTCTCTCTTCAAGGTCCTTTTCCTGATGAAAGTAAGTGATTTTATCAAATCCCTGAACGGTTTCAGTGAAATGATGAACTAGTCAGGATTTGCATTGGCAAAATGCTGCCCTGGAGGGAGACACCTGGGGGATCAAATCCTTGTACTTCCTAACTATACAGGTAGTACTATCGATCCCCCCCTAAATATAAGCCCCATATCTTTAAAAAAATGAGACCACAGGATTAACATAGGGACTGATATTTTAGTGTGTAAGTAACCGAGAGGAAAGATGTTACACATAAAAAAATACCAGCCTAATTTTTTAATTATTTGTTAATTAGTTTCGAATAATTAATTTGTATTTCATTAACTATTGTTGTATTATTTACTTCTACGTTTAATAATGCACCATATTTGTTAAATAAACACTTTTAAACTCTTGACAATATTATTTCATCATCTCACTGAAACAGATGAGGGATTTTTTCAAATCTCATACTTTTAGCAAGGAAATGACTTTGAAGAGACGTTATTTTAACATCTCTCGTCAATTGATTATTCCCTTAGGAATTTGATGAAATTCCTAATTTCCCTTCGACATATATATATGATGAATTTTATTTGTATTTGTATACTATTCTTCAACTTGATGTATTGTTGGGATTATCTTGGGTGAGTTTTGATGATTATGTTGCATATTCATCTATTTAGATATTTAAGATATTTGTGTGTTGGTATTTTGAGGTATTTTATTAGTGAAATTACTATGTTCTGATTTTAAACTTTCAGATTTTAGAGATTTTAGTGATTTTTTGTATTTCCATTTTTAAGATCTTAGATCTTTGGTGGTTCAGTTATATTACGTACTTAGCAGTTTTAGAATTTTAAAATATTTATGTTATATAAAATCTTTCGGAATGTGATGGCGAATAGTTTAATTTTTTAAGTCTTTAACACTGTAATATTTTAAAATTTTGAGAATTTGGATCTTTTCAAATAGGCTTACCAAGTTGCAAAAGGGGAAAAAGGTTGTCACCATCAAACTAGTTTAATCTCTCTTATCGCGCGGTCCTAAGTCAGAGGTTGCACTTAGCTATTTTATGAATTTTTATCTAATAAACTTTTAATTTGTTTGAAAACGTTGGTATCTTATTATTTTATATATTCGCCATTGATATTTTGAAATTAGACTTTGTTTTCTAGGATTCTTATAATTTCTAATTTTTGCTTATTTATAGAATTGTGATTATTTTACATAATTTAAATATATATATATATATATATATATACATAAAATAGATAAATTTTTTCTTAGATTATTTCGTTTAAAAAAATCTAAATTCGATTTTATATGAAGTTAGAGCTAAGTAAAAAGTGATATGAATGGAGAAAATATTGGCTGGCAATTTATATTTGGAAAAATGAAAACTCAACGGAAAAGAATTAAATGTATCTAGAATTTACCATAAAAATGAACCAACAGCGTTTGAAAATATTGAAATATTTATAAAGGAAATACTTTTTTAACAATGTGCCAAATTTGACATATTTGTCCCCCTAATAAATTATGCGCTTTACTGTCGTTTTTAATTTCGCTTTACTGTCGTCTATTACTTTTAGAAACTTATATTTAGGCAATTATTTTTTTATCCTTTTTTCTGTATTTTTCAAACTAGCTTTCATTATTAGGGATTTTAATTCCTTTCGATTGTTGAATAATTGTAGATGTTTACTTTATAATTAAGAATATATTTTGAGCCAATTGTTTCAAAAAGTATTTGTTATATCGATCAAATTTCATTTTTATATATGTACACAGGTAAAAAATCATTTGTTTCAAAAATACAGAACTTTTCATCATATTTATAGTATGCGCATACTCTACAATACATGCATACAAGTCAGCATTTCTCACACTTTCTAAAAAAATTTCCATTTTTTTTTTTTCTTGAAATTGTTGTCCTTAACATTTAATATGCTTCAAAAGTTTCATTTCTACTATCGGTATTTGTGACACCTATGACATGATATATTTGATTTTGAAATGGAAAGTATTGAATGTGTGTGTATGTTGAACTTGTTGCAAGCATACTGCAGTGGTTCTGTTTCTGAAAAAACAGATTACTAAGCAATTGCTTTTAAATGTTTAACTTGGTATACAGACATTTCTAACGCAGAAACTGAGCTAGATAAGAAAGTGAGAAAAGCTCTTAAGCATTTTAATATATATATAAACATTACAAATATCTTGAAGAAGTTTATGTGTACACACATGTGCATGCATGTATTTTTGGATTTTTAATTTTATACAGAGACAAATTGAAATTTGTAAGCATATTTATTGGAAGTTAAAACACATAATAACATAACGAATGAGATCACAAAATTTTTAAAAAATGTGGTTAGAAAACTAAAACTCACATAATCACATATATCATAGGCATTATCCTTTCTAAAAGGGTAATAAATAATTGGAAAACATGATTTTTTACACAGCATCTATATGAAATTATAAAATTATTATTGGGGATGTATAAATTTAGAATTATAAATATAGAATTGCTCCTTGCAGTTTCTCTCTTAGCAAACGATAATTTACATATTAAAAAAAACTTTACAATATATTTTACATATATTTTCAATAATTAAGTATAAAAATATAAAACGAAAAATATCGATAAAAGAGTTATAAAATATAATATATCTTTATTTAATTTATATTGATATTCATTATTAAGAATTTACTCAAAGAAACTTACAACAAGCCTTATGAAGAATACCATCATTTATATTACAACCGAGGAAAATATTTCGCTAATACTAAACAAATGTTTAAATAATATTTAGTCATGTTTCACTTGCCAAGTTTTCTGGAAATTTGCACAAAAGCTTGAAACATTGTATTCAAATCTTGTAATCTTCAACTAAGTCACCAGTAAAATTTTATCTCTAAATTATTTTTCTTCTTACGCGTTGAACTTCAGTTTGATTTGAATAATGTTATGAATTTTAAATTAGATTACTTCTTTTAAAATATTCAATTTGTCCGTCGGAGAAAATGCAAGATTTAAGTTATAAAACTTTGCAGAAGAAATGCTTTATATAATTTAAACGTCACAGTCACACTTATTTCATAATTTAATGAATATATAGTGTTTTGAATTTCCATGCTAGATATATATATATATATATATATATATATATATATATATATATATATATATATATATAATCCAAAATATAAAAATACACAGATAGTTAGAACCTAAGATAACTATACTAAATAGGAAGAAATAGGCACAATAGTACAATAACAAACTCTTGGCCTTAGGAACCAATATTGCAGGTTTAAACGAGTTTTAGGGCTAGCCATCCTTCACCTGTAGTTTGTCATATTATGTACCAAGAGGAAAGGAAAGAATAACATTTGGAGGAATTTAAACACTATAATAAAATCACTAAACTAATAAAATATAATTATAAAATTGTAGCCTACTAGTATTCACATAATACATTTAAATTCGATGCAAAACGTAAATAGTAAGACTTACTTCGGGAGTGTATCAACTGGTTATGTTTCCCGCCAAATACAAGAGAGGGAAATATTAGTGTAAAATATAAATGAATCCTAGAAATGTTTAAATATTATAGAATTATTAAACATGTGACGCCATCTATTTAATAATTGTATAATTAGTTTAAAAAACCCATAATGTCAATAAGTTATTAATACAAATTGTAAAACATTAAGAACTATTAGAAATATAATTGTAAAGAAAGTTAGCAGGATATCCATGTCATATACATTGTTTGATAAAGTTATTAATGTTTAAATAAATATTAGCATTATCACTAACTAAAACATTATTACGATAAATATAGTTAAAAATAATATTTCTATATACAGATATTGATAAATTTGAATTCCAGTAAGGCACTTTAAGAATGTTAAAATTAAAGGCATCTCTTTTATCATAAATATTACTATGTAATTTCAAATCCTTAATATACAATATATATATATATATATATATATATATATATATATATATATATATATATATATATATATATATATATATATATGATTAAAATATGCATTAATAATTCTTTTACATAACATTTTTGCAAAATTATCTTATATAACCCTAAATTTAAGATAAAAACCACGCACGCATTCTCCGATGTCTCGAGACCGTTGGACTTGAAATCTGGATAACATGTTTCTTTTGTGAAGTAAAGATCCACTAAGAACGACATTAGAGGAAATAGACTCCAAGGGAGGGGTATATATTTATACCATGTGCAACAAAATACTTTTTAAATTTTTGTGTGTCCTTTATTGTTCCTTTATTCGTGACTACTTGCGTATGCGTGTGCCGTATTTTGAACTCGTTTAGCTTTTGAGATATTCATCCATTCACCGAACTTATGGACACACCTTTTGATAAGTTTTAAAATTCATGCATCTGAGATGATCCAAATGAAAAATTTCAATCATGGTGCAGGTTCATTTCATCCAAATTAACGTACGGGTAATATTCAAATGCACATACTTTTTGATGTATACTGAAGTATTGCCGTTTTCAAAACTGCAAAAATAAAAAAATAAATAATTTAATATCCTTATACAATGTACACATATCACACAGATTCCCTAATTATCCAGTAATTTAAAATTCAGGGTCAAATGATATCCGACTTAAATTGTTAAAATAACTAATGTGGAAAAGTTGGTTTTCTCAGAAAAATTATTGATAATGTGGTTAAAATTTCGTCGTTGTGGCTAATGCCACCTTTTTCCCAATGCCAGATCGAAGCCCACGAAGTTCATCATGGCAAAGAGCTAGATAGTACACCTGACGTTAGCCGTAGCTTTCAGCACTATGCAGGTGGCATAACGATTTGGCTCGTTTTCACTCCAATTTTGAGGGGAAAACTCTGTGAGTGTTCAGGGGCCTCCCACCAATCTCAAGAAATGACTTGCTGCTCGACGGCTATTTAGAGTTCCTTCCTGCTGCACAGACACTATTCATTTACCTACAAACATCTATGCCTTATCTAACCATCTCTAAAAAATATTCCAAACTTTTAATTGTTTACAATTTTTCGAAGTTTTTTCATGCATATTTAATTTGCTTCTCATCATTTAAAATTTAAAAAAACTTTCAGAAAATTTGCCAAGTAATACTTTTTCTTAAAATAATACTTTCAGAAAATTAGTATTTGTATTTTTTAACTTCATAAAAAAATGACGCGTTGAGTCTAGACATGGATCTCTAATACTGGAAAAATAACATTTCGAGCTTTGCAGTTTTATTTGTTTCTCACACAGAAAACATTTTTAGTAAAGGAATTTTTAATTAAATTATTAAAATAATCAAAATCCCAGACTTAATTTGGGTATCAATGAAAATTTGAATCACAACCAGTGTCTAAAAAAATAGAAAATCAAATTTGAGAAAAAAGATATAATACTTTTATAAAGAAAAAATTTTGTTATTTACACCACTCTGATTAATATAAAGAACAACTGTTATAATTTCAACCAAATATTTTTCCCGTAAATTTGGAAATTATTATGTCTTTTACCTTCATAACTAAATATACTATATATTTTATAAAAATATAAATTATGAAACCAAAAAGTTCTCTTTTCGTGGTATTTTAGAACAATTAATAAATAAAATTATATATAAGATGAATAAATTATTGCTCTATTCTTGATGAAGCGTGACCATGTGTTAATTTATCTATTTTTAATTTAAGTATTACATGGTGCAAAAGGGTACCGTAAAGTATTGTTGTTAAAATCGGGGTTCGAGGATTTTATGCAAATCAGTCACAAACAACAAGACTGTTCTTCAGGAGCGGTGAGAATTTGTCGTCGAGAAATAATCCCTGAAATACAGGATACACAGTGAAATTCAAAGAAGAAATTTCAGGAGGTCTTTACACATTCAACAGCACTCAAACGCAACTATCAGTGTCTAAAATACAAGTATATAAAAGATTATACAGAAGCACTCACTCGTCCAACAGCCGAAGTAATCACTAATCGCTGGTCGACTCTTCAACGGTCAAGGTAAAGCTACTAATCGCTAATGAAACAATAATAATTCAGTTTCCGCGAGCAACTCATTATTTATAGGTCTCCCGGATACTTCGAGAAAGATCCGATTACGTCATAGATCTTCATATTTCCATATTTCTTCACTAATTTTCAGCAGAATACATGAGGTCGCGAACTTGTCAAAAATGGTTGCCAAGTCTCTTGCCTGGTCACCAAAAATGTGGTCAACTTGGCTCTATCGCCAAGATTTTACCAAGTTCCATTGAATTGCCATTATAATGTAAAGAACATAACATAAAATAAATATGCCATATGGAGTAACATAAACGTAATACACTATATTAAAAATTATTTACACAAAATTTGAAACAGTATTAGTATTGTTACTTATTATTTAGCCTAGATAATTTTAATCACAGTATAATTTCTACAATAAAAGCTAAATGTGAGTACTGCATTTATTGAAGTGCCAAATTTTTACAGACTCTTAATAAGATTCACATTTGGGTGATTTTTACTGAATGCAACAGTGTACTTTCTTCTACAGAACATAGTACAACAATATTTTTTCTTTTCTTAATATATAATCGAGAACTATTTCCTCCAAAAAATTCTCCAGACCATTGCAGTTTCAAGAACCAATTTCATATGTCTGACTTAACCAATTTCCCTGCTCTTATCAGACTCTTGTAGAAAAAAAATAATATAAAACTGTATAAGAGAGAGGGAGAAAGGTCTAATAACGGCAATAGTATTTCTATTAAATATTTTCTCTTATCGTGTATGTACCAGAAGATGAATTTTTTTTGTACCAACGAATGAGTAAGAAATGGTTTCGGAAAGGATATAGGCGAGCAATATTGAGAGTTACGTAATTGGAATTCAAGTAATTGGGAAGTATTTCTTTTTATCTGAAAACAAAAATAATGACAAATGAGTTCGTACAAATGAGTTCCATTACAAAGAGATCATTTGAGTGTTTTTGCGTTTGCAAAGTAATTTATTTCTTACTAATAAAGTCAAGTGAATAATTTGAAAAAAATTTAAATTTCTAAATTTCTAATACTAAATTTTGTTTATATAAATTTATAAGATATTTTTTACTGTATTTCAAACACTAAAATGTTCGGGATTTCGATTACCTTTAAATGTTCTCCGTTGCGTTTCGACACCGCGATATAAAATATATAAAATAATTGTAATAACTAAATAGTTGCACGACTACTGTTAAGTAGGGTTTTAGTTTTAAGACTTTTTAATATTATGTCATGTAATTATCATGTACTATGGCCCTTTATACTATAAAAAACTGACGTTAGCGTAATGTTTTGAGAAGCGTGTTGGACCACTGCTTTGTCGCAAAAAATGTCAAGTCGTAAATCTGCCAGGAACATTACTATTATGTGGTATCCCTTCTGCAACATCTTTAATGACATATATACCAGGAGTTACTGAAACATTATCAATTTTTCATCTGCTTTTTCTTCAGATTCTTCGCAGTCACTTTTACTCAATCTCTAAATGAGAAAAAAACAGTTATCTACTATACGATTCACACACACACACATTCTCAGAAAGCTCTGGGTCGGCGGTAGCCCAGTGGTCAAGGTATCGGATCATGGCAGGCATGTCATGAAATCGAGCCCAGAACCTCTGAAGACCTGCCGTGTAGGGCAGCGATGCATGTTAAATCTGTCGAGAGCTGAAACATTCTCCCGTTGGTGTGGTTGATAGGAGAGGGAGGTGCCAGCTCAGGTGCCATTTAGGTCACTTGACCATGGTTCAAAATTACGTGGTCCGTCACCAAAAGCCCTCGTGTAGCTGAACAGTGTGACGTTAATATTCACTCACTCACTCAGAAAGCTCTTGCAACAAATCAGCAGCTTCATCAGGACTTAGACCTTTTCTACGAGTTATCGTTTCAGGGTGTCTGCTCCCCGCTAAGTTGAAAAATTGAATGAAAAAAAATTTTATAAGAAGATAAGCAAACTCTGTGTAATACGAACTAAGTAACTCTAACGAAATACTTAGATATGATTTTAGTATAACTAACTCATTTTTCCGCTGTGAACAAAATAACAAAATCAAATAAATGTGCGATATTACTTCCGGAAAGTTGGTTTTACTAACACTATCTACTTAGTCAACTGTCTTTTGATGAACTGCAGCTATTTATAAGAATAAATTGCCTTGGTGTTGAAATGACACCAGCAGACGTTCTAGGTATATTCAGTTGTAAAATCTCTTCTAATTACATAACCTAGAACCATAAAACTTTTTCTGTGTAATCACTATGAAAAATGATTTAAAGTCACGAAAAATTTTCAAATTCCCTGCAAAAATGCGGAAAGGAGAAGAAACTGAACAGTCTCCGGTGTCCAATCGACACCAAAGGACGTTCTAGTGTTGTCTGACTACGTTCGGAACCGTGATTTTGCTAAAGCATATACATGGATAATATTTATATTTAATGTCACTTAGATTAGAAAATGTATATAAAATGTGTTTTAAGAATATTATTTCAATAAAAAATTATTTAAGTACAATATTTTGACAAAAAATTAACATAGAATGACCAATTTTCGAAATGTTCTCCTTTTGTGAAAAATGCCTCTCCACAAGTGTTCCTTGTAAATAATAATTTATTATAGATTCTGAAATTTTTAAGATAATTTACTCAGTGTGTTGGAAAACTAATGCTTTGCATTATAAGTTCACCCCGAAAATGATACGGAAATATTTTAAGGCATGACTGGTAGTATGTAGCCTCTACAATTTGTACATTCAAAATGTTCATTTACCTAAAAATGCTCCTTAAATTTAAAATGTATTGAACAATGTTTCAATTCTCTGAATATCGAAGTTATTCTTTTTTTCCGTTCTAACTCATAACAAAATTGTTTTTGTGTATTATATACATTGTTTCCTTTCTTTTTTATACTTATTTGTTAAATAAGATAACAAGCAATTGCAATTTATTTTTAAATTCATTCAAAGGGATTTTCAATGAGCCATTTATGTCTCAAAAAATATTTTCTGAATCAACATTATTTTGTTGTTGAATTTTAATTCAAACTAATTGACTGAACAAAATGCTCATTGCTGAAAAGCTTTTATCAAATAATTTAGATTAATACGCTTTTACAGTAATCGGATTGAATTTTCTTTTTCATCACAATTTCCTAATCATATATGTTTCTTTGATCATAAACAGAAATTATATTCTTTACGAGCAATAATTTCCTCTCCTTACACGTATCGGTATAATTCCATAATTTACAAAGCACTGTTACGGATTGATTTGATCGAAGCAAAAAAAGTACAATAAATATTACTTTAAAGCACTTTTTATTTAATTTTTAATAAATATCTTTAAAAAATAGTATAAAACAAAAGTAATCACTCCAGTATTCTAATATGTCATTTACTTCATTATATTGCAAACCCGACACTTTAAATGAGTTTTAAAGTCATTTCCTGAAAGCATACCAGATAAATAATGGTAGGTGATCGAGAGTAACTGAAATAAATTCGGTGAAATAAAAAAAAACGATATGTGTCACGTAGTTCTAAGATTCTTAATTTTTTCATCCTATTTTATAGAGAGAAAATATTTAAACTAGAGACACATTGTATTCAAAAATTGCCTTAAAAAGTGTTGTGATAGTATCTTTAGAGAATTGTTTGGTACTTTTATGGCAGTCGAAAGAAAACTAATTGAAAGTATTGAGATAATTTCAAAATTTCTCATAAAAATAATTTTAACTGGAATTCGTTTATAAAGGATCAAAATAATTTTAACTGGAATTCGTTTATAAAGGATGAAAAGGATTTTAAATGGAATTCGTTTATAAAGGCTCAAAATAATTTTAACTGGAATTCGATTAAAAAGGATAAAGATTATTTTAAATGGAATTCGTCTATAAAGGATAATGATAATTTCGACTGGAATTAGTTATACTTTTTTACTTTTGATCGCAAAAATTTTTTAAGGGTATCTTTTTAATTTATTTTTAATTATTTCTTAGAATTGTTTAAAGTCAAGAGAAATCAATGATTTTATCTATCTTATTAACTATAATACTTTTTGGATATGTGTGCCTTCCAATTTAAAAAAATAGTTATCTACAAGAAAAAATTCACTCCTTAATCATGTATAAAACCATGTATAAGTAATACAAAAAATAGGTCATGAATTATGAAATGAATATAAATTAATTTGTCGGACTTGTGTGATATTATTTTGAATCTTTCAATCAAATGTAAATTAAGATAAATTTTGAGTTAATAAGTGTGTGGTAACTTTATGATTGAATTTTAATTCAAGCAGAATTTTAGAGTACATGTTACACTAAGAATTATCGAGTAGAATTGTTAGATTTGTCGTTTACTTAAAGTAACTACGCTTACCGTGATTTTGAAGAAGCGTATATATGAATAAATTTTTGACATTTTGCGTCAGTTGAATTAGAAAATACGAATAAAATTCTGTTAAAAAAATTTTTACAATTAAAATGGTTTAAATGAAATTTTTCGACAAAAAATGTGTGGCTTCGCATGCACAAAGTCATCACAGATTGACTTAACTGTTTGTTTTCGATGACTGTCGGTATCCTCCTACCTGTCACTCTTCATGGGAACTAAAATGTATTTGTCACATATATTCCTCTTTTTTTGGTGTGACAAACGTTATTTAAAATCTTAAGGAACTTGGAGTAACTGAGTTCATCGTAAGGCCACTATTGTTCCAAAATATTTTTGTATAAACATGTTACATTTTCCCCCTGTGAATTTGTAAGGGGTTTTGATTGCTGTGTGTATGACTCATTGTGGTGTATAGATGTAAATGAATAGAGAATAAGAAAGAAGAAATGAGCAAATCGCGATTTCTTATGGATGAAGTTAAATCTGAACAAGCAAGGGAAGATTTTGATGAAACAATGCATATTAATCATAATAGTAAAAGTAAATTTAAGAAAAAAGATGAACATGAATCGTTTTAGTTGAAAAGAAAATTTTCAAATGTAACCTAAGAAACTCCATCAAGAAAGATATAAAGCCTCAATTGTACAACAAAACACGCTGTACTTTGTCAAAAAGACACAAGGAAGAAAAAGTTCAACACGCTATTTGTCGATTGTGAAAGCACAATAAAACTATAATAACTTGAAAAGAATGTAGCAGTTTGGCCTCCAAATATCATTCCTGTAATGCTAGAGAAAAGTGCCACAGTGATTTGTGCCCTTTATTAAAGTTACCCACATTTCATATATTTCAGTTAAGTTTGATTCAATTTTTTTTCTCAAATTATCGAAGGAAAATTGAAAAGTCCTTAAACGTAGGTTAGTATATGATCTCTTAGTTAAATTATTCACTGGAATTACGATTTTTATAGCATTTACTATAAATTTATTATTTAAAAAGAAAGTACTGGGGTGACTCCGTCACCCAGCCAACCAAATGCGTCCCTTCTTTCTGGTTAATAATTTTGCCTATATATATATAGCTTGGATTTCTAAACCGCTGTCAAACTAAAGTTTTGTAACATTCTCATTATTTTCACTGTTATGATCATTGGAAATAATAACGGATTTTTTTGTTCAAATTTCTGTACTCTGATATAATAAATAATGTATAATTCATTTGTAAATTATGTATTTCAAAACTTATAATTCATCCCCGATGTAGAAGTCTTAGTTATATATAGGCCAAATAGTATTGTTATAGAAGCAATTTTTATAAAAGGAAAAAGTTTTGGAAATATGAATTTTTTTGTATTCATTAAAAAGTTGTATTTAAATAATTTTTTCTTATAATAATATATTCTCAAAATAATTTTTAATGAATATTCTAATTCAACTAATACTAAAAATTAAAACAAACAACATTTATATGCTTTTTTTAAAAATTAAGGTTACACACGTAGTCAGTCATTTTTAATAGGTGAGAATTTCTTTATTAGTTTATCTTTTAGCGAAAATTATTTGCACCTGTTGAATGGAAAAATAAACTAGTTTTAAGAATATAAGAGAGAGGATAGGGTGTAAATTAAAAGAATGAGGTACAAACTCGTTTGCTTTCCTTATTACCGATAAATTTTTACTTTATTCTCCTCTAACAGCTCTCTGCATTTTTTATGACATTAATTGAATCACAATTATTATTCTATTAATACTTTAATTACTAAATCGTATTTATATGCAATTTAAATACAAATGCTTTCCGAGAGGTCTTTGTTGTTAAACTAAGATTTCTCAAGCTATTAAGCTAAAACACTCAGGACCTACTTCTTTCAAAAATACACTCTATAAGAAAAAAATGGCGTGCCAAGAAGGAATTGCCCGATTGTGGTGAAAGTTCGTATGCAAAGACATTTGTACTTAATATGCAAAGGATTAAAATTTGGTGTCCAACGAATGAATAGCGGGAACTACAGTGCATCGGAACTGCGCACTCAGCAGGTGTCTATAAGTAGCAATTCTCAATCTGATGGACAAAATTTCTGTAGCATTGCGATTTAGGATATCTGTCAATAACTGAAAAGATGCTTTGCCTCAGATCTCAAGCTCATTACGAGCAACTGTCCGAGTTTGAAGTGATTGTATCATTGGATTGAAATAGGCAGGTTGGGCAAATCGGAGAATCGCTCGTCATATGGGTCGAAGCGATGCACACATTAGAAGATTCTGGCAAGAATAGGTGGACAATGGCAGATTTCAGAGTCATGATAGCAGCGGTTGACTTAGGGTCACAGCATATCGGGAGGACAGATTGATTATCAGGTCAGCTGTCACAGTTCCTAATTCATCGTTATTCATCGTCAGACGTGTAACCCGCTCATGAATGTCCACCATGACCATGATAGAGCGTAATTTACGCTCGTACCGACCGCTGCGCCACCTGTCACTTACGCTTGCAGACCGTGCAGCCAGATTACAGTGGTGCTTGGCTCGATCAGGTTGGAATCATGTTGACTGTGGATGCATAGTGTTTAGCGACGAATCCCGCTTTCAACTGTGTCTTGACGATCATCGAAAGCGTGTCTGAAGACTCCCAGAGATCCAGATTTCACTATTACATACCCCACAGGCCCTCAACTAGGAGTTACGGTCAAGGGTGCCATTTATTTTAACAGCCGGATCCCTTTGGTCGTCATTAGAGTCCCACTTACAGTGCAGCGGTAAGTCTACAACATTCTGAAAACTGTTTTGCTACCATTCCTTTTGCAGTACCCTGGCATTTGTTTCAGCAAGATAATGCCAAACAACATACGTCACGTGTTTTTATGAACTATCTTACAGCTTGTCAAACACTTTCTTGACCTGTAAGATCGCCAGATCTCTCTTCAATTGAGCGTGTCTGGGATATGATGTGAAGGTGACTGCATCTACCAGGGAATGTTGATGACCTGTCCTGACAATTGGAGCAAATTTGGCAAGAAATACCGCAGGAAACCATCAGGGTGCATTATCACTCTATGCCACGTCATGTGGCAGCTTGAATCCAGGCTAGAGGTGTGTCAACATCTTATTGAGCTTGTTACTTTGCAACGATGTTACTCTGAAACAAATCATTCAAGTTTTCTGAAATTTTAACCATTCTTTATTCTGTACATAATCTTTCTACCCGCAAATTTTTGTCTCTATCGGACAACTCGTTCTTGGTGCGTCGTTTCTTTTTGTTATAGAGTGTACATATTTATAGAGTTTTAACACTGTCAAAATAATAATTGAAGAATGTAATAAAATCTAAAATTAAATTTGAAATTCTAAAATGTATTGAATTAAAACAAGCCTAAAATAAATGACTGGCAAATTATTAAATAAATAATACTGTTTCAAAATATACATATTGCTTATCTCTTCAGCAATATTAGAGTCAGTGCTGGCTGGGTGGCGTGATTGGTTTGTCATTGGCCTTCTGCACCTAAGGTTCCGGGTTCGACCCCAGTCCAAGTTGGTGGATTTTCTTAATGTAGAAAATCAACAGCCACTATGACCTATGCTTATACTGCATGTAAAAAATTCATGGAGTGTTTGTTTGGGTTGTGTATACTTTCGAGAAAATTAAATTCTAGTACAGTTTTGCATCGTCAGAGCTCAGGTGCTTCCCTCTAGGGAGGAGACTGGGCGTCAAAATTATCTGCGGCGATTTGTATCCACTTATGTGGTGCCGCTCTAAAAAGAGATACCAGCTTCCAGGGAATGTACTAGGTCTGCAATGGTTAATCATTAATTCGCAGCCCATTAGAAATTTAAAAAATATTAGAGTCTTTAGTAAATTATCAGATAATAGCATGTTTAATTCAAAAAATATTATTTTTTTATCTAATTAATGTGTAATTATATATTATACATTTTCGGATCATTTAGTTATAATTAGCTCAAAATGTAATTCTAACATTATAACATGATTATTCTTATCCCACATGTTCTAAATTATGCTAATAAAAATATTTAGTAGAACTGTCCTAATTTTATTATCCCTTTATATTCAATGATTAAGATGTCTGTGTTACTTAACCAAATTTTAATCATTATTTGTCTCTTATACACCATGCCTTAAAATCTCAGTAAATTAATTTGAATTAACTTAGAAATCTCTCCAGCTTCTCTCGTCGGCTTGATTATAGGAGAGGGGCGGGGACGCAAAATCTTGCGACAAATCGATCACCTTGGCATGTGTCAGAAGTCTTCAAAAAGTTTATGCAAAGAAAAGAAAAAAAAGATAAGCGTACCTCATCTTCTTTAACAAGAAGTAATGATTATAAAATTTTTAAATTACTTGCCTTCAGTTGAAACGTTCTAAATTTTCTTCAAGAGAGCATCATCGATTCTGATGTATCATTTATTCCCAGTAGACTTCTGAAACAAATTTGCGAAATCAATGTAAGAGAAAAAATAATAATAATTAAATTTTAAATAATGAAATAATAATAAATAGTAACATAGTAATAATTACTATTTGGGGGAAAATAATTTTATTATTTATTTATTTTCATAAAAAAATAAAGTACTTAAAAGTTTTAATTTAAAAATTTAAATCAGAACACGAGCTTAAATTATAATGCGAATGATTTTTCATTGACTTTTTCGTATTTTCTGATAAAATTCTTTATTTTTATTTAACTTCTATTAGTATATTTCGACTTCAGATTCATTTTATGACACTATCAATTTCATCACTCTTATGGAAGCTTCATTTCTTTTGTTAATACATTGATCTTCCTCTCATAACGATAATATTTATTTAAGATAAGAACTGTGAGAAAAGGAGGAGAGTACCAGATTTCCGTTTATTCAGTGTAATTCCTTGATTTGTATCAATGGTTTTCTACAAATATAATTAGTCGAAATCTTAGGCAACAAAGCCTTGTTTTTTACCTAACATTATTATTATGATATATACTAGTAAAATAAATAATCAGTAATTATACAGACCTGAATTAAATGTAACTGTATGTTTTAGTACAAAATTCTATTAAATAAAATTAAATGCATACAATTACTGAAATCTGTTTGGAAACTGTTTCGTAATTAAATTCTGAATATTTAACTTACACACATTTATAAGTGTTTTAAAAGGAATTTTAAAATTATTTTCTTAAACAAATTTATATCTCATTCTATACTAAAAAAAAGAGTACATTAAGAATCAAACATATAACTGAAAATGATTTTATCTTCTAACAAGGAAAACTCTAATTTTAATCCATTTATTGTCTGAATTAGTTTTTAAAGTAGTTATAGAGCTACTTAAATGGAATATGTAAATAAAAATATGAAAGTGTGTATTTTAACGAAGAATGGAGAATATATTGAAATAAAGCATGAAGTAGAAGAGATTTATCTGGCATACAGGTCTTCTTACTGGGATTGTACGGAAAATAAAATGAAAATATTATATAATAGAAAATTTCCGTGTTTTTGAGTGTTCTATTAAAATCTCATGTAAAATTTGTGCATCTTATGATCTTAAGAAATATATACTTCCCTCATCGAAGTTTAAATAAGACATAATCTCCATATGTTTTACTGATAACAGTCTATTTAATCTTTACGACTGTTAGACAGGATTATTGATCTATTTAAAACTTCAAAAAAACATTCCTTTATTTCTTAAACACGAATTTTCATGTCTATTTTAGAACTCATTACATTTGTAACGTGTACTATTCGGGTTCTTCTATTAATCCTATTGGGGAATATATTGTTTTTAACGGTGATTTTAGTTTAAAAACCATTTTCAGTATAGATGACTTGATTTTATGCAAATGTAAGTGCCTACCATTGAGTATACTAGTTAATGGCTAAGCGTTGATCATTTAGCGTGAAATCCAGGTATTAGTAAATGTAAAAAGCGACGAGTGATCGCGCGTTTAAATATTTGAATTTGACGTAGAATCGACCAGGAATAGTGGAAGGCATCAAACTTGCAGCTGACCAAGCTATAGAGCTTCGAGAAGGAACATAACAAAGAGCTTCTACTCTAGATCAGTACATTCAATAATTTAATATATCCTTTTAGAGATTAGGATTTCTCATTGCTCTAGGAATTAAGTTACAAAATTGCATATTCCGTAGAGCAGTGCTTCTCAAAGTTTCAATATACGCGACCCACTATCCAATCATTATGTTCATCGCGCCCCCCTCATACAATAATAATGTATTGAATTCAATAATATATATTACACTTTAACACTAAAGCTACAATGAGACTTTAAGCTCTTATGAGCCACCGATGTATATAAACGTTTCGCTCAGCCAAAACACTTGTTTGTTGGCCATATATATACACAGTCCAGTCATATTAATGTGACCACTGTAAAAAGCCAGAATAACCATGTTTCGCAGAGGGGAAAATAGTCATTTAGGATCCTCAAGGTATTCACTTGGATGTTGAGCCATGCCGACTCTATTGCTGCACTAGATTACGCGCGTGAGGATCCATGACGCGAACAATCCGATCGAGAGGGTTCCATAGATTATTGATTGGGCTTAAGTCAGGTGAGTTTTCTGGACGCGGAAGAACGATAAACTGATCCTGGTGCTCTTTGAACCACGCACGTACGCTGTCAGTTGTATGACACTCCGCAATGTCCTGCTGGTAGATGCCACCATCCTGAGGAAAAACAATGCGCATAAAGGGGTAGACATGGTCTGAAAGGAGAGATGCGTGCTTCTATTGATCCATCGTGCTTTCCACAATGATGAATAAACACGAAAAATTTAAGGAAAACATTCCCCAGACCATAATGCTCCCACCTCCAGCCTGAACCTTGCCAGAAATTGTTGCAGGGTGTTTGCTTTTAGACGTTTCATGCCGTATTTGCCACCAACCATCCGTCCGATGGAGTATAAAGCGTGATTAATCAGAAAACTCTACCTGTCGCCTCTCATTGGATGCCCAGTTGCGGTACCTGTATGAAAATTCCAGTCTTCGTTGCTGATGAACAGCAGTCAGCATAGGTGCATGAACCAGGTGACTGCTTCGGAGAACCAGACGCAACAACGATCGCTGAACAGTAGTTTGGAAGACACTGTTGGTAGCCCCTTGGTTCATCTGGGTGGTATGTTGCTTAACGGTAGCACGTCTATTCTCCCGAACTCACCTCTGCAGCCCTCAGTCACCTCTATCACCTATGGCCCGTGGAATACCACATTTGCCACGTCACTGATTTTGGACGGTCCCATTTTGCCATGCACGGTATACTTTAACCACGGTGACACACGAACAGTCCACAAACTTAACCGTTTCGGAAATGCTTCCAACCTTTTCCCGAAAGCCAAAAATTATGCCGTTTTGGACTTCGGATAACTCTTTACATGTTTGCATTACGTCAACGATTGTAGTGTTTTCCGAAGCCCTCACACACTCTTTATATACGCTCAATAGCACTGCGATGCCAGCATCCTTCTGTGATTGGTTATTTAACGTCAAAGTCGAAAGTACGTGGTGGTCACATTAATGTGACTGGACTGTGTATATATACGTCTTTCGAAGTACAATCTTTTCTGTGCAGTGCTATCCATACAATTATTCCGAAGGCTTTGGAATGCAATAAAAGGACCTTGACAGTGTTTGCAAAGAATTTACTTAAATCAACGGATTTGCTTATTTATTCCTATATTCCTCCCTCTTAAAAAAACATCAAAATACGCTAGTCTATGTAGAAAAAAGTGGCATTGGGGAGTGAATCGCATAAATTTTAATTGGTATTTAAGGAATTAATTATACACCCTACAAATTATCAAGGTAAGTGTAATACAAGCCCATGGGGTCACTGATAATTATCAAACTTGTTCTTAACTTATTATTGTTAACTTAATAATAAAACATACATTGTACAGTACTGATACATTTATAAGTGTATTATATCAGTGTACGTATGTATTTTATATTTTATTATATCAGAAAGTTTTTTTTGTTTAATTTCAGTAAATTAATAATATTTTGAATAACCTTTTGTTTTGTTTAACCAAGGCGAGGGCGCACCACAGTTTGAGAAACGCTGCCGTAGAGTGCTAAAGATTGAATAAAAGTTGCTATTTTTATAATCATGCCTGCTCCTTCCTGGAACCCTCTCACACCTGCGACCTGAGGGCCACGACGCATTTCTAAAATCTATTTAATTTTCCATCTCTAGTTATATCATTATTTAATTGTAATATTGGACGCAATCGTAACAATACTATTAATTCAATTCCTACTATTAGCTCACAATCTTTCCATATATATTTATTTATTTATCTTGAGGGAATTTTCAATCGTTTATAAAATACATTTTAAAGCGCTCAATTGAGCTGAAATTTTATATACATGATTATTTTGGATGGCAATATAATAATTTAATTATAATTCATAAAAAATAATTGATTAAAACTAATTATTTACAGAATTACAAATAATTGTGTCAAAACTTGAAAAGTTTTTTTTTCTCACGTTTTAAAGTATTCAGTTGAATTGAAATTTTATATACACGATTGTTTTGGATGACAATACGATACTTTAATGATAATTCATAAAAAATTAATTACCACTTAATGTTGTGATTCTGTCATATGTGTATACATATTTATATTAATTGTAACTATTTAATAAAAAGTAGCTAAAATAAAAATTTTCTTTGTTGATCGAAGTAGGAATTGACTTAAAATTTTTTTTTTATATTACTTGTATAGTAGTTTTGCAGGATCTACTTTGGGTACGTTGTTACATCCCACTGTTATGTTTTCCTTAAATTAATTTATAAGGTTATTTTCTTTCTAATTTATTTTCATAAGAACAGATAGAATTAGAATTGCATATGATGCAAAGAAGTGCATTTCCACTTTAATTGTTAGATAATCTTAAGAGTTTTTCTACTTAAAACGATTTACATTACTTGATGCACGATGAGCCATTCTTTGATATCTTCATTTATACATATTTTGTTTTCATTTAAAAATAAAACAATATACATCTTTTTCATTCAAAAAGAATTTTAACAGAAATTATTTCGAACAAAATTTAAAATGCTACATAAAATATTGTAATTCTTACATGTTTAAATTACTGTAAGATTTTGTCATGTAACAATTATATTATATTGAAGCTTAATAATTGTTAAAGCTATTACATCAAGTGGGGATTTGTTTCAAATATTATTTTATCACTTCTATCTGTGTATTTCAGTTTTCTTATAGAGAGTCGAAATCGAATGCTATTGTAAAATTTTGACATTTTTCTTTTAAATTTCTATGTCTAATTCTTCTTTCTTTGTCTGTCTCTTATTTCAGAAAAAATACGGAAAGAGATTTTAAATGTTTTTATATTTTATCTATAGCTTATATTTTTAAAATTAAGCATAAATTCAGAATAAATATTCACTTTAAAGTTTTTTTTTTATTTTATGAAGAAAAAAGGTGAACACACACAAAAGTAATTTAGTGCTATTAAAAATAAGCCTAATACTCTTAAAAAGGCAATCTATCGAATAATTAAATGCTTATGATATTTGAAGATTGTTTTGATTGAAGACTTAGAACAATATATTTCGTAATACATTTCAGATCTTGCAATGCTTTGGTAAAGCTTCAAGATTAAAAATTTCGAAACCTTCAGACTCTTTATTTCTCAATATTTGCTAATTGCAATTCGTAAATATTAACTTTAAAAGTGACTTAAAATTTAATTTATCTCTTGAAAATGAATCTTCTAAAAGTTTAATATAACTCAGTCATTTAATATTATTAAATGAATCACGAAACATTATCGTTAAACTACCTCTTTAAACAATACAGTTAGCTAATTGACTTACGAAGATTACTAAGAATGAGATTAGAAAACAATTCTAGAATTTAATTTTAGATTTAAGGTTAAAGTTTTCACTTCGCAACTAATTCAATTAGTTTGTATTGAGTTATCGCAATTACTGTAGTGTTTCGAAAATGATAAAATGAATTTTCAAATAATTCATTTAAATAATCATTTCCCAATGTTAGAAATGTATAGTATTGAATTTCGTTTAGAATTTGATTCGATTTATATCATGAAATAATTTACGAAAAAATACTTACTGCTGCATATGTAATGCTAAAATTGTATATTTATATTGTGTATTATTTTGTAAATCATTAATGTGTGATCGGAATCATTTTGTTAGTTTTAAATCTTATATCTTTATTTTAAAGTTTTAAAATAGTTTTACATATTCGGGAGTGTTTTGAAATTTTGAAATTAAATTTGGAAAATTGAAATTGAAAAATTCAAGGAATCATTATTTCATTAATCAGAAATTCATTTTCTAATTAATATGGATAGTTTATAATTAATATTTGGATAGAATCAACACCTATAAAACATCAAACTTATTGGTACAACTGTCAGTATGATGAAAATAACATTTTACAGGTTTTTGTCATTTTATGAAACACGTATGTTCAACATTTTAAGTTATATAATACTTAATTTTTGATAATACTTACTGATTGATTATATAACTTATACATTATTAATAGTATTGTAAAACATTAATTTTTAAGTTATTTGAAATACAAAAAAATAAATAAATATTCCTGATTTACTGAAAATACATAAATATGCAGTTTTCTATACATTTTATCAATATACTTACTGGTATTAATATTTCTTACCTTTAGAGAACTCTATAATAATACTGATAGAATAATCTGTTTGTTGGAACTATGTCTATAAAAAATTTTGATAATAGTTAAAGGATTTGTAATATATTAATTGAAAATCTTAATATTTTATTTCTTACCATAATTCTGAAAAATAATAACAATTGCACTACTTCATTCATTCTTACTTTTTATGTGTAATAATCTTTCTTCTGGGAATGCGAAATATTTTTCATTTCTTTATATTTATATCTAAGATGTTAAGATCTAGTAAAAACTCACAAAACCATAAGAGTAAATAGTTTTTATAATTAATTGTAATGGTCCAAAATGGTTTAAAAATCATATTGAATTTAAGTAAAAGTTTTCAGATCAACTAATCAAACGTTTTAAGCCCTTCTCATCTCCAGAAAACTATTACTAGCTTTTATTCATATTTCATGTTTGAATTTTTACTGGCTAAATATCTCTTTTATTTGTCATTACACTTTCCTTTCCAAATTATTGTTTAATGTTTTCAAAAGAAAAAGAAATTCTTTTAACGGTCTTCATAAGTACTTAAATTTGTTTTCATATCAAATAACTCTTTTAGACAAGCACGAACTCCTTTCCTTATGTGTGATTCGTAAATTGCATTTTTGGAAATTTCTTTTGTGTACAACTGTTTTGATTTTACCCTAATCTCGTTAAGATGACAAGAATCCTTTTAAAATGTCAAAAAATTATCTATATATCGCCCTTTTCTTTTTATACTGTTAAATTCCAGAGATGTCTAGATCTTTTTATCGTGTTTCGTTTTAAAATATTCATATTATTTATGAAAGTACTGTAAAAGCAATTTTCTTTATTTCCATTAACATTTTGGTTTCTGGAGCAAATTTTCTCAGCATGTTTTTCATTGTTTTCTAGCATTTTGAAGATAAACTGAATAATGATTTTTTTATGATCTATTTTTACTAAACGCTGTAACATCAAATACATGGTAAACTTTTATATGTCTTTAAACATGTGTGTGAGAGTATGTGCGTGTGTGTTATGTCCTGATAATGCGTACGTTTCAAATTAAAGAGTTACTTGTCATTTTTTTACATTAATTGCATTGTTTACATAAAAGTATATAATTTTTAATACGTTTAACAGTTAATTAAATGTATTTTAATTATTTTGGTTGAGATTAAGGCTCTTGGTAGCGAACTAGTGATCGACATTGAAACTATCTAATCACGGATTCCAGGACAGGCACCTTTAAAAACGCGTGCTGTGGAAGTTTGGATTGTGGGTTACACAAACATCATACTCGTCATGTGACTGTGGTCAGGTTTGCATGATGGACTAAGTAGCCTAGTGGCCAAGGTAACGAACTCGTGGCCGGCGTGTCATGAGTTCGAGCATAGTACCGCTGAAGACGCGTCGTGTAGGGGAGCGATGCACGTTAAATCTGACGAGGGCTCAAACTTCATCCCGTGGTGTGACGCGGTAGTGAGGGGAAGGAGGTGCCGGCTCCTCGTAACTTAGTCGTCCTCGTCACTTTGTGACGGATCTTAACACGTTCTTCACAGTTATTCTCTTGGAGAATCTTTGGGCTAGCATTCGCGTTTAATTCACCTCCATACCTCTCAAGAAGAAGAGTTGGAATGTAGATTAGTTCGACTATATAAAGTCTGGGTTTTTTTTTAATTATGAAAGAAGCTGTTACAACACACATTCGCCACGCACGTGAGATAAAGCAAAGTTGATTTTCGCAGCTTAAGATTAAGAGTAGTGTTTACCACTATATTAAATTAGTAGATTGGGGGGTTTGTAATCAATGGTAGATTAGGTTAAGTTAAATTGGTTACTTGCGCTTGTTCACTTAGTGTTTATTGTTTTCTCTATATCCCTCCTAGGACATTCACTTAGAGATTAAACTGTTGTTGATTAGTGTGTTTGAATAAAATAAATAATTGCTATAATGGAAGTTTCCGGTTCTGCTTTTATTCCTCCCACACCCTTAGGTGGACAAGACGGTGAGGTAGCAACTTCAGGGATAAGTCGCTCACAGCTTGACCATGCTTCAAAATTACGAGGTCCGTCACCAAAAGCCAACATTGTGACGTTAATATTCACTCACTCACTCAGGTTTGCATGATCAATTGTCAATAGCCCACGCATTGTTTCAAAGTGCGACGTCCGTAAAACAATCGAAATATCAATTAGTTTTCCATTGCATTTAATATAGCTGGTGCTTTGGTTATTTTCTAAAGAGAATTTTTGATTTCTCACAGCAATTGCGACGAGGTTTATCGCGCCTTCTCACTAATCATCTTGGGAAATCTTTGGGGCCAGAATGGCATTATTTCAATTCAACCCTATCAAGAAGAAAACGTGATGAGCAGATTAGTGAATAGATATATAAGGGGGCTTTAAAATTCACGCGTTAGTTGGATAGAAGCCGGATAGTAGAATAGAAGTCGGATAGTAAGAGAATGGAAGAATAATAGTATACAAATGGAATACAAAAAGAGATAGAAAGCCGAGATGCTGATCGCTGTGAGATATTGGTAAGATGATTAATTATAAAATGGCTTATTAAAAGAATCTGTAGTAGATCAAGATTCTGAGGTTAATCTTTCATAAAGATAGTGAGTAGCATTTCATGTGCTATTTACTTAGAATTGATAATTACGTAGTATCACTCCTGATAATATCCCTCTAGTAAGACTTGTGTTGCGTTTATCAATATTATATTTAGAAAATAATAAATTAGATTTATTATGAAGAATTTGAGTGACCAATCATTTATTCCTACAAATCTAGGTCGCGTAGATGAAGAGATGATACCCCCCGGGCCACGGGATATCATACAATTTTTCAATTAATTTAAAATTGTTTTTATTATGATATTTACTAATTGCATTCCTTTTTTCCAGACAAATAAGACAGTCTAGAAATTCTTTTTCCAATCTTTTGAAACTTCAACTTTTGTTGGTTAATAATGTCCTCAAACAATGACTAAAATTAGCATGTAAATGTTAAAAATTTTGATGAAATACCAAAATGTCGTTTTTAAGATTAGGTTACATATAAGCAGGTTTCCTATGTTAATTCAAGTAATCATTTTTAAAATAATTAACTCCTCTCCAAAAAGGGATAGTCTATACCAAGAAGAGATGGACTACTTTTTTGTTCAATTGTCTGCAGATACCCAGGTTGCTTAAAAATGGTATAAAAATAACCACAGGAATTTAACACACAGCTCCTTTAGTATTCACTAAAAAAACTCTAAAAACAGTATACTCAAACATTCACGCAAAATATTTTCACGAAATAGCTACCGGTCCATTTGTCCAAGAATAATCTGTTTAAGATGGACCAGATATTACTATGCAGAAAATACAAAGGCCTTTAATTTTCTCTAAGTTTAGTGAAGTAAAATAAAAAGTCTATCTCTAAATATATATTTTTTAATCAATGTAAAATCATCTAGACGCGTACAAAATACAGAAGATCGTTCATACTTTATGGAAACGATTTTGTAATTCATTTTATCGTTTGCATTTTGTGGAAAAATTTTGGCTGTTTCCGAATAATTGTCTGCTAATGTTTCCAATCTGATTGGAATGTAAAAAAAAATATTTATTTTAAAAACTGGTTTCTATAAAACTGATACATAGCTAGAAAGTTTTGTAGTTGCGCTTTTCGAGGAAAAATATTCATATCAAAAAATTTTTAAAGCGGTGTAAAACTCTCGGTTATTGCATTTCAATAAAAAGGTGTTCATAATAAAATAAATTTGAAAGGGAAAAAACAACACTTCTAGCTTAAAGTGAAGCAAAAATCCCTCCTACAAGATTGTTCTAATGCAGGCAACTCTGAATTTAAGAGAAAATACGCCGACTCAGTAATTAATTAAATCGAAACTAGGAATATCTTCCGGCACTGTAATTAAAATCTTTCATTACGATTTAAAGTTAAAAAAGATGTTTAAAGCTAAAGTTCGTCTCCTTTTTTATAGCATACTGGTGAAAGATAAACAAATTGCTGAAAATTATGTAAAAAACACCTACCAACTGAAAAATGGAAAATTGCGGTAACAGTCGATGAGGCATGGGTATATTTAAGTGACTGTAATAAAATAAGATCAATTTTCCATCGCTCAACTTAAAAGAAGGACCGTTCAAAATGGCTTCATCAGTGCACAGTAAATTTCCCAAAGGAATTCATGATCTCTGCAGTATTTTTTAAAAACGGCAAATTAAATATCAAATAAGTCTCAAGTAAATTCAAAATTAATTCATTCTACTATTGGCAGCAAATTCAAGAACCAATTTTTGAACAAAAACCTCCGACATTTTTTGGAAAGGACATTGATGAAGTTGAGCTTCATATGGACAAAGTTTCTTGTCACACGTCTAAGTCAGCTGCCGTTTATTTAGCTAAGAAAAAATCAGAAAAGAAATAAAATGTATCCTATTTGGTAAAATACGCTTGAAACCACCCTACGCTTCTCCAATGGACTTTTGTGCATTCGGTTTGCTGAAAAAATAAACGACATCCAAGAACTCCAAACGGACTTTGGAAAACGTTTTTTTTTTTTTTTTTTTTTTTTTTGTTCTAGTATATTTATTGAAAAATAATAAGGAAGTGAGAATTTTTTTAAAATGCTCTTAAGGTATCAGACTACGTTCGGAACCGTGATTTTGCAAAGCGCATAAATGGATAATTTTCATATTTAGTGTCACTTAGATTAGAATATATGCATAAAGTAGTTTTAAGGACATTTTGACAAAAAAACAATTTATTTAAATATAATATTTTGACAAAAAATTAACTTAGAATAACATTTTTTCAAAATGTTCTCCTTTTGTGAAAAATGCTTCTATTATAATAATATTTTGCCAGTATATAGCTCAGACGTCTGTACAGAAGCTTAATTGTGATTTTTGAAAAATTCACAATATTTTCAGAGTTACAGCCCATTAAAATAATTATCGGCGTTTTTATTCTTAAAATTGTTCCCCTCTGTTGTCGTAAAATATGAATAAACCCACTTCTAATTTATATATTTCAACAATTCTAGTTGAGCCTCTGTACAGAGGTCTGAGCTATATATAGTCAAATATTATTATAATAGAATCATTTTTCACAAAAGTAGAACATTTGGAAAGAAGATTATTCTAAGTTAATTTTTTTGCCAAAATATTGTATTTAAATAAATGTTTTATGTCAAAATGTCCTTAAAACAATTTTATGCATGCATTCTAATCTAAGTGACTCTAAATATCATGAAAATTATCCATTTATGTGCTTTTTCAAAATCTCGGTTCCGAACGTAGTCGGATACCTTAAACAGAGTTCAAAAACTGACGAAACTATAGTACTATCTTGTACAAACAAAACTAATAATAATAGCCTTTGTTTAATTCTATTAAATGGCTGAATGATTAATTTTTGGATTTTACTTTTTTTTATCCGAATATATTTAATAATTTTTAAAAAAAATTTGGTGGCACATTTCAGGAATTTGGCGACACACTAAAGTGCCGTGGCACAGTGGTTGAGAATCACTGTTGTCGGTAATAGAGAGGTTCTATCTGCTCGTACATCATCCATTAATCAATTAATGATGTACGAACAGCTCTTAATTATAGTTAGAGATGCTTCTTCCAGTGTGTATTGAATAGATTTTGCTGTCGTGAAAGTGGCTCTCACGACAGCAAAATCTATTCAATGAACACTACATACAAATGGAAAACACACATACAAATGGAATCGCGATTCCAGAACACGCCACGTATTTTCTGAAATCGCGATTCCATTTGTATGTGTGTGCTCTAATCTAGGCAGAGTTGCTAATCTGCTCTAAGAAGAGTTCAAAACTGGCGAAATTACTGTACTATCTTGTACAAACAATGATTATTTGAGACATTTCCTAAAACACCTTAACTTTCACAACACTGAAGTATTCATCTATCTCTCTCTAGTTTATGATTCAGATCGACCAGACTTCGGAAACAGATCCGTTGCTAGAAGATGTACGCACCTTCGGGCGCAAACATTGTTGAATGAGCTATATATGAACATATTTGGAACGCTAGAGAAGCAAAGCATTGAAAGTAATAAATATCTTAAAATACTCTTTCTTCAGAGGGTGCTAAAAATGCAAAAATATTATTTATTCCAAGAGTCTTTCAGTACACCTGAAATACTTTTAAATATTTTGAACTTTTATCAAGAATATGTTGTGTTTGATAAGAACTTAAATCGCATGTGATAGAGGAAACAGTCCATCGAAAATGAATAAAAAATAACATATTTCAAAGTATTAGAAATTCCAGTTGCTTGTGAATAAGACCAAATATTAAGGCACAAAAATTTTACTTTGTATTTCTGAACTACATGAGCTTCTTGATGAAACTGAGCATCTTATTGGATCTGAGTTAGCTCTTTTTCTGTCTTTTTGCATCCATTTCTTACATAAAAGAATACTATGATACTTTTTGTTCCTGAAATAACTCACGATTAGGAAAAGTCTTCTGATTCTTAACGTGATATGATCCAAGTGAATATTACTTTTGATTATTTTATCCTCATTTTTCGTTATATTTGCGGTTGGAGTTTCAAGCTAAAATTAAAAACTTTTAAGCTTTTTATTAAAGAATTTTTGATAAATTAATGTGCACGAACTTAACACGGAGTTTTAACTTAAGCAGTAAGTGTCATAAAACTAAGATACTTAATTTTTGTGCTAAAAAATCTCTCATTAGAAGAAAGAAAATACAAATTATTACTAAACAGCATCTTTTTTATTGTTTCAGTAAATATAAATTTCTGCTCAGAATAATTGCTATACTTACTTTCATTATTTATTCTTTAACGAAGTTTGCATTATATGAACAATAAAGTAGTATCAACATATCTTTTTCTTGCTGAACTAATATTCAAAAGGAGAAAATATTTATCATTATTATTGAATTTCATGAAATGGGTTTATTTTTATTTGTAGCGTTTATTCCATATTTGGATAATTTGTAGTCAAATTAGACAAGCCAAACAGGACAAAAAAAGTTACCATGTTATTTTTAAGTGAACCTTAAATATTTTTGCAGTAACTAAAAGTTTTGATTTTTCTACGAAGCAGCTTTTGGAAACACATCTAAATATGTAACTTTCTGTATGCCCTTAAATGGAATTAAAACTCCAATAATTATTGTTCTTCTTCAATTAATGTCATTAAGTCTACTGTGCAATTTTAAAGACATCAATAAATTATTCATCAATAAAATGTATAATTTCTCCATAAATGAAAACCATTTTATTCTTTTTAATACGTTAGGTTCTTAAGTTCCTTATGAGTTTCTTATTTCACTCTTACAAACACTTTTACAGAAATATTAATTTTAAAGTAAAAACTTTTCCAACATAAAATGTTACAAATAAGTCTACAAAAACTTAATGGGCATTTCATGATAGAAAGTGCCTTAATAAACATATAACAGCTTTTAGTGGAGTTGTAGAATCATAATATTCATACCACTTTGAATTTATGTGATCTCTAAAATAAAATTCAAATGATTTAGATAAAAGCCCCATCTTCTTCCACGTATTTTGTACTAGAAGAAGTAGTGTATATTAGTATATTTCGCGCACATGTACTAACACGTCCTATGTTACCTTTAGTGGACAGAGCATTCAAGACTGAATATAATTTCGATATAAATGCTTCATTTTACGAACGAAAATATTGTTCTACTTGATTAAATTTCCTGCTCCTTGTACTAGGAATATACCGAAATACTTGGTTCATGGCTAGTGAAAGTTATATTAATTAAGAAGCCTCTTCTAATGTTCTTAATGAATTGTGTTAGATGACTAATTATTGCTATACTTATATATATTTCACAATCTAAATATTTTGTTATAAGTCTTAGGAAAATTTCTAGAATCATTATTATTCCTCATGTAATTTTGATCGATTTTCAAACTTTTGATTTTAGTTGTTTTTCTTTTTAGTTAACAACAAATGCGTATAGTATCATCTCTCTGAATACGAAGGAATGCTTTGAAATGTAACACACATTTTCGTTTATTGTGGGTCGAGGTTAGAGGAACATCTACTTTAATATTAATTAATATTTGACGATGTAAAATTTTCGTCTTTAATTTCATAATAAAAAGTAATAATTTCACTCAATTTTGAAGGGGAGAAAACCGAAAAATGTTGAGATTATTACAAAAGAAGGAAGTAACAAAACTTTTATTAAAAATTGAATAGTTACATACCAAAATTTCTTGACCTTCAATTCTTATTTTTGCACAAAATCCCAAATTTTAAACATCATAAATATCTTTGAATAGCTTCGAAAATATATTTAAAAAGATGTTTTAAAAATTTTGCAAAATTGAATTGTTCTAATTTATATACTAGTTTATAGTGTTAATTATTTATCCTTCAATTTCTTTTTTATAATAGACTGTTTCAAAACAGAAAAAAAAATTTAAAAACTAATAACATAAATTGCTTATTCTGACTTAACTTAATGCTGTACTTAAAACAAAATAAAGTAAAATGTATTCGGAATTATTTATTTAATAGAATATATATATAATACATATATTTCAAAGGATTATATATTTTTTCAGAAGATTATATTAGGGGTATATAAGATTATATATATTTTCTTACCTATTCTATATTAAAAATATAATAAATTAAAAATTAGGTGAAAACTTCTTTTTTCTAAAAAAATTACAACTCAAAACCATGTTAAACGTTTTGTATATACAATCTCTGACAATAAAGTTCGGTGAATGAAGTCAGAACGGCCAATCTCGCAAAAGTAGCAAAACAAAACGATACACATGTGTAGCGGCAGGTGTTAACCATCTGCTTCCACCGTTGTTCTTTTGTGAGTGTCGTTTGTGTTTCGTGTAAGACTTCCTCTACAAAGGGCTTGTTTAGAGCGTTTGTTCTTAACTGAGAACAGGAAAATTGAACGAACAAAAGATCAATTCAAAGTTTTGTTTTAAACTTGGCGAGACACCGAAAGAAACTTATGCGATGCTAGTACGTGTTTATGAAGTACTGTCCATTAATTGTGTGTGCTAGTGGTTCGTCCGTTTTCAACAAGGCCGGGAAAGGGTTTCTGACAACCCGCGTAGCCTTAGACTGACGATCACCGTCAGTGACGAAAACATTCAGAAAGTGAGGCATTAATCATGAAAGATTCGTCGCTTAACTGACCCACGATAGCTGATGAAATACAGATTAACCGTGAATTCGTGCGACAAACCGTTACCCAGAATTTAGGGATGAGAAAAACGTGTCGTCGTCTTGTGCCACATTACTTGACTAACGATCAGAAGCTAGCACGCTTAGAGGTTTCGCATGATTTTGTCGGAATGACGGATTTGACATCAAATTTCTTGAACTGTATTGTCACTGAAGGTAATTCCCTGTGTCCCAGGTACGGCCCTGACACGAAACGGCATAGCATGGAATGGCGTTCTCCTGTATCACTTAGTTCAGTGCTTCTCAAAGTTTCAATATTCGCGACCCAATATACAATCATAATTCTCATTGTGCTCCCCTCATACAATAACAATGTATTGAATTCAATAATAGTATACCTCGACGCTAAACTACAAAACGACCGTAACCTCTTAAATGCCACCGGTGTATATAAACATCTCGCTCAGTCAATGCGTTAATTTCCCTGGACGTATATATGCGTCTTTCCGAATTACAATCTTTTCTCTGCACTGATATCCATAAAATTATTCCGATGGCTTTGGAATGCAATAAAAGGACCTTGACAATGTTTGCGAAGGATTTATTTATTTCAAATTATTTGCTTCTTTATTCATTTCTCTCTCAATACATCGCATACGTTCGTATACGTGGAAAACGGTTAGCATTCGAAAGCGAATAGCGTAACTTTTAACCGGCAGTTAAGGGATTAATTATAAACCATACAAATTAAAAGATAAGTGTTAATTTTTGTACATAATCTTATAAATGAAACTCCCATGGGGTCAGTGGTAATTATTAAACTGGTTCTTAACTGAGTATTGTTAAATTAATTATGAAATACTTTATGTAGCACTGATACTTTTATAAGTCTAATATATCAGTGTAAATGCGTATTTTACTTTTTATTATATCAGAATATATTTTGTTTGTTACATTCAGTAAATTAATAATTTTTTAAAATCTCTTGTTTTTGACTTTTCACTATGCTCGCGCCCCCTCGTAGAGTTGTCACACCCCTCGTAGAGTTGTCACGCCCCCTCGTAGAGTTGTCACGCCTCCTCGTAGAGTTGTCACGTCCCCTCGTAGAGTTGTCACCCCCCTCGTAGAGTTGTCACGCCCCTCGTAGAGTTGTCACGCCTCCTCGTAGAGTTGTCACGTCCCCTCGTAGAGTTGTCACGCCCCTCGTAGAGTTGTCACTCCCCTCGTAGAGTTGTCACGCCCCTCGTAGAGTTGCCACGCCCCTCGTAGAGTTGTCACGCCCCCAAAGAGGGGCACGCCCCACAGTTTGAGAAACGCTGACTTAGTTGTAAAAACGTCAGAACAGAAAAAACCCGCATCAAAACGATGCTCATCAACTTCTATGATTGTGAAAGCATTATCCACAAAGACTTTTACCTGAGGGAACAACGATGGATTCTGAAAGGTACATTGAAATGTTTACCCATTTCATGAAACGTCTTCTCAGGGTACGACCCCAGAACGCACAAGAAGATTGATGGTTTTTTTGTTCACGACAATGCTCGCTCTTACACAGCCAGTATCGTCAATCAGTTCCTGGCAATACTAGGTGTGGTGCAAATTGAACATCCACCATATGCCCATTGAACATCCAAATCTCAGTCCTAATGACTTATTCCTATTTCGACGACTCAAACTCGCTTTGAAAGAAAAGTGATTTAACGTTCCTGACACCCAACGAAACATGACGAGGTTTTTAACTTCATCCCAAAAGAAGATATCCTGCAAAGCATCCAGTACAGCGGATCTCAGCAGTGCATAGCTATGGGAAGTGACTATTTCGAAGAACAGTAAGGTAACTTTCGTTGATTTTTCATCTAAGTTAATGTTACACGACTATTGTCAGAGGTTGTATGTCATCTATGTGAAATAGCATAGTATACATCCCCTAACAAGTTTTCTGACAGTGATTCTAGAATTAAAAAAACTAAAAAATTACAGAACAGTTTGAGAACATTTCAAAACTGATTTCTCAGTGATCAAGAAAAGGCCGGAGCTCTTACGAATTTCAATGAAGACAAATACATATTGAAGGAAAAAATATCATTTATATATTTTGAACAAGGGAATAAATAATGCCAAAATAAGTCTTTACAATAGTGTTTTATAATATAAGCATAAAAATGTTTTGTATTCTGCATTATTATTAAAATTGCACTATCTTAATTTATCGATTGCATGCAAAAGATCAGCATGTACATTTTATAATCAGGATGCTATAACATGCTATCCTACAATATAAATCCTCATTAATGAAAGGCATTTTAATTAATGCTGAATGCTGTAATTATTACAGAATTCATTTTATTTATTAGTGAACAATAAATAATTATCAAAATATAAATTTTAATGGAAAAATCCATAAAATGTAGTTAAAGTGATAAGTGTGAGTTATATATAAATATAATTACAATGATATATATATATATATAGTTCACATGTTCCTTAATAGCTATACACACACAAAAAAAATATACTGAACTATTTATCAACTTTTGAATACACTTGACAGAGATGATGTGTTTAATTTTTATCGCACAGTCGTTAAAAAACAATTATTTATTCAGAATAACTTATGGATCATAAACTTGTTGTAAAAAGCCTATTAATTTTGTATGGTTGAAAAACTGTGTTTGATAACCCATGAAAGAAGTTAATGTGATAAACTGAATAGCTCTGGTGCCTATTTACATTTCAATGTAAATAACTTTTCAAGAGTCACATCGTTGATATAATTAATGATTCCAAGTATTAAGAACCATTTCATCCATATGAAAGTCCTTTTTTGAAGCTTTTAATTAATTTAGTTATTTTCTTCTTTGAAAACATCGTGTCTTATGCACTTAAGAAGCCATTTCGGGAAATCTTCTTTGAGTACTTAGATAACATTACGCTTTTTAAGCTAAATATTAGCTTTATGTTATTTTTAAGGTATCCATACTCGTTGGAAAAACCAATATCAATCAAAATACACATTTAGGGATTTTTTAATGTTATTTTATTGAATAAGCAATATTTCGGTCTTACAAATCATGCATTACTTTGTTTTCTATAATAAATTACATACAGCTAAAAAAAATCAGAAGTGTGTGTGTGGGGAGGGGGTTCTTTGTCTACCAGAAATGCGTAGCAGAATTTTTCAAAATGTATCATGGCGAGTGATATATTAATCTATTTAAAACGTATTTCTATGAAACTTTTTGAGCCAGATATTTATATTATCTTCTAAAGAATGCATTAAAATAATACTTACTGTATGAATATGTTTTAAGCTATGGTCTGTTATTTCAATAACAGCCTCATAGATGTGGTAAATTTCTTATGTTTATTTGATCAACTCTAATCTTTTTAAAATTTAATTAAAATATTAAAATATTAATACATTCCACAAATAATTGCCTGTTGTGTATTTTAGTAATACTTTTATATTGATATAAGTTTATTACACTTTTTTTAAATGCTTAAAGATTTTTAAAAAATAGTAAAATTTCGCTTATAAATCTGCCTTTTCTAAAATTTAAATAATTTATTTTAATAATGCTGGTAACGTATTAATATTATTGGTATTGAGCCGTAAAAAATATTTAGAATGTTTCAGTATACTGTTTTTAAAATATGACTCTGAACGTTTTCGGATACCTTAAGAAGCAATATAAGAATTAAGAAATGTGATAATTTAAATTTCAATTATATTTCGGAAGAATATATGCTTTTTTAACGAATATATCACTTGATAATATTTTAATTCAAACAGGAAAATTAATTAAATTTGTCAGCTTTGCTTGATAAATTTCTAGAAATAATCTTATTCATCTTTCGTTTATTTTTTGTATACACTCTTATTGGAAGTAGAATGGAAAAGTGGGGTCCATCAATTATCTAAATTATTTCTAATCAAATTCCTTAAGCATTTTTTGTTATTTCTACGCATCTAATCCTCCATTTAATTAAAGTACTAAAACTGATTCGATGTTTGCGTATTGATTTCATCACAGAACTATTTGAGGGATATTACTGATGCTTTATATAATGTATTAGGTTAATTTATTATTATTATAGGGGAAAAAAGCTGGAAGCATACCGATAAAAATCGATTTAAGGTATCCGACTACGTTGGGAACCGTGATTTTAAAAAAGCGTATAAATGGATAATTTTCATATTTAGTGTCACTTAGATTGAAATACACGCATAAAATTACTTTAAGAACATTTTGACAAAAAAAATTATTTAAGTACAATATTTTGGCAAAAAATTAACTTAGAGTAATATTTTTTTCCAAATGTTCTCCTTTTGTGAAAAATGGGTCTGTTATAATGATATTTTGTCTGTATATAGCTCATACCTCTCTACAGAGGCTCAAATACAATTTTTGAAAAAAATTCACATTATTTTCAGAGTTACCACCAACCAATTGAAATAATTATTCGCGTTTTCTTAAAATTTCTCCCCTCTGTTGTAAAATATGAATAAACCCACTTCTAAGTTATATATTTCAAAAATTCTGGTTGAGCCTCTGAACAGAGGTCCGAGCTACATACAGGCAAATTATTATTATAATAGAAGCATTTTTCACAAAAGGAGAACTTTTGAAAAAACATTATTCTATGAGTTTTTTTTGCCAAAATATTGTATTTAAATAAGTTTTTTTTGTCAAAATGTCTTTAAAACAATTTTATGCATATATTCTAATCTAAGTGACACTAAATATCATGAAAATTATCCATTTATACGCTTTTGAAAATCAGGTTTCCGAACGTATTTGGATACCTTAATAAATATCATTGCTACAAAAGGAACTCATATTTGTTAAATAATTATGACTATTTTTATAAAAATGTCTTGGTGGGCAAAATACAAATAATTAAAACATTATAGATGTCCATATAATTAAAAATATTTTACCTTTTAACTAAAAAGAGAAAAAAACGTAATTTCTGATTTAAATGAAAAGTTAGCATTGTGCGTATATTTAAACCATCATCAAAATAAATACCATTCAGTTTTTCTTTGTTATCATAGTTTTACTGCATATTTGGGTAAATAACTTTTAAAATATTAAGAATCCAACTGACGGAAATAATTGTATGCTATCGCATCACAATGTCATATCTCCCAAGATGTTGCTTCAAATATTTTAAGGAGAGGTGGAAACCTCTATCTCTATGTATACAGTCGAACCTGTTTTTGTGCGGTCTTTTTTAATGCGATTTCCTTTTTGTGCGATTTCTTATGTGCGATAATTTTTTTATACGGTGTATGAAATTCAATGGCTTTGACGACACTTTAATATTTTCTATTTATTTACTAATGGTGTAATGGAGAATATTAGGACCCCCTGAAAGGTTTTGCCTTTAATATTTTGTAAATTGGGTAAATACGTACTTAGCGTAAGTCAGGCCTTGGGCCCCTAGAGTCCTGCCCCCCCCCCGTGATGCGGAAATGTACGTTACGCCACTAAAATGTAGATACTTCAAGCCAGATTCTTTGAACGGATAAAAATATGCAGGGATCCAGTGAAACATGATACTGATGGTTAGAGTAATTATAAGGGCATGCATGTATTTTAAAGTTTCCAGTGCTGGTAAAATAAATAAATTATTAACTTATTATTTCTCACTAAATTTTTTTAAAAAAATTCTTATTATCAAATACTGATGTGAACTTTTTACACCATTATTTGTTTTCCTCAAAAACTTGTTGAGAATTGGGGGAGCGGCTTAGATTGGAGTATATACGGTATATGCGTATGTTACAATTATTAAGTATTGAACAAATAGTAGTTACAATTATTGTCTTGAATATTACAAACTTATTTTATTCTTTGTTAAACGATCAAATGGAAAACTAATGTTAAGTATCTGATAATACTATTGATTCTGTTTGCATTGAGAAACTCTCTAATACATTGGGCAGCAATGATAGAGTACTTTATAACCACTCACCATTATAATAATTTTGAAAAATAATCTAAGCAAAATCAATTTTTTTGATTACCTTTTATAAAAGAATACATGTGTTAAGAACTATTAAACACACTGCTTTTGAATCTAATAAAAATTGTTCTGTTTCATTTTAATAAAATGGAAAAATGGAATCTTTGCTGATATTAAAACCACTAAAATTCTATTAAACCCAATCCTGGCTTCGGTCAGGCTGAATGTACCATCCTGGATCTTCTCGAGTGTGTTCAATTTGTGTAAATTCTTGTTCGAAAAATCCTGTTAAAAATATGTTAAATCTCCTAAATTATAATTTAAATGTAAAATACTTTTTTGGTCATCTAATTTAATTTGTGGAATTACACCTCCCTAATTCTTCTGGATTTAGATTTTCTTTCAACACAGAATGTTCATTTCGTAATTTTGAGAAAATGTTCAAACCCGCTGAGCTGGTATCAAACTCTCCATATCTTCAACACATCCTTGTGAGAACTTTAAGCTACCTTAATTGTTACTTAAGTCAAGACTTACCCTGCTGAATTTCTTTCGAAGCTAACCTCTTCCCGGCTTTTTCACAAACTGAGCTCGAACAGACGAAGCGTACCATCCTGAGTCATCTCGAGTGTAGCTCGGGCACTGTGAAAATTTAGACAATGAAAACGGTCTTTCCCAAATTATTTCACATGGAATTTTTATGGTTTCGAATAATTGGTGGAATCCACTTGGTGGATATTTTTGCAAAAAAAAAGACGTCCTTTTACTGAGTATTTCCCTTCACGATTGTCTGGAACACACTTTGTTGACTACATTCCCCCACAGAGAAGAAACCTAATCCGACACGTTATAGCATTATTTGCTGTTGAAAGGGAGAAAATAAAGGAAAAAAGGTAAGAGAAACAAGATTCTACTGTCCAGATTGCGATGTTGGGTTGTGTACAGTATGGTGTTTTCGAATGTATCATACACAATTCAATTTTTATTGAATAATTTTATAATAATTTATGTCAATGCATAGAATGTAAATAAAATTTGTAATTCATGATAAAAGCTAGGTATTCTAAACTTTATATTTGTAATTAATGTGAATTAACTCCAAAGTGTAATGAGTTCTGCCGTTCAGAAAGCCCTCTTCATGGGTAAATTACTCATTTATTTAAATAGATTTTTTATATTTTAATTTTAGGAAATTTTGAATGCGAATGGTGTTATTATATTTAAAAAGATATGTATGTTCGATAATAATCTTAAAAAAATTGACTTTTTTTTAAATCACAATCCGGAAGTAAAATAAGCATGGAATTGGTTTATAAAATATCAGAAAGTGGAAATTTTACACATTTTTGACAGTACTCATTTGTAATGTTTTGACTTTCACCTGTAAGGGATTAGGTTTTTAAAGAGAACTAAATAAAATGTTCGCCCAAATTAAAATAACATAACGGGATCACAGTTTTCAATGAGTTTTTCCACCAGAAGATACAAAATGGAAGATACAAATGGATTAATGGAATCCTTAAACAAATGATGGATATTTATAAGGAATAATTGATATATTTTTTCAGGTAACTGTTTACGTTCGAAACCGTGATGTCGCAAAAGCGTATAAATAAATATTTTTATCTATATTTAATGTCACTGAAATATAAGAATATTTATATATAAATATATAACTGTTTTTAGAATATTATTCTATTAAAAATTACTTAAAACATTCTGATTTTATGAAAACTGCTTCTACATCAAAAATATTTTGACCATATATAGCTTAGTTCTACAGAGTCTGAACTAGGGTTGCTGAAAAGTAATTTATTTTCAGGGTTGCTATAAGTTAAAATAATCAATGATTTTTGTAAAAATTTCTCCAATCTGTTATATTAAAATATGAGAAAATCCACTTTTAAATAATATACCTCGGACATCCTAAATTAGGTTCCTGTACTCACAGAAGACTTAAATACATATATAATGGAAAAATATACTATAATAATACTATTTTTCAAAAAAGATTAATATGTTTTAAAAATAACTAATTTTTTCTTCATTTTGTGCCCAAAAAATAGCATTTAAATAATTTTTTCTTGTAATAATTTTCTTAAAACAATTTTGTAATTTAATAATTTATTTTAATTCAAGTGACAGTAAATATTTAAAAGATTTTTAACTTTTATACGTTTTCAAAATCATGGCTCCGAAAGTAGTCAGATATATTTTCATATATCAGACTTTAATATATTTAAATAAAATATCTCAATATTTTTGTTTGAAAACTATCATTTAGCTTCACTAGTAGTTTATGTATCTAGCAGACATTTTCGTAAATTACGTAACACACCTCGAACATCAAAGTCTATTCAATTAGTTAAATACTTTTACTGATACTTCATTCAGTAGCTCTGAAAGAACTATAACAGATTTACAAACCACTTGATTTGTCATCTGAAACGTGTTTCTAGCCTATCTGAAAAAAATATTTATTGTCCTGTAGAAGCAATTTCATTTGGAGAGAATCCAAAAAGAATATAGCTGTCTCATAATTCTTCGCGGTTTTGTACAAAAAAAGCATATCCAATTGATAGAAGCTGCTCTTTTTGTTTCTTTATATTATATAGTTGTTTATTGTCAAGACAGAAATTTTATTCTAAACGAATATCCAATTTAAACCAATGATGTATGGAAATGGCAAGAATGGTTGACTTTAATTTGAAAGAATAGTTTAATATTTGGCTAAAGTCACAAAAATTTAGGTTTTCATTAGTTCTCAACTGAAGTGGAATGACTATTCTTTCTCTATGTAGCTAAATAATAAGCTAGTAAATTCGTGCTTAACAGCATGAAAATAACCCAGCCAAAAGACGTGTCAATCTCATATATTGAGTAATTCTTTAGGAAACTCTTCTCTAAAGTTTCTGTCAAATTTTATTCGAAAAGAAAAATAAACAAGGATTTTCTTTTGTAAATTATGAATTATATTTATAGTCGACATATGTGAAATAAATAGGTTTTAAATTAATAAACTTAAAAGATTTAAAAATTATTTGGGATATAATATTTTTGTGCATGGTACAGATATTTTCTTTTTTTAAAAAATTACTTGAAAAATCGCCGTTTCTTAAATGAATGTATAATTCCAAATATTAATTGTTCTATAAAGACGAATATGTATGTGTGTTCATTTTTTTCTTTTTTTTCATGTTTATACAAAAATACTTTTTTTCAACTGAAAATTAACTAATCATACAAGTAAATGAATTTATTTGAAATTAGCATATCAACATTTTTTTAAAACTTATGTTACTGTTTTTCTAATGAAACGTGTATGACAGTATCAAATCGAAGTCCACGAAATTTATCGTGGCAAAGGGCTAAGATATGCGCATGTCGTTAGCCGTAGCTTTGAGCACCATGCGGATGAAAATATGATTTGGCTCGGTTCCACCCCAATTTTGAGGAAGATCACTCTAGGGGTGTCAGGGGACTCCCACCTCTCTTCCGCTTCCACCAACCACACGAGAATACCTGCGGCTCGACGGCTGCTTAGAGCACTTCCATACATCAAAGGTACTATACATTTACAAACATCCATACCTACTCTGGGGTTTGAACCCAGGACCTGCGGTACAGCAGTCAACGTCACTAGCTACTATACCGGTTGGGAGGTGTTTTTTACTTATACATATACGTATTACATAGAAAAGATCATTCATATATATAACCATTATCTACGAATTTTTCAATATCATAGAGCGCTGGATTAACATAAAAATAGTAATTCGGGTTTGGTTTCAATGAAATTTGCTTTAGAGCAACATTATTAATTTAGGTTACGTTACAGACAGACAAGAAATATCATTAACAAAAATTAAGGACGAAGAACATGAAATATTTTTCATAGCAACCACATTTATTCCTCACCTGGTCTGTGCCAAGGATTAGTGGTCGCTCGAGGGCACTTCTACTGCTTGGTACAGTCAGTTTCAGTTATTGATGGTAAGAGCGGTTACATTGTTATTTTTATTATTTTTCAAAAAAAATTGTTGCTGATTCCAAAATGAAATATTTGAGAATGAAAGAAGGCATTTATATAGGATATTTTTTAGTATAATAACATGTTGAAACAAAAATTGTACCGAATTATATTCTAAAACAAAACGCTTAAATTCATAAGCAAGTTTCCGAATCTTCTGCGTTCTGTAAATACATTGTAATTAAATTTTGTTATTATATGAAATTAAGCAATAAATTATTATTTTTGTTTTTACTCCATTTACACCCCATTTTTAATAGTTAAAGAAAATTAGATACTATTTATTTTAATATTTCAATTCGCTTGCTTATTAAATATAAAAAAGTATACTTTTAATATATATACTCTTTTATTAAATATACTCTAAATATACTTTGTATACAATTTATCATCATAAAAAAAATGTTAGGGTTACTTCTCAAAAGAAATCGATTGGTATACATATTGCTCGAAACATTCCTCGCTATTTAAAGCTTCTCACTGGAATAAAACTGTGTTAAATAAATTTAAAGTATTTTTAAAGTTCTTATCTTAGCAATGTAGTGATACAATTTCTTATTTAATAATTCACATTATCGACGCTTGATTTGCCTTAGAGTATAATTAAATGATTTAAAAGAGAGAAAGAAAAAACTTTTTTATTTTAGCTTTGTTTTATTGTTCAGAATTTACTAAATCATTATCATATTAAATTTTTTAAGATTTTTTTTTGCTACACGATTCGAATTTGCCAGCCTTTTACCCAGCTTAAAAAAATTCATAGTTTACATGATTTATTTTCTTTCCAACGCCATTAGATTCAGACCTGAAGGGTCTGATAGGGCAACACATATAGGGCAACACATATTTAACCATATAAACGGAACATCCGTCTATCAGACGGGGATTATTTGCTTTGATTCCTGTAGATAACCCTGTGGTGTGATTTTTGGGGTGAGCTGCCTTGACATCTTCAGTTGGACTCTACCCAGTGAGAGGATCACGTGGTGGGGGTACTTTTGGCAATTTTTTTTCAACTCATGATATGTGCGATTCTTTATTATCTATCACCGTCTGTCATACGGATATTCTTATAGTTTTTTTCGTTATTGGTATTAGTATTTTTAATTATTTTTACATGAATATAAATAATTTCTAATCAGTTTTTATAAAAAATACTAGTTACAACTCTTGTAATAAAAATATGTTAATATAGTGGGCCTCATAAAGACTTAAATATTAAAAATTCTACTCAATTTCATAGCGATAAGAACATTTAAAACAGTCCTTAAGGTAATAAAATTCAAAAAATTTGCGTACCCGTCTGTCAGACGGATGTTTCTAAGAGTGGCAAAAAAATTGATGTTCCATCCAGAGGGTTAAATTAACAAATGATTCTTATGTGGTATGTGTGAAAAAATTTCTCCGAACTTAACTCACAGTATACGTTTAATATTCTAAATAGGAAATATTCATAAAAAAATCTTCGCTTCTATTTCGTAAATCGCATTTTATAAAACTTTTTTTTACATTTACGTGATACCTAAATTTTTCTAGAATTTCTCAGTTGGTTTTAGAATTTAAAGTTTTCAAATTAAATCAAAAGGAAAATGTTTTTCTCTTACTTGAGAACATAAAATTCCTTATAGAGGAATTGTTAACACACACAAAAAAATCACAGCTTCTATACAGAGTCTATATTTTTACATCCTTCTAAACTAGAAAGGAAATTAAACTTTTACCCACTATAGGCCTTTTTATTTAATTATGTATACATAATTAGGTAGTATTTCAAAAGTTTCTTTTTATAATGAGTATTCTTTTAAACTACGAGTATTTAACGGAGGAATGAGTTTAAAATTCTTAGTAATAAAACAAATTATAACGTTAGTATAAGATTCAAGAAAAATCTTTCATACATTATAATGTTTTAATATGCTTTTTAGCAGCAAAATTTAACTTTAAATAGTTTAAAACTTATAAATGAAAGAAGATTTTAAGTAGTTCTTATTTCCACTGTAAGAAAATTAGCCGTATTACTTTTCATATAAGAAACACATAAAATAACAATTTGTCAATGTTTAATTTCCTAATTTTCTCATAAATATACATATTTCAGTTACTGTTTTTATCTAATATCTAAAATTTCGCTGAAAGTTATCAATGCAGTTATGATATACATATTTTTGGCTTTTCTACAATAACTGCAGTTAAAATTTCTTGTTAATAACATCTTCCAACCACAGTTTCATCATCTACTCAAAAGTTATATGTCTTGTAGTTGTAGTATGAAATAAATGTACTCTTATATAATGAAATTATCCCAAAACATTAATTAAACAGTGTTTTACAAAGTACAAAAATAATAACCTTAATTCCTGTCGTAAATTACACGAATGATAACATTCCAAGTATCTGAATTCAACAAGCGATTAGCTTCAATATTGATTATGATCAGAAATAATTGTACTGGATGACAACGATGTTCCATCTCAATACGATAGTAATTATTAACTCTGATGTTAGAAAAACCTACTGGTTTGTCGCGTTAGTTTGTAAAACCAAACAGTTGCAACTGGACTGATTAAATGTAAAAATGCGTATTCCTAGAACATCTTAAACCAGTGTTTCTCAAACTTTCAATATATGCGACCTACTATTCAATCATCATTTTCATCGCTCCACCCCTCCATACAATAAGAATGTATGAATTAAATAATACTATACTTTGACACACTAAAGATGCAATACGACTTTAACCTCTTATGTGCCACCGACGTATATAAACGTCTCACTCAGCCAAAGCGTTAATTTTCTGGACGTATATATACGTCTTTCCGAAGTAAGATTTTTTTACGTGTTGTGCCATCCATAAAATTATTCTGAAGGCTTTGAACTGCGATAAAAGGACCTTAACAGTGTTTGTGAAGGTTTTACTTATTCCAGAGGATTTGCTTATTTATTTCTTTTCTCCTCCCCCTGAAAAAAACATCAAAATACGCTCGTCTACGTGGTAAACGGTGGCCTTGAGAAGCGAATTACGTAACTTTTCATCGGCAGTTAAGGAATTAATTATAAACCGTATAAATTATCAAGATAAGTGTTAATACAAGCCCATGGGGGATCACTGATAATTATTAAACTTGTTCTTAACTTAGTATTGTTAAATTAATAAAATATACAGTATACAGTACTGATACATGTATAAGTGTATTATATCAATGTAAAAGTGTATTCTATATTTTATTATATCAGAAAGTGTAATGTTTGTTTACTTTCAGTAAATTAACAATTTTTAAACGTCCTTTTGTTTTCGACTTTTCAATAAGCTCGCGCCCCCCGAAGGGAATCGCGCCCCACAGTTTGAGAAACGCTGTCTCAAACATTCTGAAACAGATTCACATCCAGTATTTTTCAAAAAAGGTAATTTTCTACCAAGTTATGTGTGCCAAATTTTTGATATATTAGATGAAGGATATATCCTTTGCGCAAGAATGAACAATTCGATCAAGAATTTTATCTGAAGAAAACTGAATATTAACTATGTTTTAGAGACGATATAGAGATATAAGGCTTTTCAAAGGGAGTCTTGTCACATGCATTACATATATCAAATCTTTTTTATGAATATGGCTAGGATAATAGCTGAGATTCAGTGCTTCCACCGCATTATCAATCTTCTTAAATCAATTTGCAAACAAAATCTGGATCCATTAGTAAGCGTACGGCTTCAATTGACGTTTTCCAATTAACATACGTGCATACTCAGGCAAGGATTTTTTTCGATAATGTGTTGTGAGAAGAATGGAAAATATTGGATATTTTTCATAGAATTTCCTTCATGAAGTCATGTACATATTCCTCTGGATACCAATATTCCAGTAGCATATTTATTATAAGATATATTGCAGAAATGCAATATTTGCTTAGTAATGGAAAATTTTAAAAATATGGCCGTGGTTACTATTACATTCCTTAATAGGCAAAATATAAATCTTAAGGAATACTTCATAGATCTTCATGTCTCATAAACATTCAAATTGAATTTTTAGTAAGTATTTATAATTGCACAACTCATTTAAATTTTAAAGTAAGCAATGGCCGTCTTTTCAATTGTAGTAAGTTTTAGTTTTCGTACAGCTCATGTGTGTCATTTAGGATATAAAGTCACAAAAATACTTTTTATAGTTTAGAAAAAGATGACGGATGAATAAACATTTTATTTTCCTAGCGACGCTTCTAAATCAATAAATATTGTATATTTCTAATTAAAATTTAATTGTTATTTTTGTTGTTGTTTACTTTATTTAAAATTTTTTTAGTCCATTAGGGTGGTATAAATCTGTGATTATTTCGATGATATTCCATTAATAGTGATAGGAAGTTTTTAATTGCGTAATAAATGCAATGAATTTATGTATAAATTTTTCCTTTCAAAATCTCTAAGAGTGATTTCTTCTAACTTTCACATAAGTAAAATTCTTTTTCTTATTCGTTAAAAAAGTGCATAGAATTTGTCTCAAGCAATCTGATTGGTAACTTGGTAAAAAAAAAAGTAAATGCAATCTATATGTAAATTTTAGAATGTGTACACACAAGTAACTTAGAATGAACTATTACAACATGAGACGCTTTGAAATGTCATTAAATACTTTAGCTCCTATCTTTTGAATCACTATAGAATCCTAAGATCACGTCATCTATTCATAGACCAAACAAACATATAGGACTACTTATGTATACATTTAATCAGTATTCATTGGAAGTTAGGTAAACATAAATGTATTCAATAGCTAAAGGAAGGTTTTTGTTGTCTTAAAATTCTGAAAGTCACTGTAGACTTTTTTAAGCTCTCTAGCATTTCTTTACTTTTTTATCTATGTTTTCAGTTTATTTAGTGTTAAGAATACTTAGCATCAAATTTAAATATTTAAAGTCGGGGAAACGTATTTATAGAGACAACACTAAATGTGAAATATAATTTCACAATATTACTAAAAATTTTTTAACAAAACAAATAATCTACAATCAGTAAAAAAAGTATATTATAATTTTAAAATGAGGTGTGCTCCAACGTAATTATTTATTATACATTTAAATGTTATTTGATAGAAATGAGGACTTAGAGGGAAAATTAAAGTTAAAACAAATACAAATATAGTGTTTACTAATTTATTATTTTTATTGTTTATCTCTGTTTTATTTTATTGTACAACTGTAGTGATAGGGAAGACACAGTTAATTATAAGTTCTTAATTTCAGTTATTACCTATTTTCAAAATGTTTGATATACAGTACATTACAATAACTTAAAAGTATTTTAATTCTCGATTTAAAATTTCATTTTAAAATCGACTGATTCTTATTCAAGTGTTTGCGGCAACATTTTCAAATGAAACCTTCATATATTTTATTTTAAACTGTAATTTAATTAAATTTATTAGCAGAAATTATTTTTCTTTATTTATTTCCAAGAAAAATTTAAAAAGTGTCATTTGTTTTTTTTATGCTCTGATAAAAAAATATAACGAAAAAAAGGATATTTTAATATTTGATAGCATATAACTATATAACCATTACAAATATTCTTCAGATCAACAAAGTATTCTTAAATAAAAATTTAATTAGTAAAATGTATTTTCCGAAACAATTATTTTTCAGATAGATTTATAACGGCACATAAAAAATTGTTTTATGAAAAGTAAAAACATTTTACGATTTTTTTTCACCATCACTATTTGAAGAACATACCTTTGATTGCACATTATTGAGAAAGTTCACAGTGATAACTAGCCTCGAGAGACTCATTTGTAAAGGGATGAGATGGTGATTTGATGATCACCGAAAGAAATACATCCAAATTGTTTTCTATTCACAAACAATCTAGTCATTTTATGAATAATAAAAATCTGCAGATTCATTGCTGTTTTCACTAGCTTAAAATATAAATAAAAAGACTTTCATAAAGTATTTTTGTTACTAGAGGAGATTGAAAACGATTTAAATATGAGTCTTAATTCTTTGTTCTTTAATTGGATATAAAAGAAACTAAATTTTCATTTTTCTTTAAACTTTTTCCTCCAGTTGCATTCATTTAATTTTTGATAACATTTAATTTTATTATGAAGGCTTGAAAACGATAACATTGCTTTGACAACACATAAAAGTTTAAATAATTTTTACATTAAATAAATTATTACAAATATATTCTTGTGCTATATATTTTCTATTATAATAATCTTCAAACTACATTTACATATTACAACACCAATTTGAAGTTTTTATAATTTTCATAAATTACAAATTGTTATTTAATTTAAATGAAATAAGTGTGTGCAACAACTTTTGCTGCATTTTATCCCCCTCCCCCTGAAAAAACCAAAAGGTGTTAAATTTGTGAGTAATAATAATATTAAACTTTAAATTTAAAAATAAAAAAAGCTGATAATAAGTAATCTCATTTTTTGTTTTATATTTTGATTGTGATTTTTTATTAATTTTTTTAATTCAAAAGAAAAATTCCATAAATTGTTTTCTATACAAAAATATTAACTTCTTTTATTTTGACCTAACAAAAAAAATTGAGACCATCTATGTATAAAAAAGCTATTCATATCCTAAATAAAAATGCCACAAAGAGAAAGATATCTTTAATTATTGATTAATCGTAAACAATTTATAAAACATACATTACATAATAAATATAATCTGCAGAATACAATTTACTTAAGCCTTACAATAAGCTAGACATCGTATTTTGATTTAAACAAAGGAATTTTATGAAATCAAAAATATGCTTAATGATTTTTTTTCATCTTTATAAATATATGTTATGCGTGCATAATATACTCAAACGATATTTGGCTGAAAGTCTGTGTTGTTAGAAGTTATATCACAGATCTTCATATTACATCTCAATAGAATAATACCTTCAAATTTAAAATACTCTTAAGGTATGTGACTGCCTTCGAAGCACTTTTTGGAAATATATAAATTTCAAATAAATAAACGCTTTTTTATTTGAAATGAGGCATAAAGATAGAAATTCAAGTACAATTTCTACAAAATCAAAAATAATTTTGGATAAATTGAGAATTTTCAGTGTAATTTTGGTGAAAAATTATAGTTACGATAAACCTTGTATTGAAAATACAATAATTAATAAATTTGAATAATATTTAATATATTCGAATTATATATATTCGAATTCGAATAATATTTATACAGTTCAGAAATAACTTCATTATCTGTGTTTCGAGCTATAAGATTTGTAATAGTTTTGAAAGTTTTTGAAATGTGTCATTTTTTATGCAAGAAAAACTAATGTTATTTCCTCACAAAAAGTGCGATAAAATACATAAATATATACACAGAGATTAGATTATAATCTATACTGGAGATAAAACTAAATAAAACATTTTCTGAAAATTTCAATACAAAATCTAAAAAGAAATTCTGTAGTGAACTTTGCCGTGAAGTAAAAAAATTGAAAAACATAGTTTCTCAGAAAAGGATTTCTTCTCAACAAAAAAAAGGTTAACAAACGTCATCTGTAGGTCTTAGCAGCATTTATTGTCTATAACCCTAAACCAGTGGCGTAATGTACACCCCCGCATCACAGGGGTCTCAAAGCCTATGTTATGTTATGGCTCTACATTCCTTTTTTAAGATCCAGATTAGGGCCCAAAATCTGATTTTGCATTGGAACCCTAATATTCCCCATTACGTCACTGCCCTTATCACCCCCTTGGATGTCGATTTTCGAAAAAGAATCGTCCTTATTAGAGGTTTACCTACCAAAAGAAATATGCTTACCAAATTTCAAATCTCTGTATCTAATAATACCTGAGATCTCGTGATGAATAAGTGAAATTTGCTTTTCTCCTATGTACAGTTTTATAATCAATGTAAAATACGTAGTTTCATCAGATAAATATAAATAAAAGTATTAGTATTAAGCTAATTTTAGAAATACCTGTTTTTCAGTTAAGAAAAATGATGCTCTAACTCTAATAACTGTCACAAAAACATTTTGAAAGGGTTTTATACTACCGTCTTATTTACTAATGTAACAGCAACTCCTTGTGTGTTCTTAATTCTATAATCAACAATAAGAAGATAAATGTAATTACTTTACTTACAATTACATTTAAATACTTAAAAGCTTCAATCATTCTTAAACTGGGGTGTTATTTAACCGTGTTATTTGAACAAACAATATGCTTCTTTCTTGCAATGTGGAATCCGTAAGAATTGTTTGACTAACACCGGTATCACCCCATCCACTAATTACTGAGCACGATAAAGTGAATTAATTGCGCCAGAATTCTGAGGAATATTTACTTTAATTGCTCTGACGCCCACTATTGTAGCCCAAGGGTCCACCTGCCTCATTTCAGGGCTTAATTAATATAAGTTTCGAGAGAACCACCGTATGCATTTTCAAAAATAAAAGAATTACGACGCAATTCATTAAATGAGCATCCAAGTGGGAAATGGTAGATTCGATATTTTCTTTGGATAAAAACATCTTACGAATGCAGTCGAATAGAAATGATGTTTTTCTTTCTCTAACTTCTGCATGTATGAGCAGTAACTCCTCTCCTTTTTTTGTGTCTTATGAATGATTTAAGAAGAAAAGAGAGAGAGCAAGGTAAAGCAAAAAGGGAATTATATCTGAATCTGCGTGAATATCTGAAGTTTCAGTTTCATATATATAAATGTATAAGTGGGCTAAGATTAAAATTTTCGTACAGAAAAAATAGAAAATACGTAATTTGTATGAAAAAAAAATTAACATTCTTCGTAAAAACGCCTTAAAATCATTTAATTATATTAATTATTATTTATTATACATTCCTAAAAAGGGAAAATGAAACACCAAGAAATAATGAATGCAGTATCACGCAAATTTCAGGAGCGATAGTGGTGAGCTGGATATCCAAATGATTAAAAACCAGACAAGTAAAATCATTATAGGCGAATTTATTAAATATCTTATGTATCCACCTTGGGCAGCTATACAGGCTTCAATACAGCGAGACGTTCTATCAATTAGTTCATTAATAATTGTCTGAGGTAACTGTTGCTAAGCCACTTCTTCCACTATTGCATGTAGATCATCCCCGGTTTGCGCTAGTGGTCCTCGGTTCATGTAACGTCAAACCAGATCGCACAGGCGTGCTATGATATTCCGATCTGCAGAGTTTGCCTTCCATGGAAGAGTGACAAATCTAGTCAGGATGTTAAGAGTTTGCCGTGTGACATGCAGATTGACATTGCCTTGCTGGAATCCTGTGTTGGGTTTTCCCTGATACGAAGGCAGGGCAGTAGACTCTACTACTTGTGTGACATTGAGGTCCGCTGTCAAACGGTCGAAAATGTGTACCAAAGGTGTTTTGTAATCAAATATTATGTCACCCCAGCCCATTATGTACGGTGTAGAACTGGTGTGATGCTCGGCAAAATGGGTTTGTTCGTAGCGTTCTCTGGGTCACCGCCGTGCTCGTCGACGACCGTCATTTCTTCACAGACAAAAACGAGATACATCCATGAACAATACCCGATGCCCTTCGATGGTCTAGGTACGATGATGATCGCACCATGCCATACATATATGATACTTTTGCCATGCATACTGTTGATCGGTCAACAGTAATACTATTGCTGGCATCTGGGCACATAACTGTCCTTCGCTTAAACTTTTGCGTATGGTTTGGGACGAGACAGATTCATCTGCTCGTAGAGGTACTCGGTTTCGGATGTCACGTGCCGTGGAGAAAGGATCTCGGATAGTCAACTGGCGAATAACCAGTTTGTGCGTTCTGACATGCACCTGTAAACGCCTTTTCCTCTTCTGCGTACACGTAGGCTTTCCGGAATTCACCGTGTGACACAACGTTGGGCGGAAATCCCATTATGCCCAACACGAGTTGCTATTGTGAGCAGCGACAAACCCAGATAATACGGTCACGTTCCTCGGTCGTTAACTGATATTATTCAGCTCGCCGACGTCTCAGAGGCATTTTCTACGCTTATTCGAAAGTTGCAAATGATGCGCAAAACCTCAGATATTGTTGATGAGAAGAGAAGGTTACTGGTAGTTATAGCCCGAATATGAGTATCACGGGATCTGATACGAGCGCAAATTTAATCATTTCCATATCCATCTCACCACTATCGCTTCTGAAATTTGCATGGCACTACGTGCATTTTTCTTGGTGTTGCAATTTCTCTTTTGAGGAGTGTATAATATTTAAAGATAAATGTACTTAAAATATCGTTATATATTTGTATTATATATACGAGGGAACGTTTTGTAAGTAAAACTTTGTCCTTTTTTACACGGCATATTACTACCAGAAAAAACACACCATAGCATCATGAACTCTACATTTGCACTATTTTTCATCATTATCACCACTGGCATTGAGGCATTTAATGTAGCATGCAATTAGTTTGAAGAAACCACTCTTCTTAAGCACGGTCCTCTGCTATGCAAGGAAATGTCGCCCAACCTGCGTCACCTCAGCATTGTTATGGAAGAATTCTTTCATCTATGGTGATCTGGGATATTTACACGTCCTGGCTTCTGAGGAGAAAAGAGGTACGCCGATATTTCATGACCTATGATGTTTCTGAACAGGAACTCACTGTCGCGCGTACCACATCAAGTGATTGAGGGCTGAATCTCATTATTGCACTCTTGTAATCTAAGGTTATTTACACAGCGCTTATCTCTCAAACACTTTTCGGTAATAAAACGCATCATGAAGTTTCTAACAATCATAGCAATGTTTCATTCATTCTTGGATGCAGAGGGACGCCCACTTCGGCCATCATCCTTTCTTCATTGAATATGCAACACCAGGAACCAACCGTTTGACGTGACATAACCTCTTCACCATATATAGCCGATAGCCGAGGAAGAATGACTGACATAATAGTCACATGTGTCCATACCGGATAACAGCGCATACTTCGGTTGGTTACCATGTCGGTCTGTCATCGTGATTTGTAACCGAATAACCTCGGGCACGCCGGTTTACTTCTACTCTCTCTTCAGTATTCTACGCTTGCGTCATTTCACCTACGCTGACACGTGTTTTCTTATGGCTATTATTTTTTTCTTCTAGTTACCATCTCTTTTAAAATATGAAGAAATTTATTTTCGAAAGGCCCCTTGTATATACATAATTATATCTCTCATTTATTTGTAAACATTTATGATACTTATAACGCAAAATTGTAACAGTATTGGTGACATTATATGAAACAAAGCACATGGTTGCCATTTTAGCGCGTAATTGTTGCAATAATACGTAGGTACCGCATTTATTTTTGATCGCAAGATGCATCAAAGCTATTTTTTTATAATTAATGTTTTATTTAAAGTATTTATTACTTTAAGAACATAATAACTCATAATTTTAAATAGAACACATTTTAAAAAGCAACAAAATTACTTGTATTTTTAGTTTATTTAAAATGTATCATAATTGCAGTTACGAGTAACAATGATCCTTTTGTTAGTGTGTGTGTGTGAACAAGTTTTTTTTTATTTAACATTATTTATTGTTTTAATTTTGATTTTTTTTATTTATCTTTTTAGGTCCAGTCTTCTGAAAGGAGATTTGACTTCTCTAGAGTCATTAAAAATTGTTTCACTCTTTCCATGCCATTTAGGCATAGACGTTGACTGCTGTAAATGACATCAGAAGGAACGTGAAAGGTTAAAGCAATTTACATATAGTTATTTAAAAAATTATATCAGTGCAAATATCTTTATAAAACTGAATAATGAACTCTTTTAACGTCAGACTTCTAGTAAGAATGTCAAGAACATTTTCCCTGCTTTAAATTTTATTAAATAGTAGTCAGGTAAATTATAAATCATTTCATCCTAGAGTGTGAACAACAATTTTTTGAATGAACCGTGTGCATTGAATGCATCTACTTTCATAATGTGTTATAATACCTATTTTCATCTTGTGCTACTGTGCAAAATTTACAACTAGTCAACGGGGAATGCAAATTTTTTTTTCCAATTATGGATGCTATGTACGGAAAATAATTTCATTGAGAAAAAAGTCATGCTTCTCGGTCTTTTTATTCTTGGAAGAAGTATAGCGAACTATTATATATTGCTGTGAGAATAAATTGCTCACGTCAGAGAGATACTGAAGAATCTATGGATTCAACAAGTCGCATCTACACACTTAAGTTCATCAAGAAACATTTATTTAGATAAAGAAACGGAATATTTCAAAAAAAGGAATTCTTAAAATTCAAGTTCATACGTGCTATTGATGTATCTAAAATCAAATAAAAAACTGAATCTTTGAACATTTTATTTCAAAACTGCAAGTGAAGATACATTTTCTTACTGGTAAAATAATTCTTAATGAATACTTCTTTACAATTGGAGAAAAAAATTAATATTTGAATCAATTGAATTTTTTACTGACAATATTTCATTTGACTACATTCCGCCTAGGTTTGTTTCCTGTCTATTTCAAAATAGTAAATTACCGAAAATACATATGAGATTTGATTAAATAAAAATCATGTATTAAAGAAAAACTGTTAAGCTGAATAATCAAACAGTGAAACTAATGAATCTCTATTCAATTTATTATTAAGCTCAACAGGTTGATTTAAAGTTTTGTTGTCATCTTGAAAAACAATTACCGGAAGAACTCTTAAATGTAACCACAGCGTCTGGATCTTTTATACGTATTAAGACATTAGTGACACTATATGAATTTTGTGATGATTACGTGCAAAAGTATCTAGAATTTTATCTAAGAACGACAGTATGATCATAAATTTTAATATCCCTTTTCTTATCTTAAGCAAACATGGAATTTTTATCCAGAACAGTAAATTGCAACTCTTGCTGTCTCCTCCTTTAAAGAAATCATTTGGCTTTTGAAAGTGCTATCAAATGGGTTTGAAATAATTTTTTTCCGGTACGTATTCCAAATGTATGGATCTCTTACTGCTACTTTGCGATAGAAAACAAAGGACTGTGTAAAGAGAAAGAAAGATGAAATAATACAAACAGCGAACTTAGTGTATTGTACTTTGAATCAGAGAAAATAACTTTTTATGCAATGAAATTTTAAAACATTACATTGCAAAAATGGAAAAGATTTTTGATGCGAACGAGACTTATAATTTTGATGACTATTCTTTGCTTTTCAACGAGTCTACGATTTCTGTGGAAGCATTAGATTGTTTTCTTCGTTACTACAACAAGACATATTCTGAAGAAGGTAAGTGTTTAATATTTATATACTTTTTTGCATGATGGTTGCTCTTTTTCATAAGCTTTTTAATTACATTATATATTTAGTGCAGTCCTTCTCAAAGTTTCAATACCTGCAACCCAATTTTCAATCATAATTTTCATCGCACCCCCCTCATACAATAACAATGTATTGAATGCAATAATAATGTACTTTGACGTTAAACCTACAGAACTATCTTAATTATATAATCCAGTCAAATTATCAAGATAAGTATTAAATTTTGTATATGTTACTTTCAAACAATAGATATTTTAAGTAAATTACATATACTTTTAAATAATAAGAAAAGTATTATGTTGCTTTTCTTTTCTAATTTTTAAATTGGAACAGATAAACATAGAAGTGTAATGTGTATTTTTCTTATGTCAGAATGTATTTTGTTTTGTTTCCTTTAAGTAAATTTTTATAACTTTTTAAAATAATTTTTTATTCTCGACTTTTTGATATGCTCTCGCCCCCTTCATAGGGTTACCACGCCCCCTAAGGGGACGCGCCCCTCAGTTTGAGAAACTCTGATTTAGTGAGTAAACATAGAAAAAAATGCTGCACTCTGTTATTTTCAATACATTTATTTCTGTTACCTTAATAAAAACAATTTCAGTGGTAATAATATTAAAAATTGAAGAAATTTTGTGTATTATAAACTTTTAATATGTTTAACGAATTTTCGATGTGTATAAGTTTTAGGAGATTGATTGAAAAATAATGCTTTGTTTTAATTTTTTTTTTAAATTTTAAGTAAATGTTGTAGTGTCTGGTAAATATACATTACATAAAAATTTATTTTAGAATATATATATGAAAGACTTGGAAAAGCCTCTCATTTCTTACATATTGCGTAAAATGATTGATGATTTCTTAATTAAGAGAGCGTTGTGAATGGGTTAATGTATCGTATGTAATTGATTATTGAGTTTACAATTTAAAAGAAAAGGCTGCTCTTTTTTAGTACAATGACTTACATTTAAGCAATTGCTTTTACTTCCGATGAGTATTAATAGCCGCCAAAGTTATTATTCCAGTTCGTTAACCTGCTGTAAAACTAAGTACAATAAAAAATATTCTGTTAATGTCAAAATTACAGTTTGAAAACTTTTTTTAATTATTCAGATTATGCTTAAATTTATTACCTAAATAATTTATTACATAAGGTTTTTAAAAAATTAATGAATGAGACACGCTCAAGTACATTTGCTGTTTAAAGTGTAATCTAGCAAGAAACGTTTTAAAGGAAACACTTGTTAATTTCCCTGGGCAAACTTCACAAACATTTTATATGTTAAGTTATTTCGTATATTAAAATTACTGTAACATTGTTAAATGAAGTCAATAATAACTACACACCGTTTTTGCGTTGACAAAAATGTTTTTATGTCTGCTGGATGGCGTAGTTGGTTTGTCGCTAGCTTTGTACGCCCAAAAGTTTGCAGGTTCGACACCGGCCCAAATGGGTGGATTTTAATGATGCAGAAAATTGACGACTACCTCATCGTATGATTGTACGGCATGCTAAAGATTTCTAGAGTGCCTGTTTGGCTTGGCGCTCTCGGCAAAATTAAATTCCAAATACGATTTAGCAGTCATGTCTCAGATGTCTCTCTCTCTCTGTGAAGAAACTGAGCGTCAAAATTCCATTGTGGCAATTAGTCTCCACCTATATGGCACTGCACTAAAAAGTTATGTAAAATCCCGGAGAATGTACTACTTCTGGAATGGTAAAATACCAAATATAAAGAAATTGTCTTGTACAAATCTTTGTTTAAATTCAAAAACAACAGAAGAAATCCACCATTTTTCCTTGTGTAAATGCACTAGGAAATAAGGAAATATTAAAAGAAATGCATGAATTCAAACACATTAAGGGCATAGAAATAAATTAACTGCAAAAACAACCTTCAAATTGTTAGCAGCACATCAGACTTATGTTAGGCTGTACGTGATTAAACAAAAAGAATATTTAAACTATCATAAGTGAGTTCATGAGGCCTTTCACTGCTTGTTTCGCTTAAGAGGTACAAAAATGATTTGTACCACTTTCGTTCATTGTTTGCGGTAAGTGATGAAGTGAAATCCAGTAAATGAATTTGGACGCTCGCAAAAAAATAAAGAGAAAAAGGACAAATGGTAGGAAGTCGACAATTTGCTTTGCACTCCGTTAACTTTACGCTCTGTGAGCAACGTTCAGTAAAGTTCCTTTCGGAACGTTATTACGTTTGTTCGAAGCTCGTCAGTTTTTTGGTGGATGAAGCTTTTCTCTTGATTTCGTTCTCCGCTATTGCGTTACGTGAGGACTCGGTAGTTGTCGGATTGCGGTCGTGATTCCTCGATTCCATTATGTGAGAGAGATAAAAAGGAATTTAAGGCGTCAATCTTCACTTATTTAATATAAGGGAGATAAGTCAATAATGGAATAGCCCAAAGCGTTATCATGCGTCTGTTCTTTTGCTGTTGATTCTATCGTTTGAAAACATCCAATAAGTTTGCTCGCTTTCAGAGGGTGCTTGCGAAAGCAAATAATATCTTGTCAATAAGTGAGAGAGAGGTTTAATTTAGATATACATTGCTTGTCTTCTCCTCTTAAGATTATTTTTTGTTGTAAATAAATACTTGGCAGAATTATTATAATTCAAATCCTACTATTAGTTCACTCTCCCTATATATATTTATTTATATTGTACATCTTCATTTTGTATATCTTGTTCAAATTTTCAATCGTTAATAAAATACTTTTAATTTATCCAATCAAGTTCAAATACATTTTTTTAAAACTTTTAGTGGATGTAAATACGAATTTTTTTAAACATTCATTCATTAATTAAATAAAAAATGAATAAATAGTACTAAACAAAAATAATAGTTCAACTCCGTATTTAAAAAGTTAAATCGCTCGTTGTGTCCCTATAGCGCAATGAATAGCGCGTTGGACTTCTAACCCAAAGGTCATGGGATTGAAACCTTCCTGGGATGGTCTAGTTTCTGAGAATGTGATTTATGAATGAATAAATAGTAACAAACAAAAATAGTTGTCCAACATCGTATATTACAAGAGAGAAATCGCTTTTTATTCTGCCAATTGATATTGTTATTTTGTCATATGTACATACATATTTATATAAATTGTAATTATTAAATAAAATTTTTCTTTGTTGCCCTAGATATGAATTGGCTTTAATTTTTTTTATATTACTTGTTTACATAAAACTTTTTGTTTCTTTTACTCACACTTAAAGTTTAAGTGGACATGGTATGATTTGTAAAACGAATCTTCGATTTAATGGCTTTTTTATTTTTGCTTGTAACCTATGTATACGTATCACGTAAAACGGTTTTTGTGATCAAAAAGTTACAAAAAGCTAACCAAGTAATTTTTTTAATAAAAATTTATCAAGGGATTTTAAAATGCTACCCTTCCTACAATAATTGACGCACACACATGAAATTTGATTTACAAGAGCATCTAAGTATGTTAACAAAAGTCAGTATGAGTTTTTTGCTAACATGATTAATTTTTTGAAATACTCTTTTTTACGAATGCTTATTGAAAATTCTTTAAAAAAATGTAAAAAAAATTTAAATTCAACTATTTTTTTAAAAATACATTGTTTCGATTCAAAAATGCATCCAAACTATTATTACATGCACTAATAGCTATAGTTAGAAAAAGTATCAAAGAGTTTTGCGCAATAGGAAAAAAGCAATTTAAAAGAAGATAATGAAGTTTTAAATGAAGTTATATTTTTTTCTTTCTAAGATAATCAGTTTAAAGTATTTATTTGCTGTTAGAATGTAAATAAAAAAGAGCAAAAAAGTTTTCATAACTGTCGATTTTTTTTTTAAATTTAGAGCTTTCAAATTTTGTGATAGAATAGAAAATTATATAAAAAAATAATCAAGGCTAAAAAAATTGTATTTGAGTTTGTTACCAATTTTTCTGAATTGAATCGTGCTGTACTACTAGCAATCAGCTGTTTTTATATGTATAAAAGAGAAAAGCAAAATAAGTATTATTTCTATTTATGTTTGAAATAACTGTCTATATAAGAAATTGTTTAGTAAAATGTTGTTGTGTTTTAATGAAAAAATGGAGCCTTTTTTTTACTATATTAAGAAATTTTAAAGTATAATGTGTATAAAATAATGACAATAGTTCGTGAAATTCAAATAGAATAAGATTATTGATTCTGTATTAGATATAGCTAATTTTACCATAACAATATTTCCGGAATAGATAATGTTTGCATAATAAGTAGACAAAGAACTTCCTTTGTTCGATCACAGCATAGTATTTACACAACACATAATCTTTTGAAAAATTATGAAATATAATAGAACACTACTTTAGAAAAAATGACGTGTATCGTTTACTTTCTATACTCTATGCAAAGGTTCAGCAACCTGTGGCACGCATGCCACATGTGGCAAGTTTTCAATGGCACTCTGCAATACTCTACAAGTTTGTCAATTTTTGAGAGAATGGAAGTGGGGATAAAAATTTGTAATGGACCTTGTTTGACAAACATCTTCAGAATTATGGATATTTACGGAATTACCAAAAAAAAAAAATCTAAAAGATAACTCTGAAGTAATATATACAGCTATTTTGTAAATTATTGCATGCCATTATTGGGGAGATTTAATTGTTTGAAGAGCAAAAATTGCAATAGGAAAGTAGAGCAGTGAAAGCGCTAGGCACGCATTAAATTTTTATTTATCTTTTTAAGTAACTATAATGAAGGGGAAATATGTTGTCTAATTCTTATTTTAACACACACACACAAATATGTTTAAAAACACTTAATATATGTACAATTTTAATTTTGTAAAATTTTTATTGGAGAGATACCCCCCACCCCATATTTTATAGTATTTATTTTTATGTTAAGAAATATCTTTACATGATGCAAACTTAATACATAATATAATTGTATATTTACATTATTGACCTCTATTTGCTAATTCTACATGCATTATCGCGTGAATCGAATTCCTTCAAAAATGTCCTGTGGGGCCCGCTGATTCATATTGGCACATCACAGCTAAAATGTTGCCGACCCCTGTTCTATGCTTAGTTCTATCTCAAAAAGCTTAGAGCAGAATATATATTATAATATTTTAATCCATTGCATTTGATATATAAAAAAATATGCGCACATGAAACAACAATTGGAAAAACAATAGAAATAATAGTTAAATTCCATTTTAAAATAATTATTGACAAGAAATAGATTATACTTTTTGCAAAACAGTTATTACTAAAAGATATCATTTCCTTATAAAATGAAACAAATATATATATCGTATAATTCAATAGCTAAAAATTTTGTAAGAAATAAACGATATTTTTTTTCTAAAATTTTATTGCTAATCGAAATTTAAAATTTTAAGAAAAACTTTAATTGGATAATGATTTTCCCTATTCTTAGCATTTTGAAGAATAAGTTTAAACATATTCCTTATTTAAAATATTTGCATCGTTCCCCCAATATATCACAGAATTCAAATATGTGTAATTAATCTTGCGAAAAATATTCGGAATCATTTTCAATTTTCAAAGCTGGAATATTTTTTTATTAAATTTTACATCTCTGGAAAATTGCCTGCAGCAACGGATCGGTGTCATTATATATTTTGCTAGTAACTCTAGGTATTCCTTATTTCAATGCAGGATCAAAAGTCTTTGAGAAATATTTGCAATTTAGTTCAACGTCAATGTCTGTTGAGCCACCCTCAAAGATGAGTTGAGTTGAGAGTATAGTTTGATCTGCATAGAAAATTAAACGATGGTTAATCAATAACTATAATCAATATCTGTAGCTTTTCTTCAAAATTTGCGTTCTATATATCGCTTAAGAGTTTGAAATCGAGCATTTATTGGTAAAATATAAACCTTTATATTTAACAGAGGCGAAAGATTTTTCAGCTTGTACATGTGTGTGTGTCCATCCATCTTTAAGACATTCCTTCCTAACAACGATTTTCGATAAACGCAAATGTTAAGTTTGGGGTGTTTCTCCCACGCATACATTTGAAAGGAAACTGAGTTTAAAATTGTATTCTAGGCATTGAATAATAGTTATGCAAAACTGTATTAACCAATGGTTATTTACTCTGAGTAACAATAATTTTTCTCTGCGATATGTTTTATAATAATATGAAAACTACTTTATGATTTTAAATTAATTTATTATAGATACTTATTTTTTACGTACAGCATTTTAACATAGATTTTTTTCTCACTCCATATTAAATTATATTTTAACTAATGCATTTATTCATTGTGATTTCTTTTTTTATCTATATTATTAAATGAATAGTTTTCAGTTTTCCATTTTTCTTAATAAATATTTTAAGAACTATCCTTTAAAAGATGTAGATGCTTACAAATATGCTATTTTCCAATCAAAACTTATATTCGTATATAAATAAACCAAAAAAGTACTTTACGCTTTTAGGTAGAACTTCTGTTTAAAACAACCTAAAAACTAGTTAAATAGTAGTTATAAACTAGTTTAAATAGTAAATGAAGAGATTCTCAAAATTTATTTCAAATTGTTATTTTGCTTTAGAACCTGACATCTCGAAATATACGTATAAACAAATGTACTTTCATAGTCCTAATTAAAGAGCTTTATTTAATTGTAATGCATTTAAGTATTTGAAATATTTAATAATTTAGAACAATCTTGATGAAATCATTAATTTTTATTCTTTAAAAGGATTATAACTCGTAGCAACTAAGTTAAATCAGAAAAATTCATAAAACTGAATTATTTTGATGTAGAATTCTAAAAAAAATCATTTTTGACGTTTTATCGCCAAAACAAAGCATAGTTATACTACTAACACTTGAAATCTTATTGAAGTAAGTTATACCCACTTAGTGGAAGATAGTTTATTGCGAAATTTAAGGAGAAATTTATTCCATTTTTTAAATATTTATAATTGGAAAATTAGATAGAAAAAAATGTAACAGTAAAAAAAAGAATTATTTTTTAAAAAATTTGACAATTTAAAAACTTTTAAAGAATCTTGGAATTTGTATAATTATAATATTGTGTTAAATGGTTTTAAAATGTATGTATCATTTTCAAGCTTTTAATTCATCTTCAGGTGCAGAATATTATTATTGGTAATTACAAAACTATATATATATATATATTTAAAAATCAAGCCTTTTTATTCACATTACATAAATTATAAAATTTTAAATTCTTTTTAATACAATATTATTATATAAGATTCTTAAAATTCTTCGTGTAGACATTTTAAAACTTTATTTTAAAAAATCTTTTAGAACTTGAAAAGTAAAGAATTTTAAAAATTTTTATTTAAAATCTGCCATTTTTGAAGAAAACAAATTTTTTAATGAGAAATACAGAGAAACATCTATACATCAGCTTAAACAAACATACATTATATTAAATAATTTTCTAAACCCATCTAGATAATTTTATCATATACTGAGAGAAGTAATTATGTGCTTTTACTTAAATTTGAAGCACGATTATTTAGTTTGCTTCTTATTTTGTCTAAGCTAAATTACCTAGAATTTTAGTACTTTTCGTAATTATATTTGTTGCATCAGAACCTTTTTAAAGGAAACATTTTTGAAGTAATATTTTAATGGAAAGATTGTTCATATTCGAGTAATTGCTTGGTGGTTCATTTCGTGTATAAAGTAGTGTTACGTTTTCAATTATTAAATTGAAACTCTATACTTTACAATTCGTAACATTTAATGAAAAATACTTTACTTGTTATGTTTATATTTCAAACCATTATTTCTGCTACACATTATTTGTTACAATATTCGAAGAGTTTTAAAACTCTACGATTATTTCCATTATTTAACTGGAAAATTGAAAACAGTCTTCTACACACAAAATAAAGTTAATTAATCAAATGAGTAATTAATTAAAATATAACTGGCACATATTTTGAGGTTTATAAAAGCCGTAGAAATACTAATCATATTGGATGATATTTCCTACCATTACACTTTTATAAAATAGAATTGCATATTCCTTTTAGCTTAATCTGACACATATTTTGTTAATTTTCGTTATTCTGATAAAAATTCGAAAATAACTTTGTAAATCAGACCTTCGAATGTAACAAAAGATGGTTTCTAGTGAATTCTCTTAAAACAAGTCATGTTATTTTATACATGGTATATATCTTGCTTCCAGAATAATGTATGCACTGTGCTAAGTATATTGAAATATTTTCCTTAGTAGTGACTAGAGAAATACCTAGGCAATTAATAATTGTTCGACACAATAAATATACTCCTTGGTTGAGTTGTTAAGCCAGAACAGGGAAGAATTATGATGATCTGTAGTTAAGCATCTGGAAAACTTCCAGGAAGTCAGCCTTTCCTGAAATGCTTGATTAATAACTGTGCATCAATATACTTATACATAGGACAAGAATATATTCTACAAGTGCTGGATCTATTTGCCCTTAAAAAAGAAAATATGTTTCCCACAGTTGGTATTAAATTATAATTAAACTTTTTAAATGGTTTTGAATAAATAATGAATATCAATAACAATGAAATGGTTTATAAAATGAAAAGTAAAACGTAGAAAATATACTCGCATTGTTAATTTAAGAAATTTCCTAAGTATGGTTTACTGGTAGCAAATATTCAAGAGGTAATTTTATTCCTAAAATTTTTTTTCCGAAAAGGAAATTTTACCCTTTAATGGAAACTTGTTTTTGAAACGAAAAAAATGTTAATTTGCAAGGATTTTGTGATCGATATCAAAACTTATATTCTTAAATCAAAAGCAATTCAAATAACACATGAAAAATTATGTTTTACACCAGTGTTTCTCAAACTTTCAATACTGGCAACCCAATTTTCAATCATAATTTATGTCGCCCCACCCCTTGTACAACAATAATGTATTTACTGCAATAAAAATGCACTTTGAGAGAGAGACGCTAAAGTTACAATACGATCTTAATTATAAACCATACAAATTAATACGATAAGTATATTAAATTTTGTGTATATGTAACTTTTAAGTAATATATATTTTAAGAAAATTACTTAAAATATATATTACTTACTTATTATTATGTTATTTTTATTTTTCTAATTTTTAAATTGGAAAAGATCGCAAAATGATATATTTAATTAAAGATTTATTTCCTTCAGCATTCATTTCTCAAAGTACAAATGTCATTAGAAAAATGGTCTAGTCTATGTTGCTCTCTATCATATTCATCACATCTGGCATTATAGGGTACGTTTGCGTGAATCTGGGCAACCTATCGGACGTCTGCGCAAAACATGTAAAAATGCTTTTCCTCGTACAATTCCAGTCAGTTTTGGTCGACTCGATACTCCTATAGCTACCGAATCTAGTTTGAATGTGTATTTTTTTAATTGACACGTTAATTGTAATTCACGGTAATTAATTATTTACGGCAGTAGATTAAAACAATATCATACATACATTTTTAAGTCGTAAGTAAACATTCGATGATAATAAAGAATCAACAAGTACACTAAAGAACGAGCATGGTTCCGAAAATTAAATCAAGGCGATATTCTCAAAAATACTTAAATTTTGGATTTACCACTACTGAAGTAAATGATGGAAAAAAAGCCCCAGCTCGATATGTGTTAAAACTTACAAATCTGTAGAACAACATGTGAAAGTGGTTTTTAAAACATGTAAAATCATTTAGCAATGTTGGCAAAGAATTTTAAAAAGTATTTTCTGGATGAGGACAGCTTGGTAGCAAGTTACGAGTGGATTAGGGATCTATTTCATGATACTCCAGAAGGGCTCTCAACTTCCGAAGAAGAAATCTTCATAGATTTCACATCCAGTGAAAAATTAAAAGGCAATTTTGTAATAAATCGCTCTTTGAATTTGGGGTAGAGGTGGATGAGGAATTATCTGTACTGAAAACAAAAGCACTTCGTATACTATTACCATTTTCAACATCCTACCTTTTTCAAACCGGATTTTCTGCAGTGTATGCCTTGAAGACAAAATATAGATCTCAGCTAAATATAGAAAAATAACTCTTTAAGTGTCAATTTCTGATATTAAACCTTCCTTTGAAAAACTTTCCTCTACAAGACAAGCCCGTGGAAGTAAGTCCCTAATAATTATTAAACTTGTTCTTAATTTAGTAATAGGATTGATTGATTGAATATTAACGTCGCACTGTTCAGCTGCACGAGGGCTTTTGACGACGGACCTCGTAATTTTGAACCATGGTCAAGTGACGTGGACGACACCGGAGCTGGCACCACTCTCTCCTAACTACCACACCACACCAACAGGAAAACGTTTCAACTCTCAACAGATTTAACGTGCATCGCTGCCCTACGCGGCGGGTCTTTAGTGGTACTGGGCTCTAACTCGTGACAAGGCAAGCCACGATCCGATACCTATACCACTCGGCTACCGCGGCCAAATTTAGTAATAAGAAATTCTTTATAAAATACCTTCTTCAGTACTGATACACTTAAACGTATACTGGCTGAAACACCGGCTCTTCGCACGAGTTCATTTTTTTAAAAAATAAAACAATATTCTTGATATAATAGCTGAACAGTAAAGAGAGTAAAACTGCACGCACGACATTGTATACAAAAATGTAAAATGATTTTTTTTAGATAAATGCTATAATTGTAAATAACTGTTTAAAAGAACTGTAATTTTAAACCTCACAGAATTAGCATTTAGAATGTATGTTAAATAATGAAAAAGAATATAAAATTCCGATGAAGAATAATTGTGTTACTTTTTAACATTTAAAGCGAGAAGACTTCAAAATGTTTTAACCCGGGAGCAGGCGCGTACTCGATACTGACGCTAATGGTAGTGCGGGGGGACTCAGTCACCCCACTCATTTGTTTACAATTATTTTTACTGTACACGATACAAATCGGATTTCTAGTGAATATTTTAATTTATAGAAAGTATACTTACCTTCTTTCAAGGACTATTCAATTCTTTGATGATTTGAGAAAAAATCCAATAAAACTGAACTAAAATGATTCTTAAGTACAAGACCATAATAAAGGACGCAAATCAGACACTTTTCACTAATATTACAGAAATGTTAAATCAATCAATTCTTTTCCAAATATCGTAAAACTCTATTATTTACAATTTCCCTAAGCGAAAAGCAAACGCATAAAAGATGAGATGGAACTAATATTAAATAACCATACCACACACACATAAGATTGAATGTCAATCAAATGATTAGCAAACGTACTATGCAGCCTGGCTGAAAAGTGAATCATGTCTTTCTTTTCTTTTTCTACAACTAATGTACAGTATTTCAATAATAATTACAGTGATGAATTGTTTATCTTCTTAGAATTTTTCTCAGGGTCTGGGTTTCGTTTTTCTTTTGACGAGTAATATTTTATGTTAAAACGTAATAAAAAAATCTCTCGTTGAGGAAATACAGCAAATAAAACAAAATGTTTTTTTTCTTTAATTTGGTTTTGGGATCAAAGATAGCTAGCTATTTGATGACGGAAAAAAGCCAGATAATAAACATAAATTATGTCAATGTTGTTGTGTGTATTTTTTTTATTATGGAAGAAAGCATTTTGTTTTACTTCTCTTTCCGGTTATTTTTTTTAAAAAAAATCTTTAAATTTTTGATATGCTCGCGCCCCCCTGGGGGGGCGCGCCCCACACTTTGAGAAACACTGGTTTTACACAGTTCAGAAATATTCAACAGTGCACTTATTTTCAAGAATTAAGAGTAAAATTAATGCAATTTTTGTAATGTAAATTTGTAACTTCACAAAAATAAGAAAGATTAATCTCTTAAGGTACGCACTAACAGAATTTTATAAGAGGTTGTTATTGTTGTTGAAAGTATTAGTGATACACATTTATGTAAAAAAAATTACTTTCTGCGAATTAAGTCAAATCAATTTTTGAAAATTAGTATAAAATTATAACTGATTAAACAAGATCAAAATCGTTGTTGAAATTATTTTAATGCTAGTAAATCTTATAAAGTTAAGATTTTAAGTTAGTAAAATATTTATATTAGGTTTTTCTACGAAAATTTCACTTTTTTTACATGTATGATTACCGTCATAAATTTCTTTTTATTCCATGAGGTCTACAAATTTAATTCCAGTTTTTACTGGAAATTTCCTTAGTGTTTTTTCTCAAGGAATCATTAACAATGTGAAATTATTTAATTTATTGGACAACTTAAGTTTTGTTTTATATTGATCTCTCAATCTTAATGATAAAACTTCATTAATGACATATGTAAGAAATATTTTTAAATTATAAAAAGGACACCCTATTAATAATACATTTGGCGATTTATAGAACACTTTTCTAATAACATATCTGACACCTTTATTCTGAAATTCAATATGTGATGTGAACCAATTTCAAAGTTTCATTGTACTCGTCCGTAGAGAAATATATATGCTTGTTTTTAAATCAAATTCATATATGTAGGCTGCTCAATAAGTAATAAGACTAATTTTACTGCCACGAAACCACTCAGTGGAATGTTAATTTTTGTGGCATAAGAAAAGTTTGTTGTCTGTATTAACAAAAGCTACCGATAGATGACGTGAACAGACTCATGTTCTTGAGTATCACGTGCTCGAACTGAAGCGTGTTTGCGGGCGCCTACGAGACGCGGCCAGTTGTCGAAATGGAAGCAAAAATCTGCTAAAATCAGCATCGGAGACCTTTGATATGATACGATATGATTAAAAACTTAAACAAGAAGGCGACAATATCTTAAAATGCTTCATCAGAGGAGACAAAGCTTGGTTGTATCACTGATCCAACCATAAAACAATGAAGCAGTGAACGGAATCATCCCTCTTACCCTACACCCAAGAAAGCAAAAACTGTGAAATTGGCTGGTAAAGTTATGACCCTAATTTTTTTGATTATGAAGGAATTGTGTAACACGCTGTCGGACCCGGTACTTCCGTAAACGGCTCATACTACGTGAATGTCTTTCGAACAATGATACAGCACGTTAAAAAGAAACGTCCAGTGCTCCAAAATGGCTTCCTATTGCACCTGACAATGCCCGACCATATATTACTCATTGCGTACTGGATGTTTCGCAGCAGAACAACGTAGGGATTTTACCACACCCTACATACAGTCCTGATAAAACTTAATGCGATTTTTGGTTGTTTCCTTAACTGCAAAGACCATTACGAGGCAAACGTTTTGCAAGCAACAAAGTATGTGTAAAGGGTGCGGAGGCGATTTTGACAAAGCTTTCACAAAACGGACTTTTACATGTTTTTAAAAAAGTGGACAAAAAGTTGGGATAAATGCATTAAGGGTCACGGAAGTTATTTTGAAAATGGCCATATAAATGATGACGATTAAAGGGGGGTTTTTTTAATAATTTTAGTTTTATTACTTAATGAACAGCCCTCGTATATTTGTTTCTTATTTAATATTTCAGAATTTTTTCAAACAAATTATGAAACAAAAACCGTTTATTGAGAAGATACTCAGTAGAATAGACTTATTTATTTTTTTATTTTTTTAATTTTCATGCATTCGAAAAAGTACCTTTCGCCTTGATAAATAATAAAAAAATCATTTTTGTGTATAAAAATAATATCTTCCACTTGTGCCGGATCTTTATACGCGACCTTCAAACCCCTTGGGAAATCTTTGGGCTATCAATTCGCGGTATTCACAACCAGCCCCTCATAAGAAGAGAATCGTGATATGTAAATTAACTTACTACAAATAGGCGAAGTTTATCGAATAAGTTTACTTCTCAGAAATATGTCTTAATTTACTATTTTCCAGAATGTCATGAGATGTCAATACGCTCCAACAACAGTTACACGAGTTTTTGTTAAGTGGCTAGAACAATCACTAAAAAATTAAATATTTGTGTGAAATATATTTATGCCTGTAATTTGAGAGGTTTGATAGAGGTCCAGGCAATATATATCGAACGATCAAACACCTGGGTTTTCACAGATGTGTTGATTGTTCTATACGGTTTTGAATTTTGATTTTGGTGTTTTGATTGTTACGAAAATTCAACATAAATATAACATTTTTGGTCAGGGATCATTATGGTATCTATTATGAAACAACAGCTTCGAGATCACTTCTTCGATGTCATAATGAGGTAAATGACTCAGATACACACAGAGATTCCAAAACTTTCCATCTCACACACAAACGGCGGGACGTTGTGTCAAACTCGTCTTCTAGAAAAAGTGTATGTCTGTAGTGTTTCAACAAAAAAGAGTATCATCAATAACAACCATTTTATCAAAAAATCAATAATAACCAAATTTTATCAAAATTCTGGATTTTTTTAAAATGTATCGTTTGTATAAAACTATTAGTTAACGACATAAATTATGCTAAGTAAGTCACCGCACATAATTAAAATATTCAAAGTGTAAAATATGCTTACTATTTAATAAGTTTGGTTTAGAAATGATAAAGTAAAGTACAATTACACCTCTCAATTTCTTTGAATAAAATTTTTCATCACATGAATATTAAAAGTAATTAAAGTAAATTAAAAAAAATTATTGAGTAATTTACTTTAATTACTCAATCATTTTTTTTCATCCCTAAGACTTTTTGTTATTATTTCTTAACCTTATATGGTAGATGGATATTTTTTCTTGTCTGCTTGGAAACAAATTTAAAGATAAACATACGAAGTACTTAAAAAATTTTGAAAACAAGAAGTCTTTAAATATATGCTTATATCACATATATTACTATAGAAAATTTTATTATTGATTAATTTAACAAAAATAAAATTATCAATGCATATAAATAAAAAAAAATTTAAAATAATGGATCGCCACAACCTCAGGAGAAAATGTTTACTACATGAATCAATACAAAAGTAATCAATTGGTTTGCATGCTCTTAAGGCTACACACGGTACACTTTTTCAAAAGAAATTTTTGGAGACAGTTACAGTAAAAATAATTGATGTTTTAAATTTAGATTATATTATTAAGCTTATTCTGTAAGCAAAAAGTCAGTTTGACCAGCCATTATTTTAAAATTTTAAAAAATTAGGAATTTTTGAAGTTTTTTCGAACTTTTATAAAATACTCAATTTTTAAAATTCTTTAGAAATTTTAAGTTATTATTGGTTCTTAGATTACTACAAACAATATTTAGTATGGAATTGAAAATCTATTCCCTTGTTGATTTTTAATAATTATTTTTCTAGAATAACCTGGAAAAAACACGAAAATTTTTAAAATATCAACTTAAGCATTTTTTAGAAAAATATAACTAGAGTTCTCAGCCCTAAATCCATACTAACTTTTATAGAAAATACACTTAGGAGTGTATACAAAAAAATTCGAGACTCTATCTTGAACAGGAAAAAAGCCTTAGGGATTAGAAAACACTTATAAAGGGTGTTTTTTTAGAGGTATAGAACTTTAAATTGCAATAAAACAGCGATGTATTATTCGATTGACATGAATTTTTTTTATTCGAAAGATACTCTTGTGGCATTACATTCTAAATATGATTTCTGGCATATGACTGCCACAGCTGGCTCGGATGTAGTCCAATCTGGACGTCCAATTTTCGATGACTTTTTCCAACATTTGTGGCCGTATATCGGCAATAACACGGCGAATGTTGTCTTCCAAATGGTCAAGCGTTTGTGGCTTATCCGCATAGACCAATGACTTTACATAGCCCCACAGAAAATAGTCTAGCGGTGTTAAATCACAAGATCTTGGAGGCCAATTCACACGTCCAAAACGTGAAATTAGGCGGTCACCAAGCGTGTCTTTCAATAAATCGATTGTGGCACGAGCTGTGTGACATGTTGCGCCATCTTGTTGGAACCACAGCTCCTGGACATCATGATCGTTCAATTCAGGAATAAAAAATTAGTAATCATGGCTCTATACCAAACACCATTGACTGTAACGTTGTGGCCTTCATCGTTTTTGAAGAAGGATTCCACCAGCCCATAAAGCGCACCAAACAGTTTTTCTGGATGTAACGGTGTTTCGACATACACTTGTGGATTAGCTTCACTCCAAATGCGGCAGTTTTGTTTGTTGACGTAGCCATTCAGAAGTGCGCTTCATCGCTAAACAAAATTCGCTTTTGAAAATCGGGAACAACGGCAATCTCGTTTTGTGCCCATTCGACGACTCTACGCCTTGCTTGATGATCGTTTTGATGAATTGCCAAACCAAACTGAGAATAAATCACTTGACAGCTGTTAAATCGGTCGCCATCTTGGAAAGTAAACCAACTCAAACTTCTATACCTGGAAAAAAACACTCTTTACCTTCAAAATTAAAAGTCTGAGAAAAACGCATTTAAAGTTTGTTAAGTCATAAAACAAAAACTTATAATACCCATAAAACTGTAATTTTTAATACGTTATTTTCCAATTTATATTCTGCATTAAAAGACTGTTTTTATTAAATATGACTGAAAATTATATTTTTAATTCAAAATATATTTTTGCGTAATATTGATAGCATTTGTTAAGACGTCAGTTTATTCAGCTTTATCTTAACCTAATATTTCACAAAAGTTTTGAAACACGAAGTATTTATGTACAAAATAATAATGATACTAACTTAAGCTAAAAATAGTCAGGTTTGCTCATAAAATTTAATTTTTTTTCAGTTTTAAATTGGGCAGTTTAGGAAGTTTTAGCTCTTGTCGTACAACTTTAAAATACTAAAATATAGTACTGCAATACGTTTAGTATAATGTAGTTTGGTACATCAAGGAAATATTCAGTTATATCTGCAGCATTTGAATTCAAAATACTTGTATTCGGAAGTCTAATTGCAGAATAAGCCGAGGACTGATTTTTAGATACATCATTTTCAGTAGTGTATTCCATCTCTTCGAAATATTGTTGCTCATAGAAACCCAGAACGTATTTGACACGGTATTTTCTCTACAGGATAAAATTAATGATAAAGCTTTTAAGTTATATAAACTATTTTTAAAGCAAAAATTGGCCATGAAATTAATCTTTATTAATTAATTATGAGAACTCAAAACATAATCAAGCAGAAAGGATTTTAGTAATGAAAATTGGAATTAATAACCATTTCAAACTAAAAGCTCAAAAATATTTTTAATTAATTAAACTTAAGTGTCAAAAAATGCTTTAAAAGGAAACCGAAACCAAAACCATAGCTCATAAAACTTCAAATATCTTAAAAACTAATTTGCTAACAGATCTGAAATTTCGTGGCAAGCATCTCAATGATATGGGCCACCAAAATATGCACAAAAAATTTTTTTTCGGTAAAAATGAAATTTTTAGGGTACTGTGTAGTCTTAACTTATAAATAGAATTTAAAATAGAAAAATGCTTTATAATATCTAGGAGTTTACTCTTATAATAAATTACTCAAAAATGTTTTTTTCAGAAACTAATATTGATGAACAATAAAAATTAATGCTTTTGATAAAACAACTTCCATAAAGTTTATTTTTGCCTGACTTTTTAAGACGTTTATAATGCTGTGATTTTTTGTATATTACTAGCATTTTAATTTTTCATGTTGTTTAATACTCGCTTCATTAGAAACGAAAATATAAATATAAAAACAATGTATCACATATAAAGTATATAAATAAAAGACAGTCCAATTTGAAGTCGTAAATACTCAAGATTTTAAGCAGCCCTCTCAATGACAAATATTCCCAGAAATTCGAGAACACAATACAAATTTATCTGAAATACAAATAAATGCATTTCACATTTAACATTTCTTGTTTTAGGTTTTCTTTCAGACATAAAAACCTTTTTTTATTTCAACTTTGAAGCGAAAAACAAATATTTCATGTTCTGCCAGTGCAGTTATGGTTGCTTCTACAATAGATGCAATACATTTTGAGAAATATAAATTACCAAATACAAAAGAGAAAAATTACTCCCTGAAATGGATTTTGAGGGTAGCAATATTTCATGTTATTGATATCCTTTATTTTGTTTCAGTGAAAAATGAAGTCTTGATCGAAACAATGGTGAACTAAATCAGTTAAATTTTGCAAAGACAAATAGTGTATTGAATTTTTATTTGGCAATGAATTTCGAATAAGTGTCAATAAAATTAAACATTATATATTTTATTCAAATAAGATTAGATTAATTGTTATTAATTGTTTATTGAATAAGATTATGAAGAATTGATACTTACATACATTTTTCTAAACTTTTATACAACTAAATTTTGTTACAATACAGAAAACATATTTCTATTTACTTGATACATTTTAGTAGAGAAAATCAATTTGAAAAAAAAAATTATCTGCAAAGTAGTTGTTAAAGATTAATAGTACAAAAATGTTTCAGTTTAAATGTAATATATTATGATATATTTTCCTACTGTTCCCTTTTTTTACAGTAGTTTGTAGGAAACGAAACTTAGTATAGTAAATTTTTAAAATCATTTCACAAGAATTGTAATAGATGGGTTGTCCCATCCATCAGTGTACGAGAGTTAGAAGGAAGATTAGTCAAAACAAATATAATTTAGTACAATTCTCAACAACCCAAGTTAGGAGATGCACCTTTAGATAAATATGGGAGCAAAAACCTGGAAGATTATAAAATTTATATTTAATTATAAATTTTTAATCACTTGCTCTTTGAACCTTTTAGCCATACACATTCCGAATAATCGAAGATACGTTCTAAGTTAATCTACTTCAAGCCGACGCGAATCCAATTTTAAATATCTAATTGATAAATCGCCAATCTGCAATATTAAGCAGATAATCTACGGATCGCTCTCACCTAGCTTTCTGTTATTTTACGTTAAACACTAATTGCTATCATTTACATCCTAATCTCTCTCCTTCGAACTTGAAAGTTAATGCTTATATGCAAGCCTTGATTTGCCTAAATAACGTCTTCTTCAGGAGAAAGTTTTAATTTTAATTTTCTTTAATAATATTTAAAGAAACAGTTTTACCCAAAGACGATTAGTAGGAGGTACACGAATAGACCCGCTACAGAATGTATTTTTACACATGTAGAATTTTTTCGAATGAGAGTGTTTATTAACGTCGCACAGTCAAGCAACACGAGGGTTATTGGCGTCGGACCTCCTAATTTTAAACTTCGGTCAAATTACGAGCACTGTACCTGACTCCCCCCCCCCATTTAATGTGAATCCGCCTCTCTAGCACTATGGCTCGAACTCATGACACGCCGGCTACAAGTTCGGGATCATAACCACCAGGCTACCATGGCCTGAAATTTTTTCGAATCGCGAATTGTTATATGTATTAAAATTATTATAATTCAACATAAAGAAATATTTTTAAACTATCCCCATTGAAAAAATATGTTTCACATTTAAATGGCTCAAAATTTATGAGCCATATTCTCGATAAGAAACTCTAAATAGATTGTTATTTTAAACAACCTACTCGTCTTAAATCTTGAAAATATTATTTTTGATTATTTTTTATACTTGAAAAATTCAATCATAAAATTAGTTTTTTATCAAATGGATTGAATAAAACTGATTTTTATAATCAATAAGGATTGTTTTGTGATGGGTCTGTCCGCGTTCTTTCAACTAATCCTCTTGGGAAATATTGGGTCTTTAAAATTTATTCTATTATAAACTTTCCCCCGAAGAAAAAGATGTGAGTAAATTAAGACTTGTATATATATAGATCAAACTTTCAAATTAGGTGGAGGAAAAGGTTAGACTGCTAATGGATAGCAGTGATTGATTAAATGTGAAGTGAGGATGAATACTTCGTAGCTGATTAGTGTAATATTAAAGATTGACGATTTGTCAACTAGTTAATTAAATTATATTAAGTGGCTTGGAATTAGAAGATGTATTGCTTCAATGTAAGTGATCCAATTTACTAAGACCTCGTATCTTGTCTACCCCGTTATTGCTTTCCATATTTAGTATTTGGGTTCATCTCTTAACTTGGTTAATAGAATTTTTGTTGTTTATAATAATAAATAAATAGAAGTTATTTTTAATATGGCTAATCTTCTTTCCGACTCTCCCACACTAATGGAATTATCGGGGTGACCATTACAGGTTGGTTTTATCTTAAAATTCTTAAAAATTATCCATATATAAAATACATTCTCATACTTTACAAAATTAAAGTATAAATAAAGTTCATTATCAATAAAAATGTATAAATATCAGCAGTCGTGCACACAAAGGGGGAGGTCCTGGGGGTCCGGACCCCCTCAAAGCCCTTGATATTTTTTTCGATTGATTATTATTCTAAGTATATAGTACGTAAAATTTAATCATTTGTTATTAATTATTAATTAATGCTAATTATTTATCCAATAATTAGTTTTTTACTGTGTTTTGTTCCCGAAAATCGAGAAAATCAAAAGGAGCATGATACAAGAATGGTGAGCTTTCGACCCCGGACCCCCCCTTGAAAAATTCCTGTGTGCGCTACTGAATCTCAGTAATATTCTTTCTACATAAAAAACTGAAATATTTTAATGCTATAACAAACCCAGTGTAAAAGCAATACTTCAAAAATAAAGGGGGAATTAATTTCAGTTGATTCTGATGTTGATGATTTTAGAAACATTTAGTAAAAACTTAAAACTTTCAGAAAGGCTAACCAAAATTTAAAAACAATAACAGAAAAATTCCTCAGTTTTAAAATTTACAAAATTAACATTTAAAGTTACAGGAAAATATCATATAAACTTCATTTTATGAATATGGGATCCTTGTTAAAGGTTTCTTACAAAATTAGCAATGTTTTAGGTGCATTAATTAAAAAACGACGCCATCAAATATACATTCTGATTATCAGTAAATGAATTATATCAAAAACAAATGGTAAAATGTGTTATATTTTGACTTAATTGAATTAACCAGCCGAATATGTTTTTCGCAACAATGGAAATAGTTCTATTCTCTTATACTAAAAACAAAACAAACTCGTAAACTTTTCATTTAACTAATTATATACGCCATATCACACTGCCTTGAATATCATGTTTATACTCCTCCTTTTTTTAGATAACGATACATAGTTACATGACTTCATGCCTGTCTAGTTTTCCGACGTCTTCCAGTTGGAAGTGATATTTATGTCATTTTTGCTGTAGAGGCTAAGATAGTGGTTCAGTTTTGTTTTTCTGTTTTCTATTGTGCACATGGTTCTTAAGGTTGTTTTATGACAGCTGGTGACAAGGAAAGAAATATTACTTACTGAGATTAAATGAGAAAAAGTTCTTTCCTCAAACGTAATTATTTTCTCTGTCTTGTACTTAGCTAAAAATGCAATGTCTTTTCACTTGGGCTAAAAATATTATATGGGATCCTTTAAATGTTTTCTTTTGACTATTTCGGGACTTGGAATGATTCGGAGGTCATTAATATTTCAGACAATGTGTAAAGCTCACCGAAACAAAAATAACATTTACAAAATAAATATAATGCGGGAGAATGCGAAATTTATGCTGCTATATATCGTAGTTATCATTACACCTTATATTGATTTTTTCGTTTTCCCCCTTCTTTAATTTCGTAAAAGAGAACGCAGGCTCTTACGTCGGATCAATTTTTTTGTTCAGAATTTAAAAAACTATATATACGATGAAGATGTTCTATAGCAATGCTCCTCAACCTTTTTATCACCACCGACCGGTCAACGTTTGATAATTTAACCTCTGTCCGCTGAGGGTGGGACGTTGATTATTTATACTTTAGATTGTTTTGATTTAATAATTTTAATTTAGATGTATTTAAATTTTCCTTCAGAATAAAATACAGTTACACCAAAAAATCGAATGTAAAGTGATTTAACATGGAATATAAAGTTTTCGCAGTCCAACGACCGCGAGTGTGAGAGGGTTCGAGTAAGAAACATAGACATGATCTACAGTTAACTACTTTTTATTCAGCCTTTAACACTTATGATAATTTACGAGAATGCACTCTGATAACTAAACTCGTGAAATAATAATACTTATTAATCTTATTAGATATACCAGACCAATAATCTTATTTATTCTCTTGGACGCTCTTATTGCCAACTTGCTAAATCGTCCGCCGTAAGGTGGATGACTTCCACCTGTATTGGAATCCTTCCTTTTGGGATTAATATTACAAAGTGTGATCACTGGTCGCTCATACTATGCTTTCCGCTTAGGATCAGCTTTCAACCACCACACCGCCAACTCCACGACTAGCACATAAATGGAAGTTTGCATTTGCATAAAATTAAGTCATCTCTACGGAAAGCAGTTTTCAACTAAAATCACAGTTAGAAAGAGTATTTCCCTAAGAGGATTAGTAGAAGCCCGAATAGAACCCGTTATAAAATTATTTTCATTGAAAATTGAAAGGCCGTAGAAAATACTCCACAGAAAATAAAATGGAAATGATTTAATGTTCCCTGGACCATTTGATTCATGAACCGGTTCGTGGCCTGTAGTATGGGGACCACCTTTCTATGGTATCCTTTTAAGACCCAACCCGCACGTTCATGCTGGAACATTCCACATTCCAGGGAAGGAAAAGGGGGGGGGTGCAAAACTTGTTTTTATTATTTTTTCCAGAGATCAGTATAACGTTAATAACCAGAAGAATGTAATATTTAAAGATAAAAATATTTTTCTTTTTAAAAGGGTAAGAATGTCTAATGTCACAATGCGGTGTGCTGTGTCTTAGGGGGATATGTAAAGGGAGAAATAAAATAAAAATTTAATTTTATGTTAATTACTGTCACAATAGGAATGAAGTTAAGGTATTTGAGTTTTTTATAGTAAAAACTCTTAAGTAATTTTTATCAAAACGAACCAGCATTTTAGTACTTTTTAACATTTATTCCGATGAGAGGACACATATTAAATATATACAAGAAAAGACATTTTCTACATTTAATAGATTATTTTGTATTAAATTAAGAAAAAATAATAACCTGTTGTGTCGATATTACAGAGCTCGACAAAAAGAAAGACGACAAAAATCTTGGATTATACTGAGGCATTAGAAAAGATGGATTATGAAATGTTGTAATGTACACTATTCTATATACATTACTTAGTATTCATTAATCAGTAATCATCACTTTTGATTACTTGCATCTTAAAAAAAAAATTTGGGGGTCTAAAGTCCTTTAGCCGAAAAATTAAGTCCTTTTCTTCCTATTCTTTCCCCGAAAATTCCAATTGATAATGCCCCTCCCCCACTCTATATAACCGTAATTTACTCTAATGCATATACCCTGGTACTAAGTAATTCTTTCTTCGTCATATAAAATAACTGTGAATACAATTTTGTTTCATGAATATTACTATACTTAGAATAAACAAACATGCCAAAAGTGATGAGTTGTGCAAATTTACTTAGCGCCTATATGAGAAGATCATTAAAAATTTCAAAATATGTGTGAAGAGTAGGTTAAACATACTTTGGAATAATAAATGTAGTATACACAAGTTTAAGAGGAGAGAGAGAGAGAGAGCTATTAGTATGTGCCGCTTTAAGTTAAAACTTTATACTTTTACACTTTAGTGTTGCACTTCTTATATTCGTAAATTTAGAAATTCTAGAGAAAGTTTTGAATAATTTTTTAAACCTGTATTGATTACAATTACTGTATTAAAAATTGTTTCCTGAAAAAAGACTACACGACTCCATTTTTGTGGTCTATATAAGTTACGTTCATTCAGGTTTTTGATGAAACTTTGCTTGTTACTTTTAAGATTTTTCTTATTCATCAAAATTAATACCTTTCATACTTCATTAAATTTTGGTGAAAAAAATAAATATTCTACAAAATTAATTATGTACTTTAAACACTTTATAATTATGTATATGTATATCAGGAACTAAAAGGTTCGAACTTAAACAACAAAAGTTTCAGTGAGAGGAGAAAAGAAAAAAAAGTTTCTTAACCTGTGCAATTTTTACAAAGTTGGTTGTTTCAAAAAACAAAAAAAGGACTTTGTGCTTTCAAAATTTTTATTTTATGTAATTTCTCCTACAGATCAAGATAGATTTTATGCAAAATTTTGATTCGTTAGTTTTCATTTATTCTGATATTTTGAACTGTACTCTACTTTAAAGTGATTTTCCCCCTTCTTTTTGATAAGTATTTCAGTACTTCCTTCTTGCTCCTTTATTAGGAGTATGTCTAATAACTTATACTTACTAGTTCTTTCTTTACTTGCCTTCTTTATTACTTGAATATTGCAATTTCTATTAACAGTATATTTCTCAATCATGATTTTTGTACTTTAAATTTTATTTATTATTATTAATTTCTTTTTATCTTGTTTCACAAGTTCTGTTTTAAGTGTATTCTTTTATCTTATACTTTAGTAGAAAAATATTTCACATTTTTTGCCGCCTATTACATATTGTGTAGCATATTTTAGAAACGTTTTTTTTTAAATTATAAGGAAACAAAGAAAAAGGATTAAAAAAATTGTAACTAACCCTATAATTTCGTTCATTCGAAAAATTTATCATAATTCCTTAACCCGAGAACAGGCGCTCACTCAATTCTGACATTAGCGGTCTCGTGGGGTGACTGAGTCAACCCCCAATCATTTTTTTATAATTATTTTTATTGTACAGACAAAAGTTATTGTGTGTGTGTCCCAGAGAATAATTTAGTTAAGGGAAAGTATATTTACCTACTTTTAAGGAATTTTCAATTTGTCTTTGATAATTTGAGAAAAAATATTAATCTAACTGAACCAAGAAATTTTACATGTGCGTGACTATAATAAAGGACAGAAATCACAGAAAATTTTCACTAACATCACAGGAATGTTATTTGCAAACAAAACTGTCATATTTTGTTCCATTGTATTTTTATTGTCCTTTGATGATCGACAAACAAATGTTGACATTTTTTTTGTTTGTGTCTTTTTTACAAGGTGATGTGTGCTACACTCGTAGCTTTGCATTTTTGATGGAGTTCTTTAGGTAGCCTTTAAAAATTTTCTTTTCAACTCAAATGTTTCATGTTCATTGCTTTTCTCAATTTTACTTTCTCTATCGTGGTTCCTTCCTTCCACAGTGGTTTGACAGTCCAGGGTGGGCATCGGCCTTCTCAAGAAACTTTTTCCAGGTCAGCCTTTTACTTGCTAGTGTTCTCCAATTCTTAGTTCTCAAAACTTGGCAATCTTTTTCTAGGCCATCAATCCGCTTAAGATTTAGTCTGCCCTTTCTTCATGTGAAACTGGTTAGGCATTGAAGACTTTTTAGTGGTGCGGTTTTCATCCCTTCTGACACCGAGACCGGCCCATTTAATTCGTTGTATTTTGATGAAGTTAACAATGTCAGATTCTTTATATGATTTATAGAGCTCTAAATTTGATCTTTACCACGTTCCATTTTCATTACTTCCTCTAAAGATAAATATTAAAATTTTCCTTTCGTAGATACTTATCATGATCTCATCTGTTTGAGACATGGACCACGTTTCACATGTATAAGCTAATACTAATATAAAAAGACTTTTATACAAGAGAGCCTTTGTTTTTCTTCTGATTAAATTCGATTTCATACATTTTTGTATTCCATTACGACATCTATTAGCCATAGTAATTCTGTTTTGGATTTCAGTAATATGGTCGTTTCTATTGTTAATTTCCGAACTTAATAAGTAAAACTGTCAATAACTTCAAAATTATACTCTTCAATTTTAAAGTGAGAATTGTTAAAACATGCTTTAGTACAAGGCATGTATTTGGCTATCATGATTAATATGCATTATCTTAGCAGGTTTTACCCATCTTTGATTAGTTTTAACTTCTATCAATAGAAATCACAGAGGACCGGTTCTATTTTTATATTCTTCTGATTTACATTTATAAGCCACAATAAGTCGTACAACACAACAATAAAAACCACTAAGTTCACAAGGGAAAAGATGTAGCATGTTCGTAGAAAATATTTTGGTACAAAAGTGGTGACGCTAAGATTGCAAAAAACGTTTGCCTCTCCCAAAAAAGAGGGAGATATGTAACACATTTTTCTTCCCATGAAGATTGTCATATAAGAGAATACTGTTAAAGTCATTTGTAGCAAATAAACAGTTTTCCCAGCAATAACGATTTCGTGAGCTTGGGGTGCCTATATACCCCATGTGCCCGCTCCCGGGTGAAAATAAATTCTAGTAATTTATTTTTTTTAAACAACCGAAATATATGGTATAGAGAATCACATGTATTCTTCAAAAATGTAATTATGTCAATAAATTAGTAGAAACGAATATTTTAAAGAAACATTACAACCGAAAAAAGCCAATAATTTACTAATATATATAATTTCTTTTTTTATTTGCCTTTTTAATTAAATCTATGAAATTGCAATGTTTCTTCCAAATGTTTGAACTTTGTAATATATTTATTCGTGATCTTAAATGTTGAAAATTAAGAAGCTTTTAATATCTCAAGATTTATAGTTTTTCTACGAAATATTTATAAGTGCGATTAGTTAAATAATAAAATATTATTTCTCAAAGAATTAAATTACAAAATTCTCTATTATAATTTCTCAATGAAAAGTTTATGTGAAATAATAAATTTCTATCAACAAGTAATTGCAATAAATTTTAAAATTACTTATTGTATTTTTTATCAAATTGATCTTATGAAGTTTTAGATGTCTAAATTTACGATCTCTACTAATAGAAACCGTTTATTGTTAAGGACATGAAAAATACATTTCGCTTAAGCTGATCAAGCGAAAAAAAAGGGCAACAATTTTCAATACTCTTCCAAAACGCGACGTATAACCTTGAGAGTTTGTCTTTGTAATAAATCCCATGAAATATTAAAGACTAAACACATCAATTGTTGCACAAGCTTACCTACCTACAAGCACGAAATTTTTGCCTTCATTTGTATAGCAAAAAAAATCATTGTCTGATTGAACTATTTCAAAATAAAAATACAAAACAAAAACTTTAACTTAAACGTTTATTTGTTTTTTCTCTTCAGGAAAGAAGGGTGCCTTTCATATTAGTATGTATGTTTTTAAGGTTTCGGGTACTACACTTCAATCAGTGTTGTTGATATGAGTTATCTCCCTGCTTACAGGTTGTTGAACTACATAAATGTTAGCAGCTCATACAGATTTGACGGTAAAAACTATGCTCTCTTTTAAAATCCATTAATCCAATTGTTCTTTCGGTGAGCTTTTCACAATCTCAGTCGGGTTCAAATCACAATTTTTCTTACCCTTCAAAATCCAGACTTTTGAAGGAATTTTAATCATTCTGTCGAGCTGAAATTGTTCCAAAAAGGTGTTTTTGAAAACTGGAATGTATTATTAAACACTTTTGTCTATTTTTGAAATTTATCTTATATTTGCATAGTTTACGCCAACAAAAATCTTATTTCAGATCGGGTTTTAATATTCCATATAAAATTCTTGATGATTTTTTACATAAGACTAATTTAAACAATTCTAAGACAATGTAACAATTTTTTCCATTAATTTTACTACACAAATAAAACACATCAATTCTAAAATGCAAAGGGTTGCTATGTCTGTTCTATCATGTAAAAAATCTTTCAAATTTAGTTAGATAATTTTATTGAAGCAAAGAAGAAAAGTATTAATGGAAGAACACAGCGAAATTTAATTTTAAGAGCAGTAAGCAAACAGTGAATTTAGCCGAAAGACTTATTGTGAAAAAATTTTCATAAAGGAATATTTTGAAAACTTACAATAACATACAAAGTAAAAAATCATGAAATAAAAGGAAGTAGATTCAAAATTAATTTCACGTTATCGCCTAGGATCACTTCTGGGCTTTAATCTTAGGCTCACTAGGCACGTGCTTAGAGCGTAAAAGATTTGGGGACGCTAAAAATTGAAGGGCCAAAAAAGAGAAAAAATAAAATTACAGCGAATGTACCACCACTACGAAGCTCTCAACGCAAGATTCTAGATACTCAGAAATCTTCATGAAAATGAGAAAGAAAGTGCGACGAAATAGCGAAGTTCCTGGATCTAACCTACCCCAAAAGACATCGATGAAAAGCAGTTTGTGCAAGAATGTCAATATTCCAAAATTTATGTAAAATATAGTCTTTTATTTATGTAAATGAGTCTTTAGTAGCACTAGGGCTTGTTGTTTCTTATCCCCAAGATCAGCAGAGCTAGATCAGGTCCATGAGTCCATTCACTCTGAAGAAATCCAAAACCAATAGGGGATCTTAAACCATGTCCTGCCTGGTAAGCCCCAAACAAGATAAACTATGGCCAGGGGAGACCTGAGCAGAAGAACACATATCGCAAATTTCGAAGTGTTTAATGCCATAGATTAAAGTCAATGACAACAGATGACCACTAAGGAGACGAGTGAGTGCAGTTTGATCTCGTCTACTGCCATCCCGAACCAAGGAGCCCCCAGAGTATTTACTCTGATACCATGGGTGAACCAGTGGGACCATCCAAATGACCTTATTCTTTGTTTTATACATTGAAAATAGATCCAAATAAGTAAAAGGAGTGGCAGGCATTGTAGTTTCACCAGCACCAGCTCTAACCGAACTGTCCACAATTTCGTTCCCAGCAATGCTGACATGGGAAGGAATCCATTGGAAATGGAACTGATGAGAAAGAGAAAGTCGTTTTAGTATCTTGAGGATGTGTGCTCCTGTGCTCACTAGGGCTTGAATCCAGGAGTCGTCAGATACTGCGCATGCCAATTCAATATAAATAAGACTTTATTACTCAGAAAGACAGCAAAGAATACAATTTATAAAACAATATTATAGCGTTAACCCCTTAACTGGTTTTGCCCGTACAGCTTAGAGCTACCGAAAGCTGGCCAAAACTGATTTGTCCGTACGCTGTACGGACACTGTTATTTTCTTCTTTCAATCTTTGATTTGCTCATATTTTTGGTTCTTATAGTGAGGTTATTAGTGCTAGTGTTTATAAGAGATGCAGTTTGCCCATGGTACTGAAATACTTCTTATCCAGGATTTTCTTTGTGGAGATGGTGGGAATTTTTCATAGCAGGTAGGAATTTAGATTCTTGAAAATATTCGACGATTATTTTTGCTAGTGTTTATAAGAGATGCAGAGTTTGTGTCCATGGTACTGAAATGCTTCTTATTCTGGATTTTCTTTGGGGTAAAGGTGGGAATTTTTCCTAGAACAGGAATTTAGATTCTTGAAAATATTCAATAAAGAACAAATATTGGCAAACAATGTACAATTAATTGCGTAAGAAATAAACTGGAAAGATAATCCAAAAACGCCGATATTATCTATATCTTCATTCCAATGTAAGATTTATTATTATACACCATGCTTCAAATAGTGCATTAAGATATGTACACAAATATATATATGCATGCTTCAAATATATATGCACAAACCCACAAAATCCTCAACCGTTTGGAGCAAGATGTACGAGCCTGAATTTTTCTTGTACGCATGACAGAAATCCTTTTAAGATAAATGAAAATTTCTTCAAAGCATGCAGAGCGTTCTTATAAAAAGTAAGCTTTAAAGGGTTTTTGTGTTCCCCAATTACAAAAAAAGGTGCGGAAACTTTAAAATTGATAATTAAAATAAAATTCTTCCATTTTCGAATTCCCTTTGTGTCCCTTTTTATGGAACATTTTGGGGAAAAAAATTGACAACGTAGGGGATTAATGTTTTACTTCGAAATACCAAGAAAAATTTTTTAAGCAAAGCAGTGTATATTTCTTGAAAAAGTGCTTTAGAAAAAATCTCGCATCATCTAAAAATAATCACTAATATAAAAACTTTTACTCATATTCAGACACAATGTAATACAACTATAACATAAACTCTCTTTACATTAAAGTAAGCGCATTGTGCTGAGTACAGTTAACTTATTCTTTTAAAAGATTAAATCAAAAACAAATTACATTACCTTTGATAGGAAAGCCGTTGAAAATGAAAATAATTAGAACGATAATAGGATTTATTTCATAAAAAAACAGTTACAACAAACTCTTGGAATTTGATACACCCTGCTCATTTATTTTAATACTGGCATATACACTTTTCTTTTAAACAATTGTTTAGAACACCATAAAAGAAAAGAAATGCAGTTCAATTACTTATTTTTGTGGATATTTCAGAATGAAAAAAACATTTAAAAAATATATACTTTGTTTCAATACCTATGGAGACTTTTCCATTGTTTGCATTTTTTCTTCCATTTTGTGAGACATTTTTATTTAGATTCATGTAATGAATAAGAAAACAGTCCAATCTATTTAGAATGGCTTTCAATGAATGTTTAAAAGAATAATTAAGCAAAGTTAAAAGCAAAAGGACATGTTCTTTGAAGTATAATGGTAAATTTTAAAAAGTATCAAAGTAAGAGACAAGTTGAGGCTTTTGTTCTCTTACTCCGTTGGGATTGTGTTTAAGTTATAAAAAAGCAAATATTTGTATTCACTTCCCAAAGCATTTTTGTTGTTTGATGGGATTGTTTATTAAGTGCTTAATTATGATTTGTAAACCTTTGTCGGGTAACTCTTTTGTGCTTAAACTTTCAACTCTTAACAAATTAAAAACATTTTCGCTATTATAAAGTTAAAATTGGATTTAAAAGAAAGGAAAAAATCTTAGAAATGTTTTCGAGAAAGCTATTTATTACTAAATCTTTTGAATAAAGGTATATTTATAGATATTTCGAATAATCCAAACGTATAATTTCAGAATTCCGTGAAACAATCGAATGATATCCAAAGATTGTTTTTCTCCCCAACTGCTTCCTAATCAGATGCTTAACTGCAAATATAACTGAAATAATATGGAAACACACATATAAAACGATGTAACTTATAAATATTTTAATCTGCATCTGCATAAGTATTATTGAAGGTTGACTAGGAAATTCTGCGTTATAATAAAATGTCAAAGATGACGTGTAATTTAATTTTTTTCTTACATAAGGCTCCTTTACTGTATTTTGACGAGGTTAAGGCTTAGCACAAATACTCCTAGGCTTTCTATATTCCTCTAGATCTGTATTTATTGGAATGGATATGGGAGCTCAAAACCAGAATTGAACATAGAGGCCACAACATTATTGTCTTTAATCAGTGAGTCAAGCAATTACTTCCAAAAAATATCAAAAATGAAGCATGAGCTCTTAAGTGTTTGTATGAATTATATGGAAAAAATATCTTTTTCACACATTTAAAAAAAATTAGGTAATTTGACATAGAACTCTTACAGTTTACATTTCTACGCCATATCTCTGGTGCATAATTTCTTGATAATATTAATTGAAAAATCTTACATCTGTCTTGTACCTGCATGGCATTTGAGTTATAGCTCTCAAGGAAAACTTTAATAGCTGTTAAAGAAATTCATTTCAATCCAAGTTAAATCCCCGTATTTTGTAGAGAGAAGAATTTTTTAAATTATCTTAGTGGTCATGATTATGATCTTCGTAGCTGATGGTGTTCTAGCCGAGCTGCGGGCTCAAGTTTTCCTACATCAAAACCCATCATGCAAAGTAATCGACGCAGTTGTACACAAAAGTAGAATTAACATTTAACTTATATGTTATGAAATTAGGACAGTGAGTACACAAGCTTTGATTTTCTCGTCACTTGATAGGGGCTCTAAATTACGATGCCAACTCTAGAGAGAAACTAATACAAACTAATTTAAGTAAAAAAGAATCTAAAAATTGGAAGTAACTCATAAACCGCATTGCTAAAAATTTTCTTAATTATCTGCCTTTAGTTTTAATAAGAGAGATCTTCGTTATTGTGAGTTATGTATAAGATACATCCGAAGAGACTTCGATTTTTTATATAATAAAAGTTTTAAAATTCAGTTTATTTAAAATAGTACTTCTCACACTTTCAACATTTGAGACCCAGTTTTCAATTATAATGTTCATCGTGCTCCCTCCATGAACAATGATTGAATTTAATAATGTACTTTGACGTAAAGCTACAATATGACTTTAATTATAAACCATTCAAATTAACAAGCTAAGTATCAAATTTTGTATGTAATTTTGTATATGACAAGCCCATGGGAGTAACTAGTAATTCTTAAACTTTTTCTTGGCTTACTATTAATAAATTAGTTATCAAATACATTAAGCAGTACTGATACAGTTATAATTATATTATATCATTGTAAATGTGTATTTTACTTTTTATTATGTTAGAATGTATTTTGTTTTGCTTTTTTCAGTAAACTAATAATTTCTTAAATAATCTTTAATTTTCCACTTTTTAATACGCTTGTGCCCCCGCATAAGGTTACCACACACCCCAGTTTGAGAAACTCTGATTTAATGTCAAAAATATCATACGAAGATAAACTTCAACAAATTTTAAGAAATATTTTTTCTATATATAAATAATAATAATGTACAGTTGACAAAAAAAGAGTAATTTTTATTAATTTCTACAATTGCTATCAGACAAAGTTTATATCACTAACTATAATATTAATTGACTAAGTGATTCCCCTCATTAATATAATTCAGTGTTTCTCAAACTGTGGGGCGCGCCCACATATATTGAAAAGTTGAGTATATTGAAAAGTTGAAAACAAAAGATTATTTTAAAAAATTATTAACTTTCTGAAAGTGAACAAATACATTCTGACATAATAAAAACAAAATACTCTTTTACTCCGTAATATATTTATAAATGTATAAGTTCTGCATAATATATTTCATAGTTAATTTAACAATACTAAGAAGGACAAGTTTAATAAGTACTAGAGCCCCATTGCTTTGTCATATATAAAATTATATGCCAACATTAACACTTATCTTGATAATTTGTACAGTTTATAATTAATTTTTTAAATACCGATTAAAAATTACGCGATTCGTTCCCCAATGCTATAGTTTAGCACGTAGGTAGGCGTATGTGTTGTATTGAGGGCGGGGTAGAAAAGGAATAAATAATCAAATCCTCTGAAATAAGTAAATCCTTCGCAAACACTGTCGGGGTTATTTTATTGTTTTCCGAAGCTTTGGGATAATTTCATGGATAGAAGTGTTCGGAAAAATCGTGATTCGGAAAGAGGTATAAGTACGTCTGGGTGCAATTAACACACTGCCTGAGTGAGATGTTTATGCTCGTTGGGGGGACATAAGAGATTAAAATCATATTGTAAGTTTAGCGTCAAAGTATAGTATTATTGAATTATTGAATTTAATACATCGTTATTGTATGGAGGGGGTGCAAAGCAACTTATGATTGAATATTGTATCGCAAACATTGAAAGTTTGAGAAGCACTGATATAATTGATTCAATTCTGATTAATATTTGGAAATTTCTCGTTTTACTATATAAGTACACAATAATACAAGCAGACCGTGTTTCATCTCTTGTTCAAATCTGATCTATAGTTTTGAAAAAACTATTTACGAGTGAATTTTACTTTATATTGGGAATTATTAGGTTTGATTCATTTCTGTTCATCCAAAATACAGCAATAATAGGCCTTTTTGATTGGAGAAGAACGAAGAAATTAGTATTTTGTGTAACTGTGGCAAGCAATGAAACTTGTACTTTGAAACACCTCAGTATTTAAAGAACTTACCTTGCATTCATTCCTAAAACATGGTAATGAATTCTTTGAACAGTCTGCTTCTACACGTTGCCAAAGATCTTTTGGTGTAGCAGTCGAGTACCATGTTGGGCCAGTCGTTTGCTAAACATCGACAACTTCCGTTCCACGGGTGATAGACTGAGTACGAATGCTCAAGAGTAACAGTACAATTTGGAAACCAACGAAGAATGATTGTTTGTTGAGTGCTACTTGCGGTGTCACATCGTTTTGTTGAAACTTGGCCGTAGGCAAGATTGTATTGTAAAAGATGAAAATAGGCTCCACATCGTCAAATAAGCAATGATGTTTGTTGAGTACGTGTTTATACGTGTTTGTTTGTACGTGAAAGTAAAGTTTTCGAGAATCTCGTACCATAACACCGGATAAATCCTCCGGTATTATTACGAAGCTAATGTAGTACTGTGCTCAATCCATCACTCATGTGTTCAAGGATTCATTTTTCGTATCACTGTTACTTGACCGACCAATATAGAGAAAACTTCTCGGGAAGGAAAGTTCACCTTCTCTCTAGTTCTAATTCTGCTTGTGTTAAATTCCAAAATGTTCTTAGCTGATATCCATACTCTTCGTTGAATGAGGGAAGGTTATGTTAAAGTGGCACCATTTAGCTGCACGAGGGCTTTTGACGACGGGACTCGTGAATTTGAACCGGGTTCAAGTGACGGAGACAACACCTCAGCTGGCACCTTTCTCCCCTAGCTTCCACACACCACGGTAGGACTTTGCGCATCGATAGATTTAAGGTATCCGACTACGTTCGGAACCTGGATTTTAAAAAAGCGCATAAATGGATAGTTTTCATGATATTTAGTGTCACTCAGATTAGAATACATGCATAAAATTGTTTTAAGGACAATTTGATAAAAAAAATTATATAAATGTAATATTTTGGCAAAAAATTAACTTAGAATAATCTTTTTTCAAAATGTTCTCCTTTTGTGAAAAATGGTTCAATTATAATAATATTTTGCCTGTATATAGCTCAGACCTCTCTAAAGAGGCTCAACTAGAAATTTTGAAAAATTCACATTATTTTCAGAGTTACCATCAATTGAAATAATTATTCGCGTTTTTTTCTTAAAATTGCTCCCCTGTGTTGTCGTAAAATATGAATAAACCCACTTCTAAGTTATATATTTCAAAAATTCTGGTTCAGCCTCTGAAGAGAGATTTGAGCTACATACAGGCAAAATATTATTATAGTAGAACCATTTTTCATAAAAGGAGAACATTTGGAAAAAAAGATTATTCTAAGTTAATTTTTTGCCAAAATATTGTATTTAAATAAGTGTTTTTTGTCAAAATGTCCTTAAAACAATCTTATGCATATATCCTAATCTAAGTGACACTGAATATCATGAAAGTTATCCATTTATGCGCTTTTGCAAAATCACGGTTCCGAACGTAGTCGGATACCTTAATGAGTAGCGGTCACTTCTACGTTGTGGGTCTTCAGTGTACACTCATACTTTTTTTTCATCGAGGCGTACTAAAAAACTTCTACTCAAAACCGTGGGACAACACAATTCCAGTATTTAAAAGTACTACTAGTCTTCTATTTTTTTCCTTCGAGCATATGGTTTATGTCCAGGAGCTTCCGGGAACATATGGTTTGAATGTACGCTACAATGCTAAAAATTTCTATGCCTTATTCATGTCTAAATATAGCCTAAATTTCGCACCTATTGAATGCCTCTTGTTATTTTAATTTGGATTGGAAGTAGTGTAAAAATATTATTCAAATTTTCCCTATAAATTAGTAAATTTAAAAAATTATCTAACTAGAATTTTATATAATAAAATGTTTGAAGGATACAACATTAGGGGTCCCATTTTTAAAACTCTCATAACTTCGAAATTCTGACACAGAATTTAACAAGATTCAAATTTCGGCTACATTCTAAAAGAAAATTAAATGTGCAAGAGTAATCATTGGTAGTGTAAATTTTTTTTAAATTATCAATTGTATTAGTTAACATTAATTTCATAATTTAATTATTATGCGCAATTCAATGTAACACCAGCAATGTCTTTTTCTTTCTTAGCGATTATATTTGGATAAAACTGTACTAACTGAAAAGGCATTACAAATAACTTATTATACTTAACTTCTTCGTCAAGGCTAACAGCTAGATATTTGAGTTGCACATTTAAAAGAAAATAAAACAAAACTGCGTCAAGCTTTTGCTTTATTTTTCTCATATAAATGTTTTGAAACTGCGTTTCTTTTAAAATTTTACTTTCCCTATTTAGTATTTGTTACTTTTTATAATCATTTGTTTATTAACCTCTACTTCCATTTAACAGTATTTTCAAATTAGGAGCAATTAATTGCCTATCTCAAAATTTTACATTTTGTTTCATTAGTACATTGTATGAAATTTTTATAAATGTTAATGATATTATTTTGGTCCGTGAAATCTTGTTGTTCCCAGTATTGAAAGAAAATACACTATATATTTTCCCTAAGCAGCAAGATATTTTTTATATATAAGTAAATAGATTTGAAATTATATTTATATTTCTGCTTTTATGGTATTAAATAAGGGATAAATAGTTATTTTTACTTCAAGTCCCTCTGAGCAAAAAAGTGTATTTTATTATTCTCTTATCAAAGTGTTAGCCACTAAAAATCGGACAACCAGAGCGGGATTACTGACATATTTGGGGAGTTCCCACCATTTTGCTATAACTGACGCGAAATCTTGTCTGACAGCCACAAGGAAAGGGAGAACAAAAAACTAAATTGGCTCCTGGTTCACGTAATTCAGTGTGTGTTGAAAGTCCAGAGAATTGTAAGCATATGCCAGATTTCTGAGATAAAACTTTTAAAGATGCTTGATGAATTTGTTTAAAAGTTTAAAAATTGCAGGTTTTAACAACCTAAAAAAAGTACATGTCCAAAACTTTCCTGATAGATATAATCAGGAGATTTAAAATTTATCAAAGAAGTAGTCGCGTACTTCATTTTAAATGTATGAACATTACGATTGTGTAACAGTAGATTTGCTTAATATTTGTATACAGGGACACATTGTTACATATGTACTTGTGTGTTAATTAATACACTAATAATGTTACTTAGTGTAAAAGTTAATGCCACAGTAGACAACTGATCACAGTCTCGAAGTCGAAGTTCGAAACAAGACCCACCGTTTAGGGGGACTGACGCCTGTTAAATCGATCAAGGCTCAAAGTCCTCCCGTTGTCATTATTAGGAAGTTTGAGTAGGTAGTGCCAGCTCAGATGTCGTTTGATTTTATCGTGGTTCAGAACTACTTGGTCCTTCGTCTGTAGCCATCGTTTTGCTTCAGAGTGTGATGTAAATTAAAAAGCGAGTCAAATAGCGGTAGAATTATAATAAACTCAAAATTTTATATTATGTAGAACAGGGGTCAGCAACCTATGACACGCGTACCACATGTGGTACGTTATATAATTCTCACTGCCACTCTATATACTACTCTACAAATTTGTCAAGTTTTAACCCTTTAACGGGCACAAAGCTAAAATACACTTTTCTGTGATAAAGTACTTGATAAATGTAATGTTTGCATCCTCTAAACATTATTTAGTCATAAAAAATATCTGATCAAGAGTTTTTCTCCTAGGAGGTGGCTAGACGTTATAACCACTGCGCACTTAGAATATTTAACTTACTTTTCAGGGCAGAAATAATGAATCATATTACAATAAACTTTTTATGAAAAATTTACGTTTATGTAATAACTATTTCAATAATAATTAAATACAAAGTATAAGTGTAATTAAATAACAATAGAATAATTGTACAACATAGAATACTTACTATAAGAATGTATATAGAATACTTAGAATATACTTTGCAATTGGTATACATTCACAATTTATATATATTTTTTTAATTTTAGTATAAAAGGTTTGAAATAAAGTAATATTTTTGAGAATTTAAATTAGTTATTTCACAAATTTTATGAGTTATTTACTGTGAAACTGTATAATATACAAACGTTTTTTCCGAGCAGAAAAGCTGTAATGGAAGATTTTTGAACCCGAGAATCTTGTAACCTATATTGTAAAGAAAGTTTATTTATATTTCCGACCCCCCTACATTCTTACATCATTCTAAATGTTTTCTCTCGAGTGGAGAAAAGCGAAAATTTTTAGGTCATGTTTCTTTTCTATGTGGGCAATGGATAGAGTCTCAATGCACATATAAAAGTTTTCCAAAAACCTAAATAAAAACTTTTTAATTGCAAATTGGATTAATTCATTCAGATGAGAGAAAAGTATGCTTAAGATTTGTCGAAATTTTTTCAAAGTTTAGAAATTTTATTTATAGTAATCAAAATACAATTTGTAGATTTACACCGAGAAAAACTGCTTTAACTATTTATCATAGGACATGAAACGCAAAAAAAAGGTATCATTTCGCCATCTCTATTGATTTCCATGCGTTTTAGCTTCAAATAACTCATGTGGATTAACTTAATATCCATCACCCGCTTGGAGAAAAAAAATTTTAATATGTGGCTAGACCTCTTAGCCACTACCCACTAACGGGTTAAGTGGATGGAAGTTGATAAATTTGTAATGAACCTTATTTAACAAATATTTTCAGAATTTTGGACGTTTACGGAATTACGAAAAAATCTGAAAGAAAATTTTCAAGATAATCTTGCAGCTATTTTGTAAAATATTGAATGTCATTACTGGAGAGATGTAATTGTTTGAAGAGAAAAAATTGCATATACTGCACTTGACGCTTTTGGTTCAACATATCTAAGTAAAATTCTTTCCTTATATGAAAAATGTTTCGAGTTCATAAAGAAATTGTTTAACAGCTGAATGCTCAGAACCGTGACAAATTGAAAGTCACAAATTATACCCCTGATTTTATGATATGAAAGTGTGTGTAGAGTAGTGAAAGCACTGAGATTTACATTAAAATTTTTGTTTAGCTTTTTATTTAACTATAATGACTTATTTTAATAAATATGTTGTAAAATGCATAATATATGCTCAATTTTTTTTCTTAAAGAAATAGTTATATTTTATGGTGTTTTTTTACGTTTAGAAATACTTTTAAATGATTCAAAATTAATTTATAATAAAACTATAATCACCTATATTATTGATCTATATTCTCTAACTCTGCACGCATTATCACGGGAATCGAATCGTGTGGCACGCTGAATCATATCGGAAGATTGGTTTTGCAAGCCACAGCTAAAAGATTGCCGGCCCTTCATGTAGAAATTTATTTGTCGTGTTTTAATAGCAAAATTAATATAAGGAGTAATTTGTATATTATAAAAACAGAAATTAAACAAAAATAATGTTGTTGAATGAGGTAATTAACTTCAAATCTTGTAATGCTTTAATCAGGTTGTCGCAGTAATTCAATTTCCTCTATGATTTATTCCGTCGTTAAAGGCAAAACTTACAGAAGTAATAAATCATAATGGATATTATATCTCCATTTTGAAATTTATAGAAAAATGACGTAAAATAAATTTTTGAAAACTGAGCTATTATGCTAACCTATCATCAATACATGTAAGCGATATTATAATGTATACAAAAAAAGAGTGCAAATACTAGTATATTCTAATGCAGTTAACGAAATTTTTCATGTAACTAAAACTAAAGAAAAACTATTTAATACGTAAGCAGCAAAGAAAAAAATATCCAGATAAATTAGTGGAATAAATGTAAATGCAGTAATAATATTTTATGTTATTCTATGCTTATAAATATTTTGAAAATTTGTCAAGAAGATTTATCACCAAATGTTATTTTTATTATTATTTTGCTTGCATCCCTACTGATGAAAACGCAGTTTTTTTGTTAAAGAATGTTTTTAAAAAATTTTAAAACATTTAATAAGAGATTTATCCTAAAGTTCTGGAAACTGAGCTAACAAAAAAAATTCCATTTCGCATAAAAATTAGAGTCGTAGAAAACTTCTTATTGCTTTTTTTTAAACAGACAACAATTAAACATTTATTTATTATTTTATACAAAAAAAATCATTTCTTTTATTTTACATGCGAAGTTTCTAGTGACCTCGATTAAGAGTTTATTTCAAATCGACTGCATTCCCATTTCCTCCAAAATATATCTTTTGAAATAAAAAAATAACTTATTTCCCAAAGAATCATGCTGTCTAAAGTTTCTCATTTCCGCCAAATCTCAATTTTTTTTTCTTTCAAAATTTTAGTGAGCTCAATTTCTTTAAGAGAATTAGGAAATGTCTGTGGAAAATGATTTATAGCACAGCAAAAATCTAAAAAAAAAGTATTTCTACATTTCCTAAAAGAGATCACGACTTTTCTTTCCATATAACTTAGATCCCATTATTAACGACGTCTATAGAAACTTACAAATATCCAAGAGTTATACTGAAAAATGTTTCAAATAAAATACAATGACTATACAGCTAAAGTAGAGTAATAAATCATAATATTTGGACACACAACAAATATCGTAAAAAAGTATAGTTCTCCACACAATACTAATAAATGTGAGCTAATAATCTTAGCTGTTATTGGATAATGATACAGAAATTACTGACTTATATAATAATCCTTTATTCTATAATTCAATTATTTTTAGAGATTTTAAGCGATTTTTGTTTCAGGTATGTACATTATTAATAATAAAACCTTAAAACTTAACACAGAATTTGTAGATTAGTTCCAGCTGTGCAAAATATATATTACATGTCTTAAAGTAAGTAATTACAGCTCTGCTTTTCATGCCTTTAAAAAGCTCAGTAACCCTCGATACGTTGTAGTTATCACTTGATACATCAATTTTTATGTTTGCATCAACATTATGCAGCCTATTAAAAATTTATTTCGCAATTTACAAAACAATGACAAATTGTGACACTTCCAATCGTTTGTTTTATCCAGGTACTTCGTGGTTTTAATTAAAAGTAGTGTGCATTTACATGTATAAGCTGCTAACTACATATTTTATGGAAATTGCCTTCTATATTACAAAAGGCTTATACTCCATTACTGAAGCAGTTGGCTTAATGCAAATTTAGACAAGTTAAAATTTACAATCAAGCCATTGTATGAATTCATTGCAACCGTATTACAGGTTACTTATACTTTCACCAAATTAAGTTCATGAAATTTAGTACTGAAACAGATTTAGTGTCCGCTTACTATTCAAGAAGGACTAAGTATTTACGAAAAGCCTTTGGACTGATTACTGGTAAGACCATGTTTGGATAAACTCCAGCAGTATTGAGCTGTTGTTGCTTCGTATTTTATGGCCGCTTTTATGGGACATAAAACCTAATCACGATAGTGTGGAAGTATTTTAAGTAAAGTGTTTGATATAGGGTGGACATTTCCCCGTTCTATAAGTTTAGTTAATAAGAGGCAGAGTTATTTAACTTTCGACCGAAAGAAAAAAATTCAATCAAATAGTCGATATTTGTACTTAATACACAGACAGATTTAAAAAAACATGTTGAAATTTTGATTCAATTATATAGGTTTGGACATTATATAAAACAATACTTTTTTTAAAAAAAAAAGAGTAAGAAGGTTTTATATATTAAATAATTTTTTGAACTCTCAAAATAGTTATATTAGTCAACGCTTCAAAATTATTAATCATAATAGAGAAATCAATAAAGTAGGTAACTGATACTTTCTATTTCGTATTGGAAGACAGTAATAATTATTTTATGACTTGCTATTGATTCATTACGCAAGATTCCTCTACAAATTATTTAGATTTAAATCCACTTAAGAAGTCCTATATACACTGGTTGCATAAATACTAAAGTTAAGGAATAAACACATTTTCGATAATTTTTATTGAAGCATCTCAATAAAATTTGACATCCATTCCTCTGTCAAGAGTATCCTAGGTATGATGTATGATATTTAAATAAAGCTAATTCATTATTTAAATATCTTCTGTTTCAAGTTATTCATCAATGAGCCGAGACCTGTGAAGATAATTGTTATTGTCCTTAAAAATGAACTGGGGCTGCCTCTCTAAAAAGTCTTTCGCAGGACTCTGGTGCATCCCTTTACGTCTGAGTTGTCAAGGTACTACCCTATAAGATATGCAGCTTTGTGTGTCTGTCCAACATCTCCCCGGCCCGGGTCATAACATTACCCCAGCCACAGTGGTCCACTTTTAAGATGTTGGAGAGATTCCACGGGTCCCTGGTTTTCGCCACACATGAATATGTTAATAATCAATGAATTTCGGTTTTTCAGTCAAACCAACGTAGGCCCCATTCAAGGTGATTTTTTCTGCTTCATGTCCAGTAGGCACTCTTGAGATCTGGAGCTATTGGGATGAAGACGACTCATTTCCTGCCGTAACAAACTTCCCACCATAACTAAACTTTCGGTAAACAGTATAACTCAAAACTCAGACAAGGTGACAGCGAAGAGCTTGTTTGTGAGTTGAAAAGTTGCCATCCTCCAATTGTGCCTAGCAGTTAAGGACAAGCAGCGATTATCCTGACTTGTGGTGGCTCTATGATGGTTTATAACTGGTCTTCTGGGCATTATGTTGGACTCCTGAGACTAGTATCATAATAAAAAAAACCCCACATTTCTGAATGCATTAAACCATCTTTTTACCTCCACTTGGAATTCGCCTGCCTTCTATTTATTAACTGCTGTCCAACGTAATCCATCATATAGACGTTGTTTTTGTGCCCTTGTTTGCAAAAACTTCAAAAATAAATCACTCGCCTTCAGAAAAGAACCAAACTATAACATCACTCAACATTGTCTGAAGTAGCTGTATTACCAATTTCCTTAATTAGTATAAAATAAAACAGGTCGAATTGGATTTGAATAATCAAAAAAAAAACTTTTATTTCTCATACCGACGAATTTTCACTATAGAAGACTATGTAGTGTTTATAAAAATGCGAAAATGTGTTTGTTTCTTAGTTTTGACACACCAGTGTATATATTCACTTAACTGTAACATTAATAAGTTTTCTAGCATTTCTCTTTATTATAGTTCAATAATTATAATTACAATACAATTACAGTTCTCTTTGATTTGAAATAATAATTATAATTTAGTACAATACTCTTTAATTCGTTTGAAAACTATTTTAATCGTAGAATTTTATTGGATTATTTATTGCATAATCTGACATCCAGGATTTTAATACAAAGCAACCTGTAGGTTTTGAAGTAAAATAATTAATTATGATAATATTAAGGGCACATACAACAGAAACAACATTGTCTATGTTTTAACTTTAACATCCCATGAAACAGTTTTCTCGTTTCCCCAATGCTTTCGATTCTATTTTCTAGGATCCTACATTGCTTAAGTAATTATTAATTATGAAGTAGCACCATTTTTCCCAAAAAATGTTTACCCAGGAATAATTTTAATAAAATAAGCTGGGAAATATATTAGACAGGGAAGACCATGTTGTCCAGTTTTTGCTTCTAATAGAACCTATATTTTCAAACATCACGTATTTAGCTATATGCTCTACATAGACAAAAAAGTTCAGAACATCATTTGGGTGTGGTTTCATTGTAAATATATTCTTGCTGGAAATAAGAAAAACAAAACACTGTGTATATGTATATAATTCCTGTAATTTGTGTGGCTAACTTCTGGAATAATTTAACTGCATTATCTTGTAATTCTCTTTGGCTTACATCTTTTAAAATTAATTTTTCATCCCATCAATGGTTTTAATTCTTAAATGCTTGGTTGATATTGCAACTCAAACTTATAATCATTGCTGTTTTTCAGTTATTTCAATATTTCATGATCCTTATAATAAGTAACTGTATCACACAGTTTTCTAAAACTGTATCTCAGTATAAATCCCCTAAGTTTCAAATTTAATCCTAGAAAAGATACAATTAATATCTTGCAACTTAATATTTAACAATTGCTTGTATTAAATAATGTATATTTAGGAATTCCAAAACAAAAATAAAAAATTAGTATAAACAGATACACACAGCGGTAATGTTTAATATTTTAATCTGAAGTCTTATCCTTCTAATTTCTATAATATTTTCTATAATGCAATTATTAACAGTTGAGTTATTTAAGATATATTTAGCAGATTGATTTTAAATCTAGCATATCATAATTAATCCTAGTTTTAAAAAGCGAAGCTAAATTTAACTTTTCTAAACATTTCCACGACGCGTTAATATTCTTTAATCCTGATCCCTAAAGTAAACTTTCGGCGCTGTGAATACAATCTCAACTAAACAGCGTAAGAAAGCAATTAAATTGATTTGTTTGAAATTAAACGTTCTTGGCAAATCAGTTTACGTTTTACACCATGAAGGACTTTAATACGTCATTGAGAGAGTTCTTAGTTATTAAAATTTTCACAAATTGTGTTTATCTATATTAGTTGCCTTTTTATGCTCTTAATATTAGGAATTATTTCGTACCAAGAAGATTAACTTTCAATTGTTACCAATGTCGCTTGTATAGAATATTCATTAAAATCAGTGGACAGTGTTTTGATTAAATTGAAAATGCAATCTTCATTGGGGACTTATAATCTCATTATTATAATCACCCCTCTTATTATATGAATCTTAAGCTTCTTTTTTATCTTCTTATTTTGAATGCTTCTAAGAATAGTATTATATTTAAAAATCACGACATGATGCAATTTTCTTCACTACTCATCGTATTTACATAAACATCTTCGGGAAAAGAACATCGGATATTTTTTTATTTGAAAGAGTATTAAAAAACACAAAATTGAATGTTAAAAATATTTTTATTGATTTATATTTGTATTTAAAATGATAAAAAGGAGCAATTTTCATCCTTTTACTTTAGTGTATTCTCGCAAAAGTAGTATACATAAGATACGGTTTGATTTCGTAAAATGTAGTGTATACATACTTTCAAATCATATCTTACCCAATACTGCATTATAATATTGAGAGATTGACAAATAGATACATAGATACAGGTACAGGTACATAAATGGTTTAATCATATCTAACAATAACAATGGACGTTTTGCTGTAGGGTATCTGAATATATTGATACAACTTTACTACATGAATCTTCTTTTATGAATGATAAATTAAATAGCAATATTTGTTTACGGAGAGAGTATTTTAAAATTGTTAAAATTCCCTTCTGAGAGAGAGAGAGAGAGAGAAACAGTAACATCCCTAGATCAGTTTATAAAATTATATTTAACCATTTGTAGCATAATTATAATTTTTTTTGACAAAAATAGTAAAACGTTTGTTATATTAAAAGTAAATTACAGGAGAATATGAACATGATTATCCTATCAAATTCCTTAAATCATACATTTGTAGCAACCTTAGCATTAGTTTAATTTAATTTATAGTTTAGTATTCATTATTATTTTATTTAGTCATAGATGCCACACCAGTTAATTTTTAATAGCATTCAAATTTGTTACAGTTTATTAATTTTAAATTTAACATTTTTTTAAAAAAAATATTCAAAATTATGTACATATTGTTATTTTCTAAGTATGTGTTGTTGATTTCATTAAAGAATATACACTCAGGAACATTGAAAATAGCGACCCAAGAAGAAAACATGGGATTGAAATGAAATTTAATACACATAATGACACAGATGAGAGATTCACTTGATCTCAAAAACAAGACAATTAAACGAATACAGGGTGTGCAACCACACAAATACTGGGGAACTTCAATAGCGCGTTGGACCACCTCCAGGTGCAACACATGCCGACACAAGGTCCGGCATTGAGTTGATTAGACACCTTATGTTGTCCTGAGGCAGATGAGCCCACAAATCTTGAACAGCCAACTGTAAATCATGTACAGAGTGACACGATGGCATCCGCCGTTTTAGCTGATCCCACACGTGCTCTACAGGGGACAAATCGGGGGAGCGAGTCGGCCATGGAAGAGTCTGAAAATGACGTAGGAAGTCTTGAGCAACTCTTGCTGTATGCGGACGAGCATCATCTTGCTGGAAAATTGCCCCTGGGAAACCATTTAGGAAAGGTCCTACATGGGGTCGAAGAATATCATCAACGTAACGTTGGTCCGTTAAGGTTCCACGCATCACAATTAAAGTGGACCGGCTATCATAGGCTATGACTCCCCAGACCATTACACCAGCTGTGCGGCCAGTGTGACGTATAACAGTGTAGGGGAAATTGTACCGCTCACCAGGGCGCCTCCACACCCGTACACGGTTATCATCTGTCCACAAAACAAACCGGGATTCATCACTAAACACAACCTTTTGCCAATCTGTGACATTCCACATTGATCTGGCTTGGCACCACTGTAGACGCAGTTGCCGATGTATCGGTGTTAAAGGGAGTGCACGGAAAGGGCGCTTGGATTTAAGATTTGCTTCTGCAAGGTGTCTGGTAATTGTTTGTGGAGCAATTGCTACGGCTACGTCTGCACGTATCGTTGAACGAGTCACTGTTAGGTCCACAAGTGCTTGCCGCACGATCCTTCGATCCTCTCTCCTCGTGGTCTTGCTGGTCGCTCCAGACCCGGTTTCTGCGTGTGAGTACCTTCTCCTGTCCACTGCTCCCAACAATTTCTAACGACACACTCCGAGCGATCCACCTAGCCAGCATCACGGCGGGTCGACCAGCCTGCAGTTTTCATCCCGATGATCAGGCCTCTCTCAAACTCGCTTAACTGTGAGAAATGTCTTCTAGCACGTTTACCTCGCATGTTTCGCTTACCAAAGTCTTCCTACAATCGGCGGGTAATCGTCACGTTTATGAATCTTTAAATTTGCGCTGGCTTATATAGCATACTCTTCCTGATTGTAGCGCCACCTCGGCGTGTATGAGCATGCGTATTGGCACAAAACTTCAATCATTTGCATATCACATTACGCTGTACTTATTTGCAAAGTTTCGCGATTGTACTAAACTTCCTTCTTGGGTCGCTATTTCCAATGTTCCTGAATGTATTTATGAACAATTATTTCTGGAAATGCTGTTCTGCGATTGCCTTTGTGTTGTTTTCTTTATAGTTAAGTACAAATAAATAACTTGTAACACTCTTGGTTTATGGTGACTAGATTTCTTAGGAATTAAATTCAATGCTTTTAAATTTATTTGTTTTCTAAGTAAATTACTTTTTAATGCTATTAAATTACAGTTATTTATATTTTTGTAAATGAATCTTGTACTAAACAATTTTTCCTCGCATTGTCTCCGACTATTTTTTTCTCCGAAGTCTTACTTTAGTTCAGTAATAATGGCTACTAAAGATGAAGGTTGCTGCTTAAGGCTGTCTTCACTTGATGTTAAAGAATAGAACCCCCGAATTTAGAATGTTTTTTCAGATATAAAAGTTCTCCAGCATTAATATTATGTTCTGGTCTCTCTATTTTATCATACTGTAATGGATGGATGGTTGCATCCATTAGTGCACGAGGGTTAGAAGAAAGATTAACCATAGTCAAAACAAGCATAATTTTTAACAAGTCTCAACATCCTAACAAATTTCAACAACCTAAGGTAGGAAATGCACCTTTAGATAAATATGGGAGCAAAAACCAGGTAGACGATATAATTGAATATTTAATTATAAATCGAATTCCTTACTCTTGGAACGCTCTGGCGATACACTTTCTAAATATTTGAAGATAAGTTCTAAGTTAATCTAATTCAAGCCAACACTAATACAAGTTAAACAACTAATTGACCAAATGGTTAATCTTAAATATTAATCAAATAATCTACGAAGCGTTCTAGACTAGCTCTATGTTAATCACTAATTGCTATCTTTTAGCTTCTAACCTCCTCTCTCTAACCCGAAAGTTAATCTTTAAATACAAATCTTGATTTGATTAATTCGCCTCTCTCTTCTTCTTCTGAGGAAAGTTTTCAATAGAATTATACTTTAAGAAACCATTATTCCCAAGAGGATTAGTAGGAAGAACGCGAATATACCTGCTACGATACTACTTATTCCTTCTGGTATAAAGTGTGTTTTGCATTTTTCTCCTTTACGGTAATGCTAAACGAGTTATCCCTTTACACTTTGAACTAAAAAGATTAATTATCTATGGAACATTTTGAAATTTTAAAAATGCCATGTTATAAACAGATGTATGAATCATAACATGATGAATTTTTCTGAAAATTGAGACATTTTTTTCTGTCTGAAAATGTTTTCCTCGTTTAGTTCAAGCTCTCGTATCTTTGGCGAAGACAACCTTAAAGCTTATTTTTTTCCAATCCTCCAATTTTAACCCTATGCCTACGAACTTGCTGAGTGGCTATTTTACTTTGTCCTGTACTGCCTTGCCATTTCCTTTCTTATTTGTGTATAACAGTTTAGTATATTATTCACACACACACACACACACACACACATATATATATATATATATATATATATATATATATATATATATATATATATATATATATATATATATATATATATTATTCTTTGCTTTGTTTGTCAGTTCAGCTAAACAAAACACTTAAATTGGGTCTTTAAAGATAAAACTGATTATCCAGTCCATGTATAAGCCTACGATGCAATTCTTTTTCTTAGTTCACTGTTTATAATAATCCATCATCTTATCTTAAAACAATTGCACACTCAGAATTCAAATACGTGCATTGAATCAAATGAGTTCCAAAGCTTAAGCTTCCTTAATAAATCAAAACATCATGGGAATACTGAAATCGAATAATTTAAGAAAGAATTTCAAAGTATTTTTACAGAATTGAATAAGAGTGAGAGGGAAAGCAACCGTGTACTTAAGATGTTTCAAAATGGGTTGTAACATCTAATTAAAAAAGATTAATAACTCCGAGAACAAAATATTAATTATTCTAAAAAAGTACTCGGCATCTTTGTTTGGAATGGAATTTTAAGTAACAATTTCCTTACTCTAAGGTTTAGCAATTAAGCAGTTCGAAGTAAAATTAAAAGAAAAGATTTATGTTCATAATTGCCATTTATTTAAGTGGGATGAGGTTGCATTCTGTTGGTTTAATAAAGAATAAACTTAAAACTTTGTCAAAAATAAATTTTAAAATATTTGATTCCCTTAAAAATTTATTTTAAAATGATATAAATAAATTATTTGTACTTCTATTTAGAACAATATTTAATTTCTTGAAATAATAAATTTATGTTTTACAGGCCTTACATTAAATATTTTATTTTAGTGTAGAAATAATAAACATAATTATTATTTGATGAAAAAAAACGGGTGATGATTCACTAAAGCTGTCACATTTGTCTTTGAGATAATGATAATGAATTTCTTAAAATTAGATTGATATCATAAAATAATTTTCCTTTCTTTTGTATTTATACTGATAAAGAAAACTCTATTTTAAGTAAAAATTTTAATCAAAATTAATAAGTCATTTAGTAGAAGATATTTATTAATGTTATCATTTTTTTGCTTATTCTTTTATATTTCTCCAATAGTAGTCTTGTTTAATTTTGTCTGCAATATAAAAATATATTAAAAAAGCCTGTTGAAAAACCAATTCTCGATAAAGTAACATATTCTAAAGGAAAGGGGGAAGTTTGATTTTTTTTAACTTTATTGCTGCAAAAATTATTTTTAAATACGATAAAAAAAACTTTGGCAGAAATATAATTAAAAAACAATATCAGTTTTAATTGAAATATAAACTCGTGTAAATATTTTAGCTCCTTTTTTTTGCTTTAATAAAACGTACGGAAGTATAAACTAGTATAAATATCTTTACTATATAATCTACCTGCATAGATTTAAAAATTCTATTTATACGTACAATTTCTATAATAACTATAAACTTTATATTTTAAATGGATAAATATCTAATTATTTATTTCTATCTAGTTTACACTGAACAATTATATCTGTTACTTCAAAACAATCTTTCCTAACCCCCAAAATATCTATCTGAATTATATATTATTCTATGTTATTATCTATTTAGACATTCTGTATTAGTCTGAATCATTCTATATTAATCATTCAATATGTATCTCCATCTGTTAGCGTACATTATTGAAAAAAATGTAGATATCTTGCATGACTTTGAAAACATTAATTAAACATACCAAGAGACATTTCAGCTTTCTTTTTTCCGTTAAAAATATACTCCTTTTACACATGTTCAATTATAAAACAAGTAAATAATTTTGGGGGGCTAAAAACCTTCATTTATTATATTTTATAACTGATGAATGAATATAGAATAATGAGAAACTGGTTTGAATTGTTAAAGAAGGATAAAAATGGCATGAACCTTTTTTAAGGGATTGAGAAAACATAAAAGAGGAGAAAAGATAAGAATTGTGTGCCTCATAAACACAATTAAATCATAGAATTCTATATCCGGCTCTCTTATTCCTTTTTTTCCTTGGTTCCGTACCTTCATTTTAAACATTTGTTTTGAAAACCCAAGAGGAAAAGGAAATTACAAGAAACGCGAATATTTGTTTTTGGAGATTGTTTTCCTTTGAAAACATTTTGTAGGAAAAAGTTTGTGATGATATTGAGAGCTTCGTTTTACTTTATTTTGTTTTCTCTTTTATATTAAGATCGTTTTTCTTTTAAAAAAACTCATGAAATAAACAAGAAAACAATTGTAATTGTTGCTCGGCTAATTTTTTATCTAGTAATTAAACATTTTGAAAGAATATGTTCTTTGAAGAGTTAAGTGAATTAATTAAGATCCATTCGACAATAAAAACGATTTCGCATTTTTTCCATGGTTTATTGATATTTCTTTTGATAAGATAATTAACTAAAAAAAATTTTATCAAGTACCCAGATATTATTCTTTTCTTATGTTTAATGTATTGATATATATTTATATATATAGTTTTATTATTCTATATCAGTGAGAAATCATCTGAATACCAAAGATAAAAGAAACTAAAATAGATATTGGAATTTAAAAATAGGGATGCTGTAGTAATATAAATATTGCTGACTTAGGGCAGCTCTTATATGTTAAAAAAGTTATATAAAAGTGGAATTTAACCAATAGCAAAAGGAAAATGTTAGGGCCTCCCGCAAAGAGTCAGGTTTTGAGCCCCTACAATCTCTCCCCCACCCCCTATGCGATGCGAGGGTGGGGCCACTGGGTTTAACCAGTTTTGTGGCTAGTCAACTTCCCCGTCTTTGGTTATAATACTGAGCGAAATCCTATTGAAAATAATGGATAGAATTCCTAAATCCATTGCGAGAAAACGGTATCTAAAGCAGTATTTAAAAATGCTTAGACCACGTTGAATCTGCGTAGAATAATAAATTTGTTGCTATATTTTGAACACAAATACAAATTCAAAGCATAATATTGCTGGCTGAATTGTAACATAGCAAAAAGCATGTAATTAGTTATTCTAAAATAATTATAGAGTAAGTGTATTAAGTTAAATACTACAATTACATAAGTGAATCTAGAAATGCTTGTCTATAAAAATAAATATATAAATATATTTGTCTATAAAATAACACCAAGGTTAAAAATAAAAATTATAGAAATATATTAATTTTAAGAGCTACAGCTACTCCCTCTGTGATTAAAATATATGAGTAATTAAAATAATGTCTAACTTGGATATATATATATATATATATATATATATATATATATATATATATATATATATATATTTAGTAACAAACTATTATTTAAAGAAGAATTTAATCGATACAATTTAGAACTTCCTTATACAAATAGCTATCATTAAATTAACTGTGTATTTTTCAACTAAACATTATTTAATAAGATTTTCCTGATTTTACATATTTTTCTGATTTTTTTTTTAAATTAGAAAACGTTGTGTTATCAGTAATAATATTTCTGAATTTTGATACATATATATTACTTTCCCAATGAATTGCTTTGATAATACTGAATTTAAATTCATCTCTTTTGTAATTAGTATAAATTACGTGGTCCTTCGCCAAAAGCCCTCGTGTAGCTGAACAGCGCGACGTTAATATTCAATCAATCAATCAATTTGTAATTAGTATTAATTACTTTATCTTTCAAATGTATATCCAGAAATTTCATAATCATACATATATATATATATATATATATGTGTGTGTGTGTGTGTGTGTGTGTGTGTGTGTGTGTGTGTGTGTGTGTGTGTGTGTGTGTGTGTGTGTGTGTGTGTGTGTGTGTGTGTGTGTGTGTGTGTGTGTGTGTGTGTGTGTGTGTGTGTGTGTGTGTGTGTGTGTGTGTGTGTGTGTGTGTGTGTGTTATGTCTTTTTTATACTTTTACTTAAAGTTTCGGGCCGTGGGTAGCCTAATGGTTAGAGCATCGGACTCCAGACTGGAAGGCCTGGGTTCGATGCCCGATGCCACCAAACACCCTCCGAGTGCACGCGGAGTACGTGCTCGTTAAATCAGTGGGTCCGTAGTCTTGTGGGCTTAATCACGAGCGCAGGGACTGGAGAATATTTCCCTCCCCTTCAGTTTACATGCAGAAATTGTGGTGGTGGAGATAGAGGTCGTTTCGCCATCTATCGTCCCTTCGGGGAATCTCGCCGAGCTAACGTACTGTCACCTGTATGGTGCTCAAGACCAACGGCAGGCGTACCTCTTGCTCATGCCACGATGAATTTCGTGGGCCTCGATCTGACTACGTCAGACAGGTGGCATTAGAAAACAACAACAACTTAAAGTTTCGAAATGTATGCAATATTCCATATTCTAAAATGTGAACTATGGTGAAAATTTGGTTTATTCGTAGTTTTATCAACTAACAAAACGAGGAAATTTTTGGTAAATTGTTTAGTAAAATCAAATCGAACCAGTACCTTTGGTGTAATTTTAAAGAACTTTTTTTTTTCAAGTATATGAAATATAGAAAATATCGAAACCCCTAAACATTTTTCGCATTTAAATAAATTGCTTAAAAACTTTCGTAAGTTTCTTTAATAAGCCCGATTTTTCAAGTTTCATGAAAATGATTTAATAAACGTAAAACTATTTACTAAATAGTCTATAATATAAAATTATCTAAGTGTTCCTGAAATGTATTGACAAGTTTGCATAGGTACTATTACATATCCATCATTTATTCAATAAGAACTGCGATCTATTATTTATTCAATGAAATAAAATAATACACAAAAAGATAAAGCTGATCATTTAAAAAAGAACCAAAGCTAATTTAGAAATATAATTGAGATGTTAAAATGTGTTGTTCAGAACCGTTTTAAGGATATAATTATTTAGATGACACTGATGTAAAATAGTCATATTGCGTTCTATTCTTTCACAAAATTCGCAATTATCACATAAAAATATGTTTCAAAGTTATAAGTTTTCCTTGGAGGATGAATTTACAATTATTATAGTTTTATCAATTGACAACTAATTTGCAATAAACTAGCAATATATTTAGGAAAATTTCAGTAATAAAATTTTTTTTAAAAATTTTTTTTGTTTGCCTAAATATTAACCCTCTAACCGGATAGCACGGAAAATTCCGTCAGTTTAAAGATGCTTCGAAAATGGACTGCACGGATTTTTCTGCCTTCAAGTAACGTTTTCAAAAGCGGATTAGCCGCACTTTTCTGAAATCCTTTCCCCCTTTTAAAGGTTTAACCGAACTAGGTCATAAAATTGTTCCCGTTCGACCTCCCAAGTTCTAAAAGGGGGAAAGAATTGAAGTATGTTGCATTTTTGAAGGCAATAGCAAAATAAGAGTAAAATGCTTTCGGAACAACTTTTCAGGAGGAAGGTATCAACTTAGAGGGTTAAGTTTATGGCATACTACATTCGTATTTCCTTGTATTTTTTTGCATTACTTTAATTCCTGCTTATTGTGCAGTACTCTGTCAGTTATACTATTGATTGTTTAATGTAAGGAATTATTAAATTAGAAATTATTTTAAATAATTTGAGAAAGTATTATTTTATTTTAATTGCAATTGTATATCACCCCACTCAATATTTTAAACTGTTTCCGTTTTCTTTTCATTTAAAAAACACACATGTAGCTTTTTTTTTTTTTTTTTTTTTTTTTTGCTATCACACGAAATTATTTACATAAACATCTGTTCTTTCGAGCAGAATAAAAAGTAAAAATTAAAACATTTAACTTCCTTCCAATAATTATTTTTGTACTTTCCAAGAATATAAATATTACAGTGAACAAGCTAAGTAACTTGCAAAATTAGTCGTTGAGTAACATTTGAAGTAAAAAAAATTCAGATTTTTATAGCTCCTATATATCCGATTGTTCATTATACGCATTTTTATTACCTTTTTACTAGAATTGCGTATATTGTTTGTAGTTTTATCATTCCCTAGTGTTATTCGTCCGCTTAAAATACCAGCTGATGTTGGGATACAATAAAAAATCTTTGTTTTTTTTTTGTATTTATTCTGTCCATCTATCTATAACAAGACATTCTGATGCATTCTTAGTTGAGAGGGTGACCATCGGCTCGGAAAATCGTGCGTAGAGTTGTCAGAGAAAGAGGTGACATGTTCGGACGAGCCCTCACCCTTTTGTTAGGTAGTTCGCAAAATCTCATTTGACAGTTTCCGCTACTTTCTGACTGAAAAGGAGGGTCGAAAATTCAAATAGAATCGTGGTACGCGGTGAATCCTGAAGCAACGTTGCACTGTGCGTGTTGCCCCTCTAATATAGATGACTTTCAAGCCTTTTAATGAAATTACATGTATATTTTATACATTTTTAATAAAGAAATAACAACATCTACAACATTTAGATTTTTTCATTGAACTTTTTCAAATATTTTAAGATGAGGTGAATTACATGTTATTATAAGAGTTGTATATATAATTTTGTAATGCGTATGCATACTTTCTAGTATCTGCAACAAACGTTTTATTTAATGAGTGCTTTTTATCGAGGTTATAATATAAAACAAACATAAAAATTCTTCTGATGTAGTTAGTGATCGTAACTTTCCATTCAATCCTAATTTTAGTAGGTAAATATTTTTCCTCATTCAAACAAGTTAGCTTTTATTTTTATAACAATATTTTACTTATAAAGTTGAGGCTATACACACAGTGCCTTTTTTCAAAAATGTTTTTCGGAGACTGAAATATTAAAAATAATTAATGTTTTGTTTTCAGATTACATTATTAAATTGATAATAATATGAAATGAAAATAAACAATAATAAATAGTAATATAATGAAATTATTTAATAAAATAATAGGAAAATAAAAAGTCAGTTTGCCAAAACGTTACTTTAAAATTTAAAAATAATTAATTTTAAATCAATTATTTATATTAATTAATTTTTTTAAAAATAGCCAATTAAAAATTTTTTTTAGTTATTTTAAGTGATTTTATGTTTTTAAATTATTCAAAACAAGAGTAAGCATGGAATTGAAAATCTGTTTTCTTGCTGAATTTTAATAATTATTTTTATATCTTTACTCGCGGAAAAACATGAACAGTTTCCAAATATTAATTATAAAAACTAACTTGTCATCAGTTCTGAAATTTGAGGGCATTTCCCCAATTATATAAGCCACAGTAAAATGAAGTAAATAAAATTTGACATTTTTTTTGTCATTTTAGGATTTTGTGTAGCCTTAAAATTGAGGGATATTATGATGCTTTTTATATGATATTATTTTCAATGTTTTGTTTTTAAGGTTAGCCATCCAATTTTTTGATCCAACTGAAATATTTTTAAAAACAAGTTTGGATGTAAAAAATTCCAAAAAATTCCATTTCTTAAAACTAGAATAACGAAAATAGGTATCATTTAAGGATAACTTAAAAACTTTTCTTGTTTTAAATAGAAAAAAAACTTATTTTTATTCGCAAAATACAAACAATGTATATTTAAAATTAAGGCACAAATTTTCAACACATTTTTTCTTGAGACTAAAATTTCGATAATAGCATTTAGTTAAAAACAACTATACAAAGTTTTTTTTCTTTTGTAAAAAGAAAAACAAGAAAAAAAACTTCCTTTAAAACAGAAAAAAAAATTGTTTTTTATTCACATAAGTAGTTAACAATGTATAACTCATTTGTATGCTTTCAATTAAGGCATAAATTTTCAATAAACTACTTCCGCGTTTTTCGTAAGCGTATGTCTAATTAAAAAGAAAAGAATTATCCCCTTTGAGAGAATTGCTTTTGAATAAGCTTAAACTTCTATCTCAGTCCTTTTTTTCCCAAAAAAACTGAAGCATATTGTCCCTCCAAAATTATCATAAATTCGTTTTGTAAGGGGGTGGGTGGAGTGAGGCATGAAAATGTCTCAGATAAAATATTGAAATTACACAATAAAAAAAAATTGTCAAATAAAAATATTTCTAATTCCTCCTCAAAGGTATCAGACTTGGGAGGATTTCCATGTAGTGAAACCAGTCTTTTGTTCAGCATGGAATAAAGGAAAGATAGCAGTTAAGATGTTCTTCTTACATTTGAATTTAGTTAAAAATTATAAGGCCTATTGCCAATAGACCTCGTATTGCTTCGAAATCCCACGTTAATTGAAATAAAGAATTGATGCGACGCTATTTTAAACTTATTTAATTTCTAAAACTTTGAACCCAGTTTCTTAATTTCACATCACATCATGACTACAAGTTAAGTTAACTAATTCTAAAATTTTAAAACACTCATCTCACACTAAATCAAAGACTGATCGTATAGTTTTAAAACATTGTTAAATTTATTTTAAGCACATGTATATGGAAATTTACTTTACTACAAGAAAATCAAAAATTAACTTAGCTTGAGAGAGGGAGGGATCTGGGGAATAGACATGGTTGATGCCCGGAATCTCCGGGGTTTTTTGATTATCTGCAGCACTAGGGTCGGCTCTCGGTGTAAAATCGGGGTGCGTCCCGTTTTTATTCGGTGACTTTTCACACCGAAATCCTAGGGCGGACTCTTTGTCTTGTCCAGTATAATTTCTCTAATTGGTCCCGAGGCCAGCGCAGTGTTACACCACCTCATAATTTATGGGTTTAGTGAACTTTTTTAATGCGGGAACTTTCTTGACGCACCCCACCAAAAGGAATTTCACCACATCCGGTCCGAGGGACACGCATACAAATTCCAAGCCGTCTCAGGGGCGAATTCTAAAATAAGAGATTCTAGCCTCCCATTAGAATATAGTGCAAGAGCTTTGCTTTTTGGTAATTTATATTATATTATTAGTGATTTTATAGTCGCCCAGCCAGTATGGTGGCTATGACCTTCGGCTTGTAACCGAATGGGTTCTGGTTCGACTCCCGAGTAAGACTTGGTTGTATCTTCTTCGGGAAAGAAGTCGGTCTTTCGCCTGAAATGGATTCCCGTCTCGAAAGGAAAAGCAGCGCACCTCTTCTTGTTATATGCTGGGATCATCGTTTGTAATAAAAATCTGTATTCTTCTGTGGTTGTGTTGTACGTATCTGTTCACTTATCTCACGTCTTTCATATGTATCCCAGTAATAAGCCCACGACAAAAACAGTGATTCTATAGAATTTTTACCCTATAGATGAACTTCTATCCTTACAATTGTTAAAAATGATATAAAATCATTGCTTCCTAACTAATTATAACTAATCACTATCCAAATATAATTTTATTCTTGATAAAGAAAAAGCAAGCCTCATTCATTTAATGTAATTAAAAATCTAAAGAAAGAAAAAATGGATTTTGTGCTCTAGGACGGTGGTTCTCAAACTTTAACTACTGGCGACCCAGTTTTCAATCATAATTTTTATCGTGCCCTCCCCCAAATAATAATGTATTGAATGCAATAATAATGCATTTGGGGGGGGAGGTGCTAAAGCTACAATACGATCATAATTATAAACCGTACAAATTAACAAGATAAGTATTAAATTTTGTATATGTTACTTTTAAGTAATATATATATATATATATATATATATATATATATATATATATATTTACTTTTTAGTTCGATTCACTATAAAAGCGTGTCTTTTTATTTGTTTTTAAACTATAATTGAATTTATAATTATTTTTACTATACACGTTAAAAATCCCAATTCCAGTGAATAATTTAATTAAGAGAAAATATACTTACCTACTTTCAAGGATTTTTCAATTTTTTCTTTGATTTTTTGAGAAAAAATCCAATAAAACTAATGAAAATGTTCCAAACCTGCATTCCCTTAATAAAGGACATAAAGCATGTTCATAGAAAATATTTTTGAACAAAAGTGGTCGCGCAGAGAACTCGATCAAAACTAGTAACTTGATTGTAAAAAAAGCGTTTTTAACACCCCCCAAAAAAGAGGGCGAAATGTGGTAAATTAATTTTAGTTCCCATGAAAACTGTCTTATTGGAGGATCCTCTGTCAAGGTCATTGGTTACAAATAAACAGTTTTCCCAGAATTAACGATTTCGTGAACATCAGGTGACTCTGCGCATCGGTCCCGTGTTAAAAGTATATTCAATAAAACATATGAACATTAGTTCTAAAAAAAAATTGCGTAAAAAGTTTTCCGTTATGCATTGTATGTTGACCAAATAATCCTTCAAAGTACTCAATATGCTTATCCATATATCATATAACTCATTCACATGGGGAAAAAAAGCAACAGAAAATATTATTTACAACTTTCCTAAAAGAAAAACAGATGGAGTGAAACATACCAGTAAGTTTGAAGGTCAAATATTTTAGGACTAGCATTTTAGGGGTTAAAAGAAACGTAATAAAAAAATCTCTCATCGTGTTATTACAGTAGAGCAAACAAAATGTCTTTTTTTATTTGGTTATAGGATCAAAGATAGCTAATGAACGTTTGAAGTGGAATGTTTTATTTTTGATGATCACCAGATGATATATATAAATTATATCAGTGTAAATGTGCATTTTTTATTAAGTCAGAAAGCATTTTGTTTTTCTTCATTCCAAAAAATTATTTTTTAAACCTTTTATTTTCAATATGCTCACGCCCCCCTCGCAGGAATACCGCGCCCCCCAGGAGGGCGCGCCCCACAGTTTGAGAAACACTGCTCTAGGAGATTGTTCGGAAAGAGTTTTAATGAATATATAACATTATGCCAAATGTGCGTATTAAATGTTGACTCATTTTAATTTCTTAATTTAAGTTATTACTTATTTATGAGTCAAAAATTAATATTCACTGAAAATATCCTTACTTCAAAAAAGGATTTTGGATTAACTCCTTAGGAGATTTTATAACATAATATAGTTTCCCTCCGTTTATTTTTTTATGTAGGAGAATAATAAGAAATTTTCGTTTGACGTTCTTATTTATAGTGGAAATTAAATTAATTCACAAGCAAATTCAGATAAATTAACTGAATGGTAGTTGTATATTAAAAAAGCTATCTATTATTCAACTAGTGAAAATATATTGATTTATGCATTTTAAATTACCTCTGTTTTCTTCCCGCAATAAGTTTACTTAAGGTGACAGACTACGTCCGAAGAAGAGATTTTGAAAAATCGTATAAATGAATATTGTTTTGGAATATTTAGTGTCACTTAATATTCCAGAAATTATTTAATCAGAATTTAAATATAAAATTATTTTAAGGATATTTTTACCAAAAAATATATTTGAATGCAATTGTTGATCAAAAAATGAAGAAGGATTGACGTATTTCAAAATGATTCGATAATTAAACTGAACAAGACCTGGAATAGTTTTCAAAAAATTCTATTATGTTCAGATTTACAATCACCTTTTGACGGCTCTATCCATGATCTTTCTACTAATAGTCTTCTTGGGGAATTCTTGGTCTTTAAAAATTATTTTATTACAAAACTTCCTATCGAAGAAGATAATGTGATCATACAAATTAGGTCTAGTATGTAAAGTCTAAGCTTTCAGGTTGTGGTCGATCTATTCACGATCCTTCTACTAATCCTCTTGGGAAATCTTTGGGCTATCAATTAGCGTTATTCACAACCACCCCTTCTGAAGAAGAAAATCGTGATATACTAATTCAGTTTGCTATATATAGTCGAAGTTTTCTAGCTAAAAAGAGAGTAGGAGAGGAGATAAACTAAAAATCAGGGGAGATTGTTACTGACAGGTATTCTTATTGAATTATTGTGAAGAAATGCTTATTAGGAGAAAGATTTAAAGTGACGATTGATCACAGAGATTAAATTAATATTAGATTGAATCGGATAATAGATTAGATCCTATATAAAGTAAGGATCGAGTTTGATAGTCTCCTAATCTTTCGTGTATTTCGTCTTTGTTCCACTTTCGGAGTTAGCACCGAAACATTATCTCACCATTAATAATTGAATTTGAATCGTTATATTGTGTGGTCAATAAAAAGATTGTTTGGATTATGGCTAGTTTTTCTTCCCTGCCTCCTACATATCTAGGTACCCAAGAGAGAGGTGAAAACCTCCCACAATGTTAGAAAGAGAGAGATAGGGTAGACTGCTAACGGGGCAGTGAATAATCAATTCGAAGTGAGGTGCAGATTTTTAGTAATGGATAATTGTTTTTGTAAGTTGACGATCTGGCGCTTAAGTCTTAATCTAGATTAGGTATCTAAGAAGTCAGAGCGATTGAATTCACCTAAATGTTCTAAGTAATTAAGATATCCGACTACGTTCGGAACCGGGATTTTTAAGAAGCTCATAAATGGATAATTTTCATGATATTCAATGTCACATAGATTAGAATACATGTATAGAGTTGTTTTAAGGACATTTTGACAAAAGATTATTTAAATACAATATTTCGGTGAAAAATTAACTTAGAATAACCATTTTTCAAAATGCTTTCCTTTTGTGAAAAATGCTTCTATTATAATAATATTTTGCCTACTATAGCTCAGACCTCTGTACAGAGGCTCAACTATGATTTTTTGAAAAATTCACATTATTTTTAGAGTTACAACCAAATGAAATAATTATCGGCGTTTTTTTCTTAAAATTTCTCCTCTCTGTTGTCGTAAAACATGGAAAAGCTCACTTCTAAACTATATATTTCAAAAATTCTAGTTGAGTCTCTTTACAGAGGTCTGAGCTATATACAGGCAAAATATTATTATAATAGAAGCATTTTTCGCAAAAGGAGAATATTTGAAAATTGGTCATTGTATGTTATTTTTTTTCAAAATATTGTACTTAAATAATTTTTTATTGCAATATTATTCTTAAAACAATTTCATATGCATTTTCTAATCTAAGTGACACTAAATATCATAAATATTATTCATTTATACGCTTTTGCAAAATCACGGTTCCGAACATAGTCGGATACCTTAAAGTCTACTCATATCCCGCTTACCTCGTTAATTGTCTTCATATTTAATAATTGGGTGCTTCTCTTAACTTAAGTTGATTGAATTTGTGTTGTGGTTAGTACCCAAAACAAATTGAGTGATTTTGGATATGACTAATCTTCCTTCCATTTCTCCCACATCTTTTGGCGCAAAGCAAGACCTTTACAAACTGAAATATTAATCAGAGTTTTTTAAAAAATATTCTTTACTTTAATATATTAAAATACAACTATAAATCGCCTTCTAAATTATACACAGTGAAAATCATTTAACACGAAACTGAGGGGACTGAAATATTTCTTCGTGTTAAAAGAATTTCGCGTTCAAAGATCTTGCAAAAAAAGATTACATATTCAACAAAATAAAGTTTATTAGAGTACGTTTTATTTGCATAGATACGTGTATATGCATGCATTTAATGAAAATCGTTCAAATATTTACTTAATTTAAGCCCTTTTTTATTATTTCTGTTAAATTGGAGTTAGTATAGCTCCAAAATCTTTACAGATTTCCACTTTCGTCTTTTGTTTTTGATCAACATCCTTAAGAGCTCCATCTTCATTTAAAGCGAAATAACGTTTTGCTTTTCCATTGAGCTTTTTGCTATTGTGTTTGTAAAAATTTCTTCTAAAATAGAAAAAATAATGGGAATCAATCTCACTGATTTTCACTCACACTTCGATCTACTAGTCACCGAATTTAAAAGCCAACTTTTAAGAGATTATATACTCTTAGTGGCGTTTGTTGGGGTGAAGGGTTAAAGTAGCTTATATAGATAAACTAAATTGGTTCGTGTCACAGGCTATTCCGAGGGTATTTCAAAGCCAAGTTAGCCTCTTCTCTACGAATTATGTGAAACGACATCTCTTTCATTTCACACTCCTCTTAAACCTAGTCTGCATGGCTGATGTTTTCCGTATTTTGTTCATTCTCAGAAGAGAAATCATTTCGTGTAAGCGATTTTCGTTTTGTGTTAAGAGAAAACGATGCATAACAAAAAAAAATAATAATTTGTCGGGAGCGTTGTATTATTTCGCGTTAACCAATATTTTGTCTTAAGCGTTTTCGCGTTAAACGTATTTTACTAAATATCAAGTATCTTAGTTCAGGCTCTGTAGAGAAGTCTTAGTTATACATAGGTAACATATTATTATGTTTAAAGCAGTTTCATAAAAGGATAAGGTTTCGTAAATATACCATATTGTCTTCGTTTGTTTTATCTAAACATTGCATTTAGATATTTCTTTTTATAATAAAATTCTTAAAATGTGTTATTTATATATAATCTAATTGAACCAACAATCAATAGGCTTTTCCAAAATCATGGTTTCTTACGAAGTCACTCACCCTAATATTGCTTACTAAATAATAGAATGTATAACATAAGAAATTCGTTATACAAGAAAGAAACTACCGTAAAATCCAGAGTATAACGCACATAACACGCATCTGTTCCTTCAAAATGAATTTTTTAGCTTTTGGGTAAATTTGACGTATAATGCGCACCCTTTTATTTTTTCAAAGAAACCTAAAATTTATACGTGCAATACTTTTATGTTTTGAAGTCATTTATTCGAGGTATTATTCCAAGCTTCAGAAAAAAATAGTTTACTTCTAGAACTCTACAAACTTTTAAGTTCATTGAATATGTCATTTCTTTTAAAGAAACACAATTTCGATATATATATAGTGTCTAATTTTTTAAGGTTATCTATTTTTTTTTTATTTTTAAGGCTATCGTTTTGATTTCCGGAGAGTGCAATGCGCAACCATAAACTTCGATCTTATTTTTTGCATTAAATGTGAGCGCTATTCGACGGATTTTACGGCTGTAACATTTTGCAAACGATACCTGATAAGGCTTTTTTTTAGATGAGAGAACACTAAATTAATAAACTGATTATAAAATAATATTAAATTTTGCTTTGAAAATGCTACATTCTCCTAAATAAAAATAAATACTTTTGTATAGTATTTCCTCACAAATCATCTAACAATATATAAAAGCAAATTCAATTTTCTTTTGCTGCGTCGTAATATATCAAATAAGAAACCAAAATGCATCTTCCATCTACGCGTAACACTAGTAAGGTACAGATAAATACTTTCAAGCTATTAATCAAAGAATCAAATTACAATCATTTCTGAAAAAAGAGGATTGGAAATAGGAAGGAAAGGTATGATAATGAGATTTTTCTCAAAGAAAATAAATATAATCAACTTTAAAATTTCAATATATCCATTTCACTTATACTCTCCTGTTTCTTCCTTCTTCAATATACCTTCCCTTTAAACATTTGTTTTCAAAATCCCAATGAAAAAGAATATTACACTAAGTGTAAAGATTTGTTTAGGGGGCATATTTCCTTTTTCAAAATATTTTTTCTTTGAAGAGAAAGTATTAAAAGAGTTTTATAACTCCCTTTCTCCCGTTTCTTTAAGATGAGATTAAAAAAAACTATTTTTGTATTTCATTTAGTTTGTTCTGAACACATGTAGTGCATTAGGAAGAAGTCCAAACTATTAAAAATAACTTTTATGAATCTTGAAGGAAGTAATTGAACGTTTTCTTTACATTGGACAAGCGTTATCTTTGAAGAAAATGAGAAACTAGAATAAGACGTCTGATAAGATTTCATTATATTTAGATTCAAAAGGAGAATTTTCTCTTTAAAACTATTGGGAACTACATTCTTTAGATTTTTTTATGTTAAAGAGTTTTTAGAATAAAACTATTAAGTTTTTTTTTCGTTATTATTTTACCTAACTTAAAAAGTTACACAAGCGATATGTAGTTTTATTTTAATTTTTTTAATTATTTTATAGAATCTTCCTGTTTTATTAAAATAAGATTTTACTAAATTTTTATTGTTACAAATAATCATCAAACCAATTGTTTTAGAAACTGACAGTAACTGTAACAAATAAAAGAAACAAATTAATAATTAATTAGATAAATTCCAAAATAACATTTTGCTTTACTATTTTCTATAGAAGTAAATGTCATGATATATATATATATATATAGTTTTCAATTTTTTTGTAATTAAATATATTAATATTATTATTGCTTCGATATTCTGTGTAATTTATAACTTATGGAAACACTCGACATTTACTTATTTTTAATACCATTATTTCTATTGTACACATCTTCTTGTTCATTTTTAAATGTGTTAAGTGTAAAATAGTTTGCTTACTTTGTAAATAAAAGTAATCTATTAATAATTATTAATATATGTCAAACATATGTTGATAAGAATATTTAATGAATGAGAAACTTCGAGCAAAATGCAATTACATGAAGACTCGCATTTTATGTTAGTTTAATTTCTTATAAAAACACTTTTTCTTTTTTGAAAAGGACATTCTCTAGTTAAGAATCTATAATGATATGCTATTTTCTTATCATCCCTTGAAACTACTTTATTTCCTATTTTAAATAATCAAATTTCTGATTAATATAAATTCTATTTTTATTAATTTCATACTGAGGTATTAGCAAAATTTTTGTTATTCAATTTAAAACAATGTATTGCTTCACAATACAACAAAGAACAATATTCTTTATTTAATGTTAATTAGTAATTATAGTTAATTTAGTATAATTAACAATTAATTATCAACATTTATTTAACGTTTTGAGGTAATAATAGAACATTTGTTGATCGAAAACTGTGTTACATGCTACCCAAAAATCATGTTAATTTGTTTTAAGTAGTTTGCATCAGAATGGTCTATTTTGATGCGGTTTTTAGTGATTTAAAATGATTAAAATCATTTCCATTTCCAATAATTTATATTTGCATAACTAGAAAATATGTTATTAAGAGTCCTACATAGTCCATTTTATTGGGGCTGTAACGTCATGAGTAGCTAACAAACAATAAATTGTTACAGCCTAATTTGGAAATAAAAGGTTTGTTTATTTGCTCAACAATTTCTTATTGAAGCTATAAATTACAGTTTTTTACGCCAAGCCGGTGCAGTCAGTCTATATCACGGGAGTTCAATTTTTTTTTCCGACGGGCACTCGCTCATCTCTTTAAACACTCCTTCCAAGTCTCCAACGCCACCGGCGTTCCTCGTCTCTCTTTCCTTTCCACTCCAATCTCGGTCCTCCACCGTCCAAGTCCCTTTTCTTTAGAGCTTTCCTCTAGTTCTCTCCGTCCAGGGCTCTCCTTCAGCTCCTAAAATACCCTTTTATACACCAGGGGAGGGTCCGCAACACGCCCCTCGTCCCTTCTCATTTGCAGGCCACAAAAGTCTCCCTCGGCCTCTCTAGTCCTATTCGTGCGTAACACACAAATACACTCCCGGGCCGTCTGGACCAAGAGTGCCATAATTCTTGTCCAACATCTGGACACACTTGTTCGTCACACCACCTGTGTTGTATAATCCCATTCTTTCGACACCTGCTGAGGCGACAGGATTCTTTTTAGACAGGCTTCGCCTACTGGCAATGGAGCACCGGCTCTCCTTTGACCATTATGGCTGCCAGTATGGGTGTCGGCGCTTCCCCGAGGTCAAACAATAAACAATGGCCCCCATGGCTACGTGCACTTGTCACTTAACATCTGGTTGAAGCCATAAAACTTAGCGTGAATAGAAGGGTGGGGTTCACCCCAATCGAAGACGTCACAGGGTTAAGTATTTGCATTAAGTAACAAACATAGCATAAGTTGCATTACAAAAGTATTAAATAAAGAAGCAAGACTTTGCCCTTTTATTTCAAGCGTTTTATTGGAAAATGTGAATCGAATAATTTAAAAACGTTCCCTCAAACTAGATTCAAAAATAGGTTTGCACTCTTAAAAAAGTAGGAGTAAGAAACATATTAAATAAAAAAAATATTAGAGAAGTATCAATTTTAATTCATAATGGGAAATCTATCGAATTAATCGAAAAAAACGAGATATTTTACTCTCTCTCTCTGTGTGTGTCCTCTAGTTCACTAATCATATAATTCAACAGTCTACTCAACGGCTAAATTTTAGCATACAGAATTCATTAGTGTAAAAACGTCATTAACAATAGCTTAAGCAAGGAAAAAATATTCATAATAATTTAGAAAACTAGACCTTGGAGATTTGTGTTCATTTATTTTTTCAAGTGTTAAAGAATATTTATTAAAATCCGACGGTGAAAAAACCATTTACACATCGAAGAATTTTAAATTTTAATGTGATGAAAGAATACGTAAAAAGTCAGTTGGTTTTCAAAACAATGTTACAAAGTTTAGTTGCCGAATTTCATTATGCTAGTGTTTCTAAAGTTAGATTTTAGTACGGAGCATTTTATTATTGAAAACTGCAAATTATGGTGAAATTGACAAGTTGATCATCTTTTCATCAAAAATTTAAGAAAAAAACTAAAAAAAAATTCTCAGACTATATAATTTTAGTATATCTAACTGAACTTTTCCGCTTTAGTTTTAATCTTCATATATTTTATCCATGCCTATGATTGCTTGTTCACATTTTCAACAAGAAAAAATACTTTTTTTTAACCCTATGCCCGTCTTCGATGTTTCTATCATAAATCTACCAGCTGCTAAGTACAATGTAGAACGATATAAAGCCAAAGAAATACAGTTATTTCTTATACAGTTCAGACATTCAAGGAAATACAACTTAAAACAGCAAGGCATATATTGAAGTGATCTCTAGTCATGGGTACATCATGGTCAGTTACAGTAAAATATTGAGTTATTCTTAAAGATAATAAATAAAAAGTGTTGGTAAATTATTTTCTCTTAACCTGTGAGTATTTTCTGATTGAATATTTGTTTTAAAGTACCGCCTCAAATTTACGTGTGTATTTTTATTTTTATGAAATATATACGTAGTTTACACTGAAAAATGCAACTTCTAAAGTATTTTCCTCTGAAAGCTATACCTACGTTATCCACGTGTTGTTATTTATTTTGTATATTTTAAGGCTGTGTGTGTTATCGCCATATGCACGAGAGCGTGAACTTGACGCGGAGCACATTTTCGGAAAGAAAAAATACCTCAATTTTTATAAAAATTTGTGACATTGTAACTCATGCATTTGTTTATAATATGGTGTTTTTAAAATTTCAGATTATTTCATAAATAATTAGTTTTTCCTTTTAACATGTAAAAGGATAGCTCATTTAGCATAACGGTATAGGAGAAAAAATAAGAAACACATTTTGTAAAAGAAAAAATGTGTCAACTCAGATAAAAATGAGTAGTTTGATAAAATAAGTGATTCTCTAAAGAATAGGGAAGCCAGAATATAATATTAAAGTTGGATTACTTTTATATCTGAAAAAATATTCGGAATTTGGTCCCTATTCTTTAACATTAGCCGAAGACAACCTTAAGCATATTTCCCATAGTTTGTTCAAGAAACACGTATATTACTCATTTCATCCCCCTACTTTTATTATTATTTTCTGTTTTATTGATCCTCATTTCAAAATCTTACTACATACTTTTCTAGGATAAAAAGCTTGTTTTCTCCCCTGTCCATCGCAGTGGAAATGAACATTTTGTTGCATTCTTATCAGAGGGTTGGCCGTTCGTACGAGAAATAGGCTGCGGGATAATCAAAGGGAACCATGACATGTTCGGACGAGCTCCCACCCTTTTGCTACGTCATTCGCGAAATCTCGACTGACAGTTCTCGCTTCCTCTCTTCTAAATAGGGGAGAGGATGGAAGGTTTAGACTCGAGGCGACGAAGATTTAGTTCAATGGTGAAATTACTTTTTTTCCCTTCTTAATATGAAATGTTTGATTAGCATTGTATGCTTGTCGTTTTGTCTTTACCATTGAGTGTTTGTCGAAAGATTTCGAATATTAATTGTTAGGTGCATCTTAAAATTCTAATAAATGTTCCCTTTCCAAAATTACTATAAGTCTTAAATTTAGGAGAGATTATTTGTAATGGATCAGTTTTAGTTTGAATATGTTCTGGAGAGTTTTCTGCGTTTCCATTGAAATACGGAATTAACTCAAACTAAAATATATGCTTTTCTTATCGTGATATTAACTCGTTATTTTAAATCGGTTAGATATTTTTCAAAAAAAATTTTAAAGGCAAGTGATTTTCTTAAAATGAACATAGAATTATTCAGAAGTTTGAGGATTCGATTTCTTATTAATTGAGTTTACTAACAGACTCACATAAATTATGATAGTTACCTCAAATTTTGTTTGATTGACAGCATTTTACAGGTGACATCAGGTTTACTGCCACATACACTTGGTCTTTTTTTATATCGAAGGCAGATCTTCGTCAATTTTATTCAGAATTCATCATCTTAATCTCTTTCAAAATTTTCCTAATCAATATTATTTTTCACAACTGAATTTATAGAATTAAGATAATCATTATCGGATGAGCATCCGTTGCTTTCAACAACTGTTTCTTAAATATCTTCATCCTTCAACTATTTTATTTGAAAATAATGGACAAAAATATATGTGTTATCATTGTTAAACTAAAAGTCTAATGTGTTTATTTGGGTATTTAAGATTTAAATAATCGTTGATAGAATAAGTATAAAATATTATTCCTGCTACTGAAGTTTATTTAGTATTTATAGACTCCTTAATTATAAAACAAAAAAGTTTTTAATTGTTACTTTTTATAAATTTAAACAACGGGTTTGAATACCTCAAAGTGAACGTGATACTGTTTTTGTAGACCTTCTCATTTTGAAAATCTGACGAAAGTTCGCATTGCTGTATTCTGATTCAGTCTATTGATTAAACTTTGAAAACATTTTTTCCTTAATATCTTCGGTCTTAAAATCAAACAGTGAATTAAAAAAGCAGTACTTTAAAAAGGTCCTTTTTAGGTATCTAAGATCTCAAAAGGATACAGAACCCCACACATACTTCTAAGCACTACTGTAAATTTTTTTAAAAATACAAATATGATTGCGCAACTGTTGTAATAAATAGTTGTATTTCGTATCACTAAAAAAGATTTTTCTTCATCGTATCTCAATAATTGAGACATCAAATTAATCTCAATAAGTGAGACAGAGCAATTAAATGAGGTATTTTATCATGTAATTCCTTGCTAAATCAGTGACTGTAATGCTAAAATGACCCCTGTTTGTTATGGGTAGTATAGGGTGCTTGAAAAGTATGGCTACACTTCAAAAAAGTAATTAAAAATAAACCAACAAAGATTTTTACTTACGTTTCTTTTCCATTTTACTTCTTTTCGTTCCATAATGAAAAGATTAAAGTTTCTGTTTAGTAGAATTCAAACCAGATGGCGCAATGTCTACGTTTTGCAACATTCTCGTTTCGACATGGCTTCTTCACAAGAAAGAGCAAAAGTTGTAGAATTAAAGCGAATTTAAATCTGCAACACCTGCACAGTTCAAATGGAGCATCACCACCCTGGAATTTAGGAGTGAAAATGTTCTCCGGGAGATGCATGAAAAAGGGAAGTCCAATACCGTGGTCACCTGTATTTCTCGACATATAACACATTTACACTTCTTATAGAAATACGTGAAAAGCAATGCTTAAAAATATCTAATTCATAACACTGATGAATTGAAAAGTCGAGTTACAGCAGCCGCTCAGAATATTGAACTTGCAATATTTCCCAGAACGTAGCCAGAACGTCATGCAGTAAAACATTGTAAAAAAACTATGGCATTATCTTTAAGGAACATAAAAAACTTTAAGTGCATACATTTACTTGTTTATTTGTAATATTTGAAAGTATAACCACACTTTTTGGATACCCTGTATATTATTAAACTATTAATTCTGTTTTGATTTTATTTTATTTTACAACTCAGCAAAAATCAATTGTTATTTAGCCTTAATTATCCCTTTGCACTTCAAGCATGAACACCATAGTGCAAATTAGCAATTTACCCCGCAGGGTACAGTAGAGGGACAGTTACGCCTATTTACTTGCTTCCAGTTATTACTCGCGGTCGCTGCAAGTTTCAATTAATACCCTCTATTCGCACGGATAAATCTTAAACTAATCACTCCTTTAATGGAAGTATCTTTGTGAAGGGAGCTAGCCTTTGTGGTGTTAGACTATGAAAGCATTCAGCTCTTAGTTAGTCCTAGGCAAGCTCAAATATGTAATCCTGACGAGTTATAGTTACATCGCCATCATTACAGTTTACTTAAGATTCTCACAGAACAATTTCTATGAAATACAATATGGTTAAAACTCACTGTTGCTCCTCTATATTTTAAAGTAAGGGATAAGTGTTTGCATAAAACTTTCGCATGTTGGTTAATATTTTATATTAGAGAAAGTTTTAAGTGTGCTCTGCTGTTCACTAACACTTTAAGACAGGTTTTATGTAATATAATTTCCACATTCAGATAATATAATGGCTCATTAGACAATAGATTTGGCAAAGGATCGGTACGTCTTCGTTTGAGAAGCTTAATTAACATAAATATATAAAACTATAATTTAACTTTATTGGACAGGCCTGCTTAAGAATCAACGTTAGTTAATTCTTAGCAATAGCCAATTATGTGAACTAACTCAGAGTTTATAAAATTTATTGGCAAGGTTTTGTTAAATACTAATGTATCTGCATAAAATTGACAGTTATCTTATGTAAAGCTATTCTGATAAAGAGAGCAAAAATGTGACAGTTAAACAAGCAGTTTATGGAATAAAGAATTTTTTGATGTTATTTGAATGAATAGCTTGAATCGAAATTTATGTGATGTAAAATGATCACATATATAAGCCTTAATACAGTTAAAACTTTATTGAAAAATAAATTTTGTTTATGGGCCAGTTACTCCATTTTCAAGAATACAAATCTTAAAGAGGGGCTTAATATATTTTGACTTAAAAAAAGAAAGAAATATTTAATGAACTCTTACTAGTTTCTTTGCAGACGGAACGCGACAGTAACATGTTAAACTATGAAAACATTTGACTTTATTAAGCCCGTACAAGAGCTCAAATATATTTTCATGTAACAGTTTACAGAGTTTATAGAACCGATTTATTGTTGATCAACTTATATTTCAAAGGATGACATAAATGACAGCATAAAACTTGCTGTCAAATTACTGACATTCTAAATTAGACTTTAAACTTTAACATGCTAAACTGCTGTTTCCTTACACTTAGTGATCCGTTTTATAGGACATAAAATCTGCTCAAATAATATAGATTTCCGCTAAATGAGAATTATGATATAGAATTCCGTTTGAGTCATTTCCGTGATCGAATAAAGTGATTTAACTTTCACCAGAGAGATGTAGTTATTATAAAACTTACATGAAAAAAAGGGATGCTCAGATTTCCTATTTGCATTTAGTTAAGTATTGATAAACCTTCTTGATTTATTTTGAATAAATATTGTGCATCTCTCTTAAGTTTAAAGATATTATTCTTAGAAGGATTAAAAATGTTAGTTGCATTTTGAAAATGAAATATAAGTTAGCTCTAAAATATTTTTTACTCAGATTTTAATCTATGTAATCTTATTAAATGAATAGTGTAAATAAAGGATTTTAAATAACTCTGCTTCGACTGAAAAAAAACTATTAGGAAAACAATTGATTGCATTTTTTTCATGTATGTAAATCAATGTTTTTTTGTCTTTTTTTACCCATTTTTCTGTCTATTTACATGGAATTTAGAAATATTTCGTTAAAAAAGTTTCATAACTTAATTATATATATATATATATATATATATATATATATATATATATATATATATATATATATATATATATATATATATATATATTTATATAAAATATTATTATTATTATTATTATTATATTATTTATTTTTTATTTATTATAATTAATTTATATTATTTATTATAATTTTTAATTTATTTTATTTATTTGTTATAATTTTTATTTTATTCAATTTATTATAATTTTTATTTTTTAAATTTTTTTGGTGTTTTAAGAGTATAACTAAAAACATAACGCTTGATTTCAATTATTAAGTAATACTTATTTATAAAGATAATCATATGGAACTTTCCCCCCATGTGTCGATTCTTATTATCTTTGTTTTGAGTAAAAACTGAAAAATTTCCTTTAAAATTGCGAATTTTAAAAAAAGGTATTTTTTTCTCTTCTAATAGTCTTTTTCCATGTTCTTCTTTACATGTTTTGTTTTGATAATTACCTTTGTTTGAAATCGACGTGTACAAATTGGAACTAAATACTAAGGAAACCCCCCAAACACTAATCCTTAAACACTAAAAAAACCTTAAAAAAAAGAATTGTAAACTTCAAGCATTTCCAATTAACGTGTTCACTTTTCTTTAAAACACCCCCTCCCCTGTACAACTTCCCGTCTAAAATTGAATGGAAGGAAAGAAAGACAACTATCGGGAGGAAAAGTTCAAGAAATTTCGGAAAAGGGAATTTTAATGACATAAATAAAGAAATCACCTGTAAAAGTTAACGTTGAAAGGAGAAGGGAAAAGGAATTTTCCTCGGAAAAAAACAAAAGAGAAAGTTACGCACTCGAAACAGCCCATGCAAATGCCGGGATGGGTAGCCAGACTAGTATATTTCATAAGTAATTAGGCCTCCTAAAAAAATAACATAAACAAATTAATATTAATATTTTAAGAAATAATGAAAACACATATATGTTAATTTCAGTAAGCTGTATTAAGTAAATAGATTTTGCTATTGAAATTCTCAATGTTTTCTTAAAGAAACAATTATCATTTATAAACAAAATTATAATTGCAAATTTATTCAATGTAAAAGATGAATATTTTCACTGAATGTCTTTTACATGAGTATACATATTTTGGCATTCCAAATACAATTATTATTTTAAAAGACAAAAGTTATTTTAACACTTTTGAATTAAAATACACAATAAATATGTTCATTTAGTTTCTTCACTATTAAAACCGCATTTTTCTGCGCATGAATATGTTTCGATAATTTATTTTCATATGGATTACTTACAATACTAAATTATTTTAATAAAAAATTAACGTATTGAATTAGAATTTAGGAAGTGAGGTTATATATATATATATATATATATATATATATATATATATATATATATATATATATATATATATATATATATATTTGTGTGTGTGTTTCAGTTCTGAAGTTAAACAGACGAATTTCAAAAACTGTACAAAGGCATTGTACTTTTTCGATGCTTAATTTGAAAAATACATTCATGGACAAAAAAAATTAACGCACCAAGAAATAAGTGCGAGATCGTAATGAAACTTGACATGAAGGTACATGTTGGGAAGATATGCAAATGATTAGAGATGCAGCGTGATTGCGCATTACGTATAGAGCCGGTAGATAGCGTTTAGCGTCGTTCTCCGTGGAGTATAAAATAGGTAACCAAAGCTTGTTTCAGTGTGCTGAATCGTTTACAAAGGAAGAGCTGAGGTAGACAGACCCTTATGCCGTTTTCGAAGAAAATATGAGCAGCTGTCGCAGTTTGATAGGGGGAGAATCATCGGCATGATGGAGGCTGGGTGGTCAGCTAGGCGAGTAGCTCGTCAATTAGGCGGCTCTGATTATGTTGTGAGGAGGTGTTGAAACCAGTGGATCCGACAGATGTCATTTACACGACTACCAGGCTCAGGATGCCCTCGACAGACCAGTCGTTGAGAAGACCACCACATCGTAAGAAATACACGCGTACAGCCAACTGCTTCATTCAGGCACAGGTTGCACCTTTATTAGTGCCCGCTGTGTCTTCTCGAACCATTCGTAGGCGTCTGGCTGAAGGAAATTTGGGATCTCGGCGCCCATTACGTATGCTGTCCTTGACACCCACCCACCGATGCCCCCGTTTGAAGTGATGCCACGCACGAGGAAACTGGACTGCAGCGGAATGGAACTAGGTCGTTTTTAGCGAGAATCCAAATTCGATCTCAGCAGTGATGATAATCGTGTTCGTGTGTGGAGACCCCGTGCTGAACGCCTCAATCCTGCCTTTGCTTTACAGAGACACACCGCTCCCACAGCTGGTGTGGTGTTATGAGGTGCCATACTAGGAGATGACCGTACATGGTCATCCCTAGTATTGATCCATGGTACTATGATAGCCCAGCGATATGTCCATGACATCCAGCAACCACATGTGGTGCCACTCATGCAATGGCTCCCAGAAACCATTTTTCAACAAGACAATGCTAGTCCCCACATGGCAAGGGTGTCACAAAACTGTCTCCCCAGATTTGTCTCCAATCGAGCATATCTGGGATCATTTGGGATGACGATTTGGTAATTCCACAAGTTTGAACGAACAAGAGACAAGGTTACAGCAAATATAAAATGTAATGTCTTCAGACGTCATAAAGAACTTGTATGTATCAATGCCCGATCACATCGCATCGTGCATCTACGCTAGAGAAGGTTCAACAGGGTATTATTGCCCTTTTTCTCTGAAATGAATCATCCTTTTTCTTTGATTTTCTAACCATTTACTTATATCAAAGTAGTCATTACCTATGTAAAATTTCGTTTCATTTTGACGACTCCTCCTTGGTGCGCTAATTTTTTTGTCCATGAGTGTATATCCAGGTTGCATAATTTTCATACATTATATATAATTTTCGTTTTTTTTTTACTTGTTTTAAGGTATTCGAACACGTTCGGAGATTTGTTTTTGAATAATAGAATAATAAACATTATAAATGTTTTTTAGGAATTAAAACCAATAAATACGAATATTTAACTAATATTATTTAAAAAATAGTATCAAACTTTTACAAAAATCACAACTATAAGTGAAATTTTAGCAATATTTTTGAAAAACTTCAGAGCAATTAGAGAAAAAAAGAAATTAACTCATGTCAGTAAAAGTCTTATTAAAAACAAATTATACGCATTTATCTAGAGAATGTGCTAACATTTTAATATTTTATTGCAACTTAAAGATTTTTGAGTGAATCGAATAAATATAAAGGGGAAATGTGACATTTTTGTGAGACCAGACATTTTTGTGAGACCAAAATATAAATATCAGGTTTAAAAAGTTTTATGGAAATACAATTGTATAATATTTCGAGTCATCAGACTCGCCATGATAGATTTTAAACAATTTAAATGCCTACTTTTGGTACATTAAAAATCCACTACCAGTTTTTCTAATTTTATAAAATTGATTGTAACTTGGCCTCTCTATATATCGTAGAAACAAAATAGAGTATGTTTTGTAAAACCAAAAGATAGTCCTATCCAAAAAAAATTTTAAAAAAATTTTAATGTTTGTTTTGCCCGAATTTGCTTATTTCAACGTATTCGAATACATTGAATTAGAGAAAAATCCATTTAATATTATGTGTGTGATCGTTCTATTGGTTCTTTAAAGAAACTTTGACGAGTATGTTAAAGAATTCAGTTTCTTGAAATATTCCACAATATAGGATCATAAATAACTACAAAATGAGCCTTTCAAAACATTCCCATTCTAACTAGCAAATAACACGAATATAATTTTCTCAGTTTGGGGGTGCATTACTTTTATATCTCGAATTGACCTCAGAGCATTAAAAATTTATCGTCCTTCATTAATATACATTCAATATTTACAAAAACTGCTAGATATCACTTTATCTAACAAATTGACAATATTTTGCATCAGCCATATTACTAAAACTACGCTTTTCCATTCAACATGCATTCAATAAATATGTTCTTTTAGGTAAAGACTTTTAACTCTTTATCTACCAATGGTACTTATAAGTACAACTCCCTTTAATATTACATAGAATAACCATTCTTATGAATTCTCTGACGATACTTACCAGGAATATTCTTTTAAATCCATTCTTCCAAAATATATGGCAGCACGGATTCTATGATGAGTATTTTTGCGGGGAAAGCAAATAAATTTATAGCAGAAATTGTGTTTTCAGCGGATTGCGAAGATTGTCATTTTTGTTCTGAAAAAATAGTAATGTCAAAAGGTAAGCGTCTAATTTTTTTGTATGTCAAGGAAGGCATTAGAAAACGATTTAACTATTTATTTTAAGTAAACAGTGTATATAATTAATTTTACAGTTAAATATCTTTAATTAATTAAATAGCTCTAACGGATTAAATTTTCCACAGTTGAGTATTTTGTTTATGTATATCCCTTAATTTTTTTTCAATGATTTATAAAAAAATATTGCATGATAAAAGCTGCAGTAAATCATAATGCAGTAGATAAAGAGTTAAACATGGTTAAAAAGTGGTTTATGTATAAATTCTCTGTTCCTTCCTACACAAAATTATTTCTCTTGGGATGCAATTAAAAAAGATTTCTAATAATATCTCTGAGGATATTTTGAAACCTCGATCTCATACCATTCGGCATATTTGCTTAGAAATCCTTAGAGACCAATTATCAATTAATAGATTTTAGATGACTGAATATATATATGCATGTATTAATTTGAACTTTCGGATTTTAAATAACTATTTTTCCTACCTATACAACTATTTTAAAGATGGATACATCATCTTTGGTGTTCGATGGTTCACTTATATTATGCACTAATTTGTTTTAGAATTTTAATATTTTAATGTTATAATATCTTTCAGAATGCTATGGCGAATAGTTTAATTTTTCAACTTTAATGGTTTAATTTTAACTTTTTAATTTTTAATTTTTAAATTTTTGAGAATTGGATATTTTCCGATTAACGTACCAAGCTGCAATAGGGGGAAGGTTGGCGCCATCAAACTAGCTTAACCCTACTTATCGGTCCTAAGCCCAAGGTTGCACTTGGATATTTTATAAATTTTTATTTTATAATTTTTTAATTTTATTTGAAAACGATGGAATTTTATCTTCTATATTCGCCATTGATATTTTGAAATAGGATTTAGTATTATAAAATTCATATATTTCAATTTTTAATTGATTATTGTGACTGTTTGTTGATGATTAATTTTATATATTTAAATATATATATATATATATATATATATGTGTGTGTGTGTGTGTGTGTGTGTGTGTGTGTGTGTGTGTGTGTGTGTGTGTGTGTGTGTGTGTGTGTGTGTGTGTGTGTGTGTGTGTGTGTGTGTGTGTGTGTGTGTGTGTGTGTGTGTGTGTGTGTGTGTGTGTGTGTGTGTGTGTGTGTGTGTGTGTTTATATTTAATGCATCATCTTTTCTTATCTACGTAGTATTTGCTTATATATTCCAGTGTATTTACAGTGTATTTCATTCATCCTGGTATCATCATTTCATTTTTTTTTCTGAAAATCATTTAAAGATTTATATTAGTATTATAGATATCGGAATTATGTACACATTTTAATCATACATCATCCAGAACTTCCAAAATCTAAGAATATTCTAATAACAAGTATTTGAAAATAAATTAATTTAAGCATTAAGTGAGAGTACAGTTTCCTTTAATCTTAAAATTTAGTATCAAGTTTAAGTATTTCTTGAATTCTTAATACTTATGAATTGAATTTGTCAATTTTATCAAAAATACGATGAATAACTATTGAGTAGCTTATTTTTATTAAAATCTCTAATAGGGAATCTTAATTTAATTTAATAGATCAAACTCTAATCAGGAAAATTAAACTTAGAAACAATCGTTTGACGATGTCATATCACTATTGCTTGTCGCATTTTGACACTAGCATAAACTTTTGGAACCTTAGCAAAATCCCCACTTAAACTCTGTAAAGGAAAATTTAAGCAGTATATACTTTGAAGAAGAAGACATTTATACATCTCTCAATTCTTAGTTTTCAAGATTTCAAAAAAGCTTTTTTCGGATTAGTTTGCGTTTCAGGGTTTCTGAAAGCATATTTTTAGCTTAAGAAGATTAACTTTAATTCCTTCGCATTACATTATTTTGAGTACTTTTTTATTTCAAAATCCTGGAATAAACTTAGATTTCAGCTTAAGGTAAGAGATTTAGCACAATTTCCATGGTCACTGTGGCTTAAAAACATATACCGTAAATAAATTCTTATAAAAGTAAGAGATACCTTTTTCATACATACAGATTACGATAAATTTCTCTGTTAATTAATAATTGCTCAAAAACAACATAACTAAAGTAAAATTAGAAGCTGCCTTTTTCATGAAAAAAGTATATATGTTACAATAATTTGAAAAATTCCTAAAAATACTAGAAAAAAACAGAAAAAGGGGGATGGGAATATTTTTTGTTTATTCATTAACTAAGCTCAGTGGCGCAACTGCAAATGAGGACCAAGGCCTACTATGCCTATCTCAGTTTTTGCGATCTTAGGGGCTGAATTGCATGAGCACATGTTTCGGTCAAGGGATAAATCTGACGCGAAACCACCAGTGTTTAGTTCTCAAGCAAACTTGGCACTTATTTATCAATCCTCTGAGGGATGACAGGCTGAGAGTCGACCTTGCCCAAAAGTGCGATATGCTACCACTGACTGAGCCACTGGACTTCATTTTTATTTATAGACAGTATAATACTACTCTATTTCAGAAATAAGAAAAATATTTAAAATATCTGTGATAGGCATCTTACTGTCATTTTATGTCAATGTTTTCATTGATACTCATATCATAACTGTAATGTGTTTTGTGAATAAATTTATCTTTTCATTTTAAGAAAAAATATATCTTCTTAATCTGATTATTAAACAATTTTGAATCTTCTACATATATGTAATTAAGGTGACTGCCTACCTCCGGACCCAATTATTTTATTAAAAAAAGTTTTTGAAAAAAAATGAGTTTTCTTAGGAAGAAAAAAATATGTATAAATTTTTTTAAATAAATATAGTACTTTTAGAATAATTGGTTGTTTTCAAGGAAATTTTACCAAATTTTTACTAAAAAGGATAACACTGTATAACAATTTCTAATACAATTATCACAATTTTCTTTATGCATAACATACATATTATGGTGCTCTTCAAAATGAACCAAAATCTAAGAGAAATATTAAAATACAAAAAAATTACAGACAATATTATACATGATAAAATGAAAATTTTGATATCTTTTAAGTTTTTTTCTTTATAAAAACTACCCTAAATGAAAAAAACATTTAACCTACAACAAAACTTATGATCCACTTTATGAAAAATAGTATAATAAGCAACCCCACAAAATTTCAAAACGTTATCTGGTTTTGTTCTTAAGATATCTTGTATCTGGTAAAGAGTTTCTTTCGAAAACATAACTTTGAGAAAAATTCAATTAAAGTTTTATCTTACTGCCCTTTTGCATAGAGTGATGTTTTTTAAAATCACTATAACTTTATTTCTATTTCGCGTAAAGGAAAAAGAAAAACTGTTTTAGTAACAGGAGTGTCTTTTTAAAACCAAAACTGCTGTGATATCCTTTTCTAAACTTTACTTTAAGATCTCCATTACTGCTTAGTCCAATTAGCTCCCTCTTATGATATGGCATTTGTTTTTTTTATGTGATCAAATTAATTCATCGCCTACTGTGGTAATTACCATAGGCAAGGCACTCTTCAATTTAGTAAATGCAAATTAACCTCATTAAATTTAGCAAATATATCTGTTACATAGATAAAATTTGATTTCCATTTGATTAAATGTCTTTGAAAATTCAAATTACGATCCAGTTTAAAGATAGCCCTATCGTGTAGACCCTTCATTTATACCTCATTGACCTCCAAATGATTTTTTCCCTGTCGTGGACCTCTTACAAGTCGTCATAGACCCTTCGAAGTCGATATAGACCACTTTGGGAATCTCTGACTTATAATTTCGCTGTTCTCTCCTAACGTTTGGCATCACTAGCCCTAGAATATAACACTTATACCTTGTCGATTGATTGTAGCCTAAAATTACAAGTTTTATCTCGATACCACTTTCATTAGTCAAGCTGATTAAGAACTAAATCATTTCTAACTGTCTGAGGCATGAATTATTATTTTGAAAGTAATATTCATCAACATTGCAATGAATTTCATTGAATAATTTTTAATAAAAAAAGAAAGTTAGGAAAAGGTAAATGAATATTTTAAGTAAAATCATTGAAGCATGCTCTTTTAGTATTTTAACCGCCCATCATGTATAGTGGTCAGTGACGCTGATTGCAGCATGTGTTCGAATCCCGAAGAAAACATGAATGTTTGTAAATGTACAGTGACTTCGCAACATATAGGTAATCTAAATAGCCGTCGAGCAGCAAGTCATCTCGTGAGGTTGGTGGAAGGGGAAGAGGGGTGAGATGCCTCTGACCCCCCAGGGTTATTTCCCTCAAAATTGCGGTGGAATTGAGCAAAATTGTACTGTCATCTGTATGGCGTCAATGTCACTGTCACTGTCAGTAGTAAAAATATAGCCCTTAGCTACGATGAATTTCGGGTACCTTGAGCTGATGTTAATACTGATCACACAGGTGTCATAAGCAACAATAACAAATAAAGTAATACTATTTAAAAAGGAATACACAATTCTACTTGCACTGAAACTTTTCTTTCTGTTTATCAGTTACGTTTCCAAAAAAAAAATGTTATTCTAGTAAATATCTATTTCGATATTCAAAGCGAATGGAAGAAAATAAAATGTTTAAAAAGGTATACAAGTTTCAATTAGTGTTAAAACATGCTTAATTCATTTCATAATTTAATATTTTCTCTTCAACCATTTACGAAAATAAAATGGTTCCAGGCTAGATCTAGAACTCCTCAGTAAGAACTTTTGAACGTTCACGATAAGTTATATAGATCTAGGAGAAAACAAAACTGACTATTCCATGATAAAGTAAACCGAAAAACATATCAAATAAATTATTACAGTGGTAATAAATTACATGTAATCATGATTTATATTTAAGATTAAAAAAAGTTTGCTAAGTCAATGTCGGATGCAGTAATATAGCTCTTGAAGCCGTAGATAATAATAGTACTTATTTGTTATAAATAGAATGCATTATATTACTTGGAATCACCTAAATAGAAATACTTAAGAGTATCTGTGCCCGATATGTCTTAAAACTATAAATACGGCAATGGATCCTATCATCTCACTAGTAAAGGAGAAAAATGACGTTGTTTTGCTAACCTTGTATGAGATAAAACATTATTTATTATCTTATCTTTTGCAAAAATAGATTGCTATAAATATGAAACAGTATTTTCAGTATTTATGTTTAAAAATTACTGCTTTTGTGATTGGGTGGTATATTTAATCAAATAATTGCAACATACACTGCTGGACAATTGCTAAGGACGGATCCCAAATTGCTATGTAGCATAACATTAAGCGAGACATGAGGCCTAGTAGGATAAAATATAGTTGCCACACTGTTCAGACATTAGAATAAAGAATATTTATTGTTCTGGAAAGTACAAAAGCTGTGAAACATCTGAAAGAAAAAAATGCTCATTTGATCTGCGTACGGAGAAATGGAACAATGCATCTAAAAGTCAGCAGGCACCTTAAAGAAAGGTATCAGTACGGGATATGTCCACCGTGGAGTGTGATGCAACATTCCACACGTCATACCATACTTTGCACAACATTATCCAGCAGCTGTTGAGGCAATTTATCCCATTCCTCTGTGAGTGCACGGATGAGGGTGTTCTTGTTTGTCGGAGGATAGTTTCGACCAGCAACTTGCCTCCCCAAAGCATCCCACACATTTTCAATGGGGTTTAGATCTGGAGAACGCGCTGGCCATACGAGACGTTGAATACCCTCGCTGTCTAGACAATCCTGAACACCGAGTGTTCGATGACATGTTGCGTTGTCGTCCATAAAAACAAATTTATCACCTACAGCACCACGGAAAAGACGAACATGAGGAAGTAGAACTTCATCAATGTATCGTTGGTCCGTCATAGTCCCATTCGCAACCACATGTAGGTGCGTGCGGCCATTGATCATGATGCCGGTCCACACCATGATACTGCATGTCGAATATCGGTCCTTTTCCTGGATATTTTCTGGACGATAAGCAGTACCACTCTCGCTCCAGATCAGTTGGCGTCTACAATCCGATGACAGACTGAACCTACTCTCATCTGAGAATAGTACGCATGCCCAGTCCTGTTCAGTCCAATTGTGATGTTCACGACACCATTGCAAACGGGCAGTACTGTGCTGTCTGGTCAATGGGACACACACAACAGGTCTGCGTGCGTATAGTCCTCCTCCCCTCAAACGTCTGGCAACAGTTTTTCGGGAGATCTGCTTTCCTGAGGCAGCAAGAAACTGATTTGCCACCTGCTGAGCTGTGGTGCGCCTGTTCCTTTTTGCTGATAGGACGATATATCTGTCTTCTGCAGGCGTCGTACTTCTAACACGACCTCCCCCATGCCGTCTACTACACATTCCAGTAGTTTTAAATGACTTCCACACCCGTGAAACAACGCTGTGAGCGATGTCGAACTCCCTGGCAACATCTGTTATTTTTCGCCCTTCTTCGATCTTTCCAATAATTCGGCTACGCATAAAATCATCTATGTGATGTCGGGAAGACATGCCAAAAATTTTAAGTTCGTCTATTAAATCTCTCCTGTAAAACTTTGACTTGAAACAACAACTGTCCACACGCGTCAAAACCTTTAAAGCTCTTATGAACGCTATCACGTGATGAACAGACGTGGGAAAAAAATTTGCATACTCATACTTTTTCTTACTAATATCCCGCACTTATTCTAATTTTCCACATTTTGCTTCCTTTCATTTTGTGGTTGCTATGGATGATAGTGTTATCCGTCCTTAGCAATTGTCCAGCAGTGTATAATGCTTCTGTTTTGTGATATATAATTATAAAACAGTTCATATGTGTACACATTTCAAAGGTAAAATAATTTAAAATTAACTATAAAATTCATTTTATATCTTTCTGCTGGGTAAATAGATTATGAGTAGGAAAATTTAAGATGTCACTACTAATAAAATTACATGCAATAAATTGTATATTTGTATCAGTATGATTTTTATCACAAAAAAAACGAAAACAAATTCCTTATAGAGAAAATTTAGAAATATCTATTTAAAGAAATGATAAAAAATTCGTAACAAAAATATTTCATGAAATAATTAAAAAATTTATTAATTTATGAAAATTATAATTATAAATAGAAAAATAAACATTTCGAAGTATTTCGAAACAAACATTTTGAAATCTTGAAGGATAAAATTCAGAAGCATTCAACGAAGAATGAAAGAAAAATGCATACTACGCCCAATACCAGTCAAATTTTCCTTCATTTAAATAATTTAGTACCATGAAACTTACAAAATTATATATATATAAGTACAAAAATTCAATTCAGTTCAATGAAATTATATTTACTTGCGATATTTTAAGTAAATTATCTTTCTCACCCCTTATATTATTCTTCTAAAACTTAAATTTGTGACGGGGCTTTATATTGTGACTTCTATTAATAATCCTCTTGGGATATCTTTGGGGTAAATATGGCATTTCTTTCCAACCAACCCAAGAGGAGAACACGATTATGTAGTTTAGGAAGTATATATATTGGAGCTTTGGTATTCGCGTTAGTTCTAAGAGGGGATTCTAGCGAAGTGCTAGTCAAGTTCCCAAAGTTCTAAGGAGGAGGTCTAATAGTACCAGTGAAGTTTTGGGAGAGTGCTAGGAGAGTTCTACGTGAAGTTCGAAGCCAAAAGATTATCCATTTGCCGGATCAAGTGGATTCAAGAATTAGTTTGACGATATAAAGTATTTAGCTGTTCGCTGTGCAATAGTGGTAAGTCAAATTTAGATTAAGCTTTAAGACTAGAGCGGATTCTAGTAAGTTAGGAAATTATGTATAAATATAGATTCGGTGGTTTATTGCGCTATTTTTTTAGAATTACAGTTTAAGTCTCATCGCTCATGATCATAAGCCTTCTAGACTAGTGTTGTTTTGCTGATTATAATTTAAGATCATAATAAACTAATTTTATTATGGGAGAGTTTAGTGGTCAGTCTTTTATCCCCTCAAACTATGGTTGCGTAGATCATGAAGAGATGATACCCCCAGCCCACAAGGTATCACAAATTCATAACCTTAAAATACTTTCTTATGGAGATCGAGTCGATGAATTTCTCAATATTTTGTAAAAAAACATTGCTTTTTTAATATAAATTTATCACTAATCTTGAATTGGGTAAAAATAAAGTTTGCATAAAGCATCAAGTATTCTTAATCTGATAATCGTTGCGTATGTAAAGAGAATCAAATAATTGCATAAAATATCGTCAAAACACACAAATTATTTAAACAACTAAGTTGCTATTTTTGTCCTCTCTCTCTCTCTTTCTTTCTCTCTCACTGTGGTCTTCAAACAATATTATTTTATTGTGTCTACTTTCTAAACATTTACCTATAAAATTAACCAAGCGTATTTAAATGGTCGTGGACTTATATTACTTGGATTCACGATCAGTTCTTTAGAGCTCTAGTGTTGCTTTTAATTACGATCACACTACTGATCCACGTTTCTGAATACCTAATTCGTCATATTTGGACTAATGATTCTCTTATCATGTTTCAGCTCATACTAATGTTGTACCTTGTATAGATACCGTTTAAGGGTGATTCGCAATACTCTTCTGGCACTTCGGTATGATCTCTTGGACTAAGAGTCAAAATACTTAAACTTTCGATTTTCTGCATTGTTTTGTTACCTCTGCTATTGATGCGTTACCATCCTGAATCTCATGCATTTAAGAGTATGCTCGTAATGCCACAGTGAAACTTCCGAATTCTTATAAAAGTTTCACTAATAAGGCTTTCTAAACTAAAGACAACATTTCTATAAGTAAATTTCAAATTCCAATTTTTGATGCAGCTCTTTTAATACCCTCTACTTCCTTAATTAATCCGATATCAAAATCCCGACACTTAAGTTATTTCTGTTCTTTATTTATTAAATATAAAGAACAGCTCAATAAACTCTTTTTTACTCTTCAAAAAACTCTTGTTGTTTTCTATGTCACTGTAGCAAACCAGAGCTTTTTATTATTTTTTTAACGTTTGGCTTGGCTTCTGTGTATACCATTTGGTAATTTAAATATCTCACTTTTAATTTGAATATTGAAATGAGAAGAAAAATAAAGTTTTAAACATGTTGAAATAAATTTAGACTTCCAAATATAAGGGTAATATTGATTTTAATTTATTCCCCTTGAGTTCTTCTTTTAAAGATCCTAAGAAAATCCATGGCATTAAAAATCAGAGTCTTCTCTAACTTAAGTCTAAAGTACACTTCTAAGTAAATGGACTCGTGTAAGTAAGACATACAACCTTAGTGAAACTAAACATATGTTTTAATTCACTGAGATATATCACTACTACACTCTCTAGTCAGTAGTATAGTCACCGAACCCTTTAGATAAGTTTATATTTGGATTGCCGAGGTTCTGTCTGAAACAATACCGCTGATGAAGCCTTTCGTTTGTAGGTCATACACGTAGGTAAACTGAAACCTTACGTATTCCAATCACAACAACGCCAACTTTACTCCCACCACTCCATTGAACGTGTATTTTATTTCCTCCTTCTTACCATTGTGTCTGACTTGTTTTCTGATTGTCTCTCCACTGAAAGAGACAGGGACGATAGATGACGTCCTCAGGACTATACTTCTATTGCCACTGTGCAATAAGATTTAAGAACAACACCATTGTTATTGCACCACATAGAGATTCTTAACGAAGGAAACGAAAACAACTTTCAGTGGATAAAATTACAGCATTTTGCAAAAACGTATATCCCTGCATTTATTACTCATGTTTTCGAAAAAAAAATAATTTAACGTAATACCTCAAGTCTAGATTACAAAGCCATTTGAACATGGTGCTGTTTCTTCCTAAGATTTACGCGTACGTATGTATATAAATTTTGAGAAATTATGGATTGAAGAATTATTAATTGTTAAATTAAAAAGAAAAATAAAAAAAACTTTTTAAAAAAGTATCTCTAAGTTGAATTAAGTTACGGAATATTATTAGCATATAATGCTAAATTTTTTGCAATACTATTTACTCATGGAGATAAAGAAGGATTTTTCAAAAAGTCAATTACTATCCTTATTCGACAAAAATAAATGTGTTTTCACTCATATCTTAGTTTATATGAGAATACTTATATCATTCTATATACTTGTATATTTTTACGAGCATCAACATTGTATTAAATTTATAGTATTAATACATTTTTCCTTTGTTAAATTAGCGTAATACGTTTAGTTATTGATCTAATCGGTGATGATCTAATTGAGTGATGTTTAATTAATTGACCCTCAGCTGGTTTTCCAGTACACCGTACGAGCTATCGAAACCTAGCTGCAACCAATTTGCCCGTTCGCTATACGGGCACTAATATTTTCTTCTTTTTATCTTTGATTTGCCCATATTTTTAATTCTTGAGTAAGATTATTAGTGCTAGTGTTTTTAAGCAATGCACAATTTGTCCATGATTCTGATATACTTCTCATGCAGGATTTTCTTTGGTGTGAATGAAGGCGGGTATTTTTCATTGAAGGCAGAAATTTAAACGCTTGAAAATATTCGATAAAGAACAAGAATAAGAATAGGCGAGACAATGTGCAGTTTGTTGCTTGAGAAGAAATGAAAATGGAAAGATAATCCAAAAGCGCCAATATTATCTCTGTCTCCATTGTAATGTAAAATTTAGTATTACACCATGCTTCAAATTGTTTGTGCATATATATATTCACAGACACACAAAATCCTCAACTGTTTGTAAAAGACGTACGGTCATAATTTTTTTTTTGTAAGTATAAGAGAAATTTTTATAAGATATATGAAACATTCATCATAAAATACATAGTGTACTTATAAAAATCAAATATATAGGGGTTTTGTGTTCCACAATTATTAAATAAAAAATGGTGTGGAAACTTTAAAATTGAAAATTAAAATAAAACTCTTCAATTTTCGTCTTTTGTTGAGTATTATGATTAATTATATGCAATAAAAAATGTGTGCTTCATTTTTAAACATCTTGGACCAAAAACAATTGTCCACTTAAAGGACTAAGTTGATTAAAAATTTGAAAATGAAAAAAAATCAAGTGTAATAAAAAAAAAGAATTCAATCAAATTGTTGTTTATTTGTACTATTCCTTTTTAAAAGAGATTTAAAAAACTACTAGAAATAATTATATAATAAATACAAATATATAATAATAATAATAAATTCTTAACGTGAAATAACTTTTAAAATGTTTTGCATTAAGGTACAGAATTAAAATTATTCTAGTAGCTAGAAACGAGAATCCATTACGGCTAAATCTTCCTGCTTAAAAGTTTCTGATGAGTTAGATCATGAATTTATAACTGATACTTAGAATCTAATGAAATAATTACTTAACATATGGTGTACGTTAATTTGTTCTACCGGAAAAGTAGTTGATAAAGTTACAAACTATATATTGAATCGAGTAATTTTCTCATAAAAGCTTAGATCTAATTTAAATATGGTAAACTGAATTGTGTTCGGTATTTAAAGAAAGAGGAGCTGTATGCTTTATTTAAATGTGCTCCCCCTCCCTCAAAATCTCAGTCATGAAATTTTATTCAAAGTAACTAAATTAAGTGTTGTTCGAGTTTACGTTCAGCTGATTTAATTTAATGTTAAATAAATAAGAAAGGTAACAGATGCATACATTTTAATCCATATTAATTATTAAAGATTTTATATTTTACGGATTTATGTATTGATTTAAAAGATTGAATATTTTCCCTTGTCAAATTAATCAGAAAGGTATAATTTTCTAATATTCCATGTAAAGCACATAATATGTTATGTTTCATAATATTTGAAAATAATTTTTCATAAGGTGAAATTTTATCGGATTATATAAAAAAATATTTAAACTGTCGATTTGAACCCATTTTTCCCTATTTCCATTTAAGTGATATTAAGAAAAAATTAGGAATTTGTTTATTGTTTTTAAAATTCTGTTCAAAAATGAATAAAATTTTAAATTATGTTCTATAACGTAGTTCATAATTTGTTTGTTTTTCTAAGAAAAAATAATTTTGATTCGATAAATACATTAATGATACCATAATGGAGTACTTAAAGATAAAAAATGTCATATTTTAGGCTACGGGAAGTAAATAAACTAGATTTATTGTTTATTGAATTCCCTTAAAAATATTTTGCGAATATTCTAACCTAGTTTACAGGAACTGGAAAATGTATATATTTTTGCATTTTTAAATGAATGAAAGATTTTCGAAGTGATATTTTATAGAAATTTTCCTTCGATTTAGCGTGTAAATATTTTCATTTCCTTCTGCATGTGAATATTTTCAACTTTTTTTTTTTTACTTTTTTACGTAAAAAATTATTTCTTGCCAAATCAGCCTTTTCCTGAAATAAATGCATCTGGCAACAGATTGAAGATATCATGGTTATTTTTTTATTTTTGTAAAATATAGTTATAGACATTTCAAACCATTAATATAAATAAGTTTATGTAATAAATACATTAAAATTTCTGTTATGTACCCGATATATATTTGAATTGCAGAACAATATAACTTTATTTCTTCGTAAATGGAACTTTATTAGTATACTAACTATTTTTTGTTAGTATGCTAAGAAAATATTAAAGGCAAATATAAAATTGATGTAAGATTATAAATCAAAGGCAAAATATTAGGCAATTAAATTAGTGTTTATTTATAGCTAATTTCGTTCCTTTTTTCGCGAAAAATTGGATTATTTAAAAATTGCGTGCGTGCGTATATATATAATGTTTAAATGATCCAAGTCATTTTTTTAACATCAAGATGTCAATAACTAAGTGCTTAAAAACGTACAAGGATTAAATAGTAGAATCACATAAAGATTTTATTAATTATGTAAAAGGTGTTTTTTTAGAGGTATAGAACTTTAAATTCCAATAAAACAACGATGTATTATTCGATTGACATGATTTTTTTATTCGAAAGATAATCTTGTGGCATTACATTTTAAATATGATTTCTGGCATAGGACTGCCACGGCTGGCTCGGATGTAGTCCAATCTGGACGTCCAATTTTCGATGACTTTTTCCAACATTTATGGCCGTATATCGGCAATAGCACGGCGAATGTTGCCTTCCAAATGGTCAAGCGTTTGTGATTTATCCGCATAGACCAGTGACTTTACATAGCCCCACAGAAAATAGTCTAGCGGTGTTAAATCACAAGATATTGGAGGCCAATTCACAGGTCCAAAACGTGAAATTAGGCGGTCACCAAACGTGTCTTTCAATATATGGATTGTAGCACGAGCTGTGTGACATGTTGCACCGTCTTGTTGGAACCACAGCTCCTGGGCCTCATGATTGTTCAATTCAGGAATGAAAAAGTTAGTAATCATAGTTCTATACCGATCACCATTGACTGTAACGTTGTGGCCTTCATCGTTTTTGAAGAAGGATTCCACCAGCCCATAAAGCGCACCAAACAGTCAGTTTTTCTGGATGTAACGGTGTTTCGACATACACTTGTGGATCAGCTTCACTCCAAATGCGGCAGTTTTGTTTGTTGACGTCGCTATTCAACCAGAAGTGCGCTTCATTGCTAAACAAAATTCGCTTATGAAAATCGGGAACAACGGCAATCTTGTTTTGGGCCCATTCGACGAATCTACGCCTTGCTTGATCATATTTAAAATGTAATGCCACAAGATTATCTTTCGAATAAAAAAAATCATATCAATTGAATAATACATCGTTGTTTTATTGCAATTTAAAGTTCTATATCTCTAAAAAACACCCTATATATATGTTAAGGAAGCTAATATTAAAAAGTGAGGTGCAAACTTGTAGGAAAAATTAGTATAAAAATATTTTAAATAATAATTCTCATATCTGTGAGCTTCATATGTTAGGCAAGATTAACATCATATTGAATGAAATAGGATAACTTAACAATTTTACAGAAAAAAGCAGTATGTGCAAGTTGTAATTATCGGGTATATGTTAAAATTTTGGTATATTCAAAAATGAACCCTCTATTGAACTTACCTGATCTTTCGTCATATTGTAAAGCATTGAAGGGGTTCTGTACCGACTTTCTGAACCACTTGCATTGTCGTAGAAGTCTTAACTTTATCCAAAGAACACTTTGTTGAGGAGGGAGTAAAATGTGCAAGAAATAATTCACTGAATAGTCTTGTCACCTAACTGAACCGGGACTGTGTTCAATTAGACAAAATGCAATCCTCATTGATCGAGAAGAAACTCAGCGTCGTTAATCAGCATGTGTTATACTGCATGACAGCAATACTAGGCCCTGTGTTGCTGTCATCACTCGTCAAAAAATAATAAGATTTCGTTGGAAGTAATCCTCTGTTCTCTTGACTTCGTGCCTACTGACTATCGCCTTTTTTCGTGCACTTACCAGTTCTTCCAGCTCAAAAATCTTTGATTTTGATGATGATATGAAAACTGCTATCCAAGATTTTTTCATTCCATTCTTCAGTACTCTTATCGATGTGAGATTCAAGAAGATGGAAAGAAGTCATAGCTAACTATGGGGAATATGCACAATCTTATATTACAGGACTTACCTAACAAATAAATCTCAAAAATTGAAATAAATATAGAGTCAATGGTATGGCAGTTAAAATATAGTATCTCTTAAAAATATGTCTAAAGTTACAAGATGTTTAGTGATATTACTCCAGGTAGTATCGTTAAAATCAAAACATTAAACTCTTCCTTTTTTTACATCCAAGAACAGCGTAATTATATTCTAAAATAGGGAACCCCTAACTAATTTCAGCTCTTTGCATATACAGTAGAACGTTGTTCATCTGAACGTTTATTATACGGAGCGTCAAATATTCGGACCAGTTTTTTTGTTTTGTTTTTTGACAACTACATGTACTGTTTATGAATAAGTTTTCGAACAGCGCAATGCTCAACAGTTGTTTCGCGTGAAGCCAAAAGTAACGGGAGAACCCAAGATCAGGGATATTTGGGGAGATTACCGACTTTAAACAATCTATTTCAGGATTTCAAGAATGCGATGAAGATGTAGAAACCTGAATAGCATGCGATGCAGAAGACTGTGAATTTCAAATGTCAAATGATGACGAGTTTGTGACTTCCGTGCAAGAAGAATCCGACCTGTCGACGATGAAATGGATGAAGACCAGAACAACAACGAAAGTAGTAAGGGTCTAGCAAATGCTGACACGTTTTCTGCGTTAGAGACAGCTAAGGAGTGTTACAGACAACAATCAGAGTGCTGAGAATCAGAGACCTTCCAGCGAAGAATAAAGCACAAGGTGTACAATAGTTCAGCGAAGAATAAATTATTATTTTCTACAATAAAAGTAAAATTGCGACATTTTTCACCTATTTTTCTTTTTCTTCAAGCACGTTTCCCACATGTGATGATTTCAATATTCCTATAGTGACCGTTCTCATGTATTGCATGAATCGCATTCGGTTTTCAGTTATCCGAATAATCTCGTATCCGAACGGGGTGTGGTCCCAATTAATTTGGATAAACGACGTCTACTGCATTCACTAAGAACTATAAAAATGAACGAGCGCTCGGTTGCAGAAGTAAAATCACTATAATGGAGCAAAATTTCTCTTTAAATTTAAAACTAATTATAAGGTAGTTAATATTATCTCGTACTGTTTTTTATACATAAAAAGGGAATTATTTTTCAAATAAATGTGATTAGAAATATCTTTCAACAGGTGGCCTGCATTTTCACTTTATGTAAATAATCGGCTTTCTTATTCACGGTAATTTATCTAGTAATACCAAATGTAAAAATATTCACATGTTCAATCGTTTGCTTTAAAATTACACAAGGAATAAAAGAATCGGAGCAATCAGATACCGTAATGTAAAAGGAGTGCTGAAGACTTAGAGTTTTGTTTTATTTACTTTTATACACAAGCACCAGAAAATAATTTTAAGAACCAGTTAGATTTAGTTTATAACACCTTCCTTATATACCAGAATTTTATTTTTATGTTACGTAACTTATTTTTTTTAATATTCTTATCTTCAGCCACAATATTTGAGATATTAATCGCTAAGATACGGTAGATTATTCAATGGGCTTACCATTCATTGAAGTTTTTGGTATTTCTAACTCGGTTATCAGATATATGATACCATAAAATATAGTTTAAGTTTATCTATAATTACTTTAAAGTGCTCAATCATCATTAGAAGTTATTTTTTGTAACTGTGAGACATATTTATTATTAAGATAAATATTTTGCGTTATCAAAAATTTCCATCTCTTGTTAAGTGACATACCGCAAGAAGAAAATAGTAGTTGTTAGAGATATACTATAACACACATATAGATACAGAATTACTAAAAAAGTTTTAATATGAAAAGTATGAAAGATTTTAATAATATGAAAGGTACGTAAGGTGTTTTAATAATATGAATAGTTTTAATAATATGAAAGGGTATGGTTTTAACAATATAATGAGATATTGGTTGAACGCTAGATCAATTTCACAAATGGGCCATATTATTTACACATGATCAACTTTCAAGGTCTGTTTGAATAATATACTAGTATCAAAGTATAAATACATATATATGTATTTTTTTCAAATATACCATTGACATATATTCTTTTTTCACTATTAAGGGGACTTGGCACCCTTTGAGCAAACTTCTTTATTTGCGTATATAAAAATTATATTTTAGCATTTTATACAATGTTTCTATTCAAGAAAATGTTACCAGATGAAAATTTTCATATATTATTCACACAATTTTAAAAATTTTAATTTTTTGAAGAAAATTGGGAAAATTTTAAAATCCTACTCCTTTTGTAAAAATTAATTGTTTGACCTGAAATTTTTTTATAATACTCTTATGGATGATCTAAACAACTTTAGGGATCGATTTTAGAATAACTTCATTCGTTTTCGAGAAAAAAATAAAATGTTGATATACAGGCTAAAAATCAACAAAAAAGCCAAAATGTCTAATATTTTATTTTTTTTAAAAAAAAGTATTCAGTTTATAGCAAAACGGATCCCTAATTTTATTACATGCTTTATTTTCAACACGCAAGAAAAAAATGGAAGTGATTGGTAAATAATTGTCGAAGGAGTAGCATTTTGAATGCACTAAGGTTTCGAAAAACACAAACTGAGAAAACAGGTTTTAAGTTTATAATTCTGAAAAAATAACTATTATAAGCTTAATTAAACTTAAAATACCACTTTAAGATATTAGTTATACGTTTTTCTTTAAAATAATTGCATTTTCATATTTTTTCAACCAACACATTTTTATAAATGATCAACTTTTAGAGAGTACTAATTGCCCATGAAAATTCAAGAAAAATGTTAAAAAAAAAATTTTTCTGTCACGACAGAAATTTTAGCTGTTTTTCTTCTTATAATATTAAAGTATTACATTTGTATGAAAAATATATCAGGAAGAAGAACTGAAATTATAAAATTATTAATATAAAATGCCTTAATTTAAAAATTTTACATGCACACATTTCTCAAGGAAGAAAAATTACATTATTGTATTGCCTCGGCAATATTCTGCTTTTAATACTACACATTCTTTTTTATAGTTATTATTTCTACTTCTAAAATAGATTTTTTTTTTATCATAAAGCATTTTTTAGCTTTTTTTTCTAAAAAGAGGGTGTGGCTGAATTGCCTAATTTGTTTTCAAATGAAGTTTTAGTCAACTTCTAAATTTCCGACATGCACAAGTGACATATCAATCGAAAGATAATAATGCAAAGAATAAGATTAAATGAAAATAAAAAACGATAGATTTGTGATTTTTAGAGTACCAAGTCCCCTTAAAGCCGGAAAAGTCATAACCCATTATATCTAAAAATACTTATTTGTTGAAATGAAAGGCGGCAGAATTCTTTATGATAGCACCCCCTTTATTAGTATTACCTGATTTTGATTTACATGTACAAATAATCGCAAATTGTTTGATAAAATTTACAGAGCTTCGTCTCGAAAGTTTCTAAATTGTTACATCTTGTAATAAATTTTAAAATTATTCTCTTCATTAGTTTTTCAGAAATAAAGTGTTAAATCATAGTGTTGTAATTTATATATCTTCTACAGTTCGTTAGCTTATTCAACTACCGCAAAATCTGGCGTATAACGCGCACTTTGAACACAAAAAATAAGATCGAAATCTACGGGTGCGCGTTGTACGCCGGGTATAAAAATGATCGCTTTAAAAAATGAAAGAAGAGATGAGCATACATATAAGAAAAATTGGACGTTTGCATGCATCGAAATACAGTTTATATAAAAGAAATAACACATCTTATGAACTTAAAAGGCTAAAATTGTAGAAGTACACTATTTTTTCAAAAGCCTGGTACAAACCTTGAAAAAATAACTTCAAAACGTAAGAGCATTTTGTTCGTGAACAATTCAGGTTTCTTCGTAAAGAAAGGAGGTGCGCGCGTTATACGCGGCGAATATACCTAAAAACTAAAAAATACAGCTGGAAAGTATAGGTGCAAGTTGTAAGCCGGATTTTACGGGAGGTTTTTCACCGCGCTGTAATAAGAATATAGGAGTATAACCTTCCATATTTTTTAAAGATATTTAAAAACCTATATTTTAAAGTATGCGGAATGTATATTTCAGTGTAATCATAAAATACAAAACTTCATATCTAAAGTTTTGTGTTAAAGTTTTTTTTTGTTTCCCCATTGCTTTCTTCATTGAATCAATATAAGCATTGTCTTTAGTTAATTTTTCACTTTTCATCATTACTTTTAATATCTTCTTTTACTTTATAGCTATCGCATTACTGCAATAACTTTCATTCATTTCCTTTCTCTTCAAGCGTGTCAAATTAATATTCAGTTTCACAGAAGCGCAATAATTTGGAGTTTTTAAAAGAAATTTAACGTGAGCGTTCAAGTTTTTTTATATTTTTAATGATAGAAAGAAAAAAAACCCGAATAATTTCCAAGTCAGATTTTGATTCAAGCCAGGCTCCAGTGAGTAAATGCATTGAATCAAAAACTGGAAAAGAGCCAACAAAATAATAATAAAAAAACGATGTCTTTACGAAGTACATCTGCTTTTCTCTCACCCCCCTTTGTTTCTTTCCTCATTCACAGCAGCTTGAAATTGTCACTCTCATTTGTAGAAAAAATCATAGCTAAAAGTTTTTTTGGGGGAAAAGCTCTAAATTGCTCTTTTATTCCATTGGTTCGGATAGATTTCTTGTGGCGATGAACACGGTATGAGGATAAAGGAATAAATGAATTTCCATCTGCTCGTAAGAAAACGAAATATATGATTAAAACAAAAGTATGTATTAGTATGATTTATTGGAAGTAAATATCCATCACAGTTCAAAAAAGTTATACAGTACAGTCCCTCTAATCCGAACGGCTCCGCGGAAAATTTTTTATAATTTTAAGGACGAAAAAAAATCGGTGAATATTTCAATATAAAACAGTGTAAACCTTAATTCAAAACAGTTCTTTATTTAATATTCACGCACTGTACATCAAGTTGAGATACAAATTTTAAAATGGAATAAACTACAGAACAGAACACTAATGTTTAGTATGAAAAATTGTACAACATAAGATTAAATATAAAATATGTTCAGTACAGTACAGTACTGATAATGAAGTGAACAAGTACCTTATTACATTAATTCAGTTATTTTTTTCTGACGCAACGAAGACAGTCTTTTCGATGATGCGTAATTTCGCCAGCGCCTCATAAATAACACATCAGCCGGTGTAGTTTCGGGCTGCTGCTCCAAGTAGCGCAGGGCAAGGGCAGCTGCGCCGTCTGCATGTGGCACCACGTCCTTCTTATCGCATTGCGTCTCGTCGTCACTCCCCTCCTCCTCTATTGGCTCTTGAGTCACTGACGCAGCTATGTCGTCATCAGTCAGAAATTCGGCTGTTTCCCCGTCTTCTTTCATCCATTTATTGATGTCTCTTTCCCCAGCTCCTCGCAACCAGGAATTTTCTGCACTAGCTGAAGCAGACTGGTCACATCATTTTCTGGTTAGTTTTCTGCATACTCAAGGGTTGGCCATGGTTTCTTCCAAGACTTTATTAAAGTTTGGTCAGTTACGTTTTCCCAGGATTCAGCAGACCAATAAACAACATCTTTCATGTTCGTTTGTTTTATTTTTGCAACCAAAGAGACTGTGTCATCTTCAATCAAGGTTCGCAAAAACTGCTTACGGTAAATTTGTTTAAGTTTTTGCAAAACACACTCTGATCCATAGGCTGTAGTAAGGGTGTAACATTTGGCGGTAAAAATATGGCTTTAATTTCCCCGCTAGAAAGAGTAAGTGTTGAGTGTTTACGCTTACTCGCCATAACAATCTGTTTACGTACACTGTATCACAGATAAATGTCCAAAACACACAACAAACTGTTTTCACTGTAGAATATCACACTGTAACACTGTGTGAACAGTGTGATATCTGTTAACACAGAGACAAAAGCGGACGAGTATAGAACGAGCGCGGAACGACTGACGGCCAACAGTACGGGCGCACGCAGTCACACTGACACACTAAGTTAGGAGTGGTGGAGGGAGGACACACGCGTCGAGGAGCGGGAGTACAGTCCACGTGGCAAAAAAGCGGGCGCGTACGCTCACATTACGACAAAATACATAGACACAATAGACCCGTACTTCCGGTTCAAATAGTGATTTCGCTGTTACTCCGGCTAATCCGAACAACCACGTAATCCGAACAGGGGTCGGTCCGATATTGTTCGGGTTATCGGGACTGTACTGTAATTCGTTTTCCATATCTGAGATTTATCTACCTCGAATTCTAATAAATTAGACCCTTCTTTATATTCTTTAAGAAAATTAAAGTATTCTGAAATTTCCTTGGCATTTAATGGATTTTGTAACTTTTTATTATTGTGTGGTTGTCATTCAATTTTCAATGTGAGAACGTTCTCAGCATTTTCTTTTTTAGATGTATTGATATTTTCATTCATAACTTACCGCTGATTTAAAATGATTTTTATGTATTTTTCTTTCCAGATCAGCTACGATTCTTTAAATATATTTTAGAAATATTTCATTTTTGATTTTTATCTTTTTGTTGCTTACACCTCCTGATCGACAGCAACATCAGATCAAGGTCCACGAAATTCATCGCGCCTAAGGGCTAGAATTTTACGCAAGTCGTTAGCCTTATCTTTGAGCACCATGCAGGTGACAGTACGATTTTGCTCGGTTTCACCCCAATTTTGAGGAAGAACACCCTGGGGGTGGTCAGGGACCTTGCACCTCTCTTCCCCTTCTTCCAACCTCGCGAGAGGACTTGCAGCTTGACGGTTATTTAGAGCACCCCCATGAAGCGAAGGCACTGTACATTTACAAACATGCATGCATTCTCCATTATTTGAATCAAGTCCTACGGCATCGCAGTCAGCATCACTAACCACTATACCGGATGGGCGACTTTTTTTGCCTTTTTATTTTTATTTTTGTATTAGCCCCCTTTCCCCGGTTCTTTGAGCATTTCATACTGTTATATGATTATATACTGTACATAAGTTATCCATATCTAAATACTAACATTAAACGTTCGATTGTATATAAAAAAACTCTTATAATCTACAATTCTTGATCTCAAAAATACTGGACTTGGATTTTTCAAAAGGAAGTATAAATATCATCTATCCTTCCATAACTCTCCTCTCCCAAGTTGATTCCCGCAAAACCCATTTCTAGTGAATCTCTACTCAATAAAATAAACGGTGCAAACAAACAAATAAGAAACAATAAGCGAATTTCAAGTCCCTAAGTTAAAAAAAAAAGGAAATTTTTTTATCTTTATGCCCCATAGACTCCCCCACCCTTTCCTTGGGAATCTATTTCCATAAAACCCATTTATAGAGGATTTCTTTTCAGCAAAAGAAACAGCTAACCAAATTTCAACTCTGTAAGTCCAACTCTGGAGATCTCGTGATGAGTGAGTGTGGTGTGTGAGTCGCGTTTCTTCTTTATATACAGTTAAACCTGTATTTGTGCGGTAGATAGGGACCACATAAAAGAAATCGCACAAAAAAAATATTCGAAAATTTCATAAAAAAAATTTTATATATAACTAACAATTTTGTCGACATTCTACAAAAAACTTTTTTTTATTCGGTGGAAAAGGACCGCATAAAAAAAGTCGAACTTAAAAAATATGTCAATTATTTAAGAAATTTATGAGAAAGTACTTCCAAACAAAATAAATAACTAAACTCCACATGTGAAAACATTTTCAAAACATTTAATTTTTCATCGTATTGTAACGGGTCAATCCGCAAGCCTTCACTAATCCTCTTGGGGTAAATTGTTTTCTTTTAAATGTTATTCTATTGAAAACTTTCTCCCGAAGAAGAAGACACGGTTTATGAAAATTAAGAGTTTATTTAAGCATTAACTTTTAGGTACGCGAAGTTAGTGGTTAGTGGAAAGTAGTTGAGAGTTACTCGGCGATTAATTGCTGAATAATCCAAGATTGTTAATTGAAGATTTAGTCAATAAAGTTAGAATTGAATAATTCTAATCGGATGTGTTGAACAACTGAGAATGGAATTACGGTAATTTATAGACCGTAAGAAACCAAACCGTTCCAAGAGTAAGTTAATAGAATTATAATTAAATATTAAGCATCCTTTCTGCCGTATGATTGCGCCTTTACTTAGAAGTGTGCATTTCCTACACTGGGTTGTTAAATTAAGTGAAAGAACACTAAATTAGAATTGTATTAGCTACGGCTGATCTATGGCAAACACCGATAAAGGCGACAGCTCGTTCATCACAGTATACATGGAGAAATTTTCAAATTGCTCATACGTGCTACTCATCGTAATCCAAAGAACGCATCTTACTGTGATGATTTAGTTCAAAATCGCTTTCGTCACTTGAACATACAATTTCAATTGATTCTTTTTTCAATTTATAAGTTTTTGTGACGACGGTCGGTTGGTCAGTTGCTTGTGAACGTTACGATTCCTAGTTATGCATGATCGAAGCTCTTTTTGAAATTTCATATTCCTTCCGGAATTGGTATCTATTTTAAGAAAATGCTTTTCCAATTTGTTGGAAAGCTGAATTCCAGCATATATTGTATCCGCTCTCAAAGAATCCGGTTCTTCATATCCGTTTTTCATAATCTATCAAATTATTGATAACGTCACTGTCATGTAAAGTTTCGTCTTCAATCAAGTGCGTGCTCAAGTGAAAGCAATGCAACATGCATTATCGAGAGAACGTTTAAAACCAATTAACAGAGCGCCTTGAAGTGTATATGTGTAAACTGATAGAAAACATGAAAGTGGCCCCAAAACCGTTGAAATTCATACACCGCATAAAAAAAGATCGCCCCAAAAAAATCGTATAAAAATAAAATCACACAAAAATAAAACCACATAAAAAAGGAACGCACAAAACAGGTTCTACTGTATAACTAACTTTACTGTATAAATAACTATAATGTATAACTAACTAACTTCATGCAAGAATGATGCTAGGATAGCCCTAATCTTTGCTCAACTTTTAAAATCATTCTGAAAAGATACCGAAAAATAAATTATAGTAATGTCACGAGAAAACAAAATTATACAGCATTTATTTGCATAGCATTACTAACAAGTTCATTGTCATCTACTTCTTGTATAAACTATTCTTTTTGTGCATTGTGATATCTGTTGCGTCAGGTTCAAACAAATTATTAATGCCTCGAAATACGGATATTAAAATATGTTGAACTATTCATGTGTTTCTGTTTGAAAATAGTCTATCATTCTGGGCTTTTATATTACAATCCTTTATAATTTATTGGAGAAATAGTATATTATTTTTTTACTCTCCCTCTCTTATGTTATTTTAATACCACTTATTTGTGTTTATAAGTGGCTGAATATAATTATAGCGCTGTTTATCTCTCTGCAATTATGTTCTGTATTATCTACGTATTTTTTTAAAGTTTATTGATAAAGATTTAAGTAAATTAATGCATAAGGCTATTTAAATTGTACCTCTTTACTATGAAAAATATATAAATTATTTTAAGGGTGAAATCTCTGCATTATTTCTATAATACATAAGTTTGATTAATTTTGAAAATTTTCCCTAATTTGCAGCCGCCAAAATTTTGTTATTGCAACAAGTGCTTTTTTAATAAATTAAAACTGGCCATGAAGTCTTAACCGTCATATAGTAATAGTTATAAAAACACTTCGGAAAGATTATTATTTCACCAAATTCAAAACTCTAAATTTTGAATTTCCGAAACTTGAAAGTAAATTCAAAGCAACCTTTTCTCGTCCATAATATAACTTGACACAAAGCCCCTCGAATGTTTCTTCGTACAAAATCATGAACTGAAATCTGGGTGGTGTTTTCTTTTTTATCACAGAAGAAAAAGTATAAATTGCTTTCTAAACCACGAAGAAGTAAATAAAACTCTTTGACAAGTTTAACTTTCTTTCGAATAAGTTTTTATATATCGGAATAAATATCCCGTATGCGCTCTATCATCCATATTGTGGGATAAGTACTCAAATGCATGTGTATTATATGACATGGGTGTGAGTAGTTTTGGAATTTAGAGAGACAGGGCTTGGAGGCGAAAGGCTTTTTTGATGGAAATATGTTCTCATCCCAACTGCTGAGTCTAACATTATTCTCCGTTAGTTTGAAACGTGGATAGAAACTTGAGTGAATTATGGCTATAAGTAAAGAAGTGGTGCAAGTCAAAAAGTAAAGTAATGAAATAACATGTTGGGAAATTCGATTTTTCTTAAAAATTGTGCTTATTATTTTTTGCCGGATAAAACTTTTTATAAAGAGACATAGTGAAGTAAAGTGATCTAAGTGAAATTAATATTGAAAATGGTTAGAGCTTTCTCCATCAAAATCGTTGCATGGAATAAGACAGGAATCTCATTTGTTATATCTTTTCAATAACCTTTTATCGAATAATGCTGCGTAGATTTTTAGGAATTATTTTTCCACCCAATTGTTGCGAGTTATTGACAAATTTTACATGGACATTACGTCCTAAAATGATTTTATTCTTAAATAAATCAAAATTATATTTACAAAAAATTATATAATCTTTGAACAATGTAAAAAAGTACTAAACTTATGTACAGATTTTTAAAACAATATTTGCCATTGAATTTATTTTTATTTATGTTTTCTGGTCTTTTTTCTACTTTTATTAATATTAATTTTTAAAATCATTTAATGCTCAAAATATTTCTCAAACTTGTACAATTTCGAAACAAATTTCAATTATAACAAAATATAACTGTTTAAATTAATAATTTGTTTATCTAATTAAATTAGAATAACTGTAATCAAAATAAGTTCTATGACCATTAAAGTTCTTGTTCCCCCCCTTATTTTGTGTCCTTCATTTAACTTACATCTGATTAATAAAAGACATTAACTCTAAATTAATTGTCTTCCTCAATACATTACACCAACTACCATAAATGTTTTTTGTTAGAATCCATTAATTATTTTAATGATTATTTTATCAATGTTTAATTAGGATCAATTTTATATATATATATATAAAAGAAATTTGTATAATATATCAAAAACAAGAAATAATAGATAATGAACATAACAAGAAATAACGTAATAAAAATATAAAAGCAAAACATGAAGATCGAATTTTTAAAAAAATACAAAAAAGGAATTACAAAAAAGAACCTAGCGAGTCAGGAAGCAATTTCGGACTTAGGACCGAATAAGTGGGGTTAAACTAGTTTGAAGGAGCTAACCTGCCCCCTTTGCAACTCGGTAGGAAAAACCAAATAAAATAAACAACAATTCAAAGTATGTAAAAACTCACAGAGAGCATGATAAAACCACTGACTATTACTCTGCAACAAACTCTCTTAAATTCTTAATGCAGAAAAATCCCAAAACAATTACGTAAGAAAAGTAGAAAAATAGATAGATAGATAGATATAGTATGATTCGTTAATTAAGAAGGATCAATTGTATTGAATGTAAATAATATATCTAATTGGAGTTAATTACAAAAAAGATTTAAACTATCACTGAAAACTCATTACCTGTTTCTTTCACGTGTTTACATATTTTTTTCTGAATAGACTTAAAGAAATAATTTCCATCCTTATATTTTACTGCTGTTATAACTAAAACTTACTTTTAATTTAAATTTTAATAACCTTCAACTTTCAATTTGTTATGCAGATTATTTTTTTTTATCAATAATATAAAAATAATCTCCTCTATCAAACAATATTTGACTTAAATGAAGATAAGAGAGAGAGAGATGACTCAATTTTTTTTCCAATTACTTTTTTTGAAATGATGAACGTTATTTGCTCATTAGTTGACAGGCATTACTTGATAGTGATTAATTTCAATCATATTAGGTTGGGGGAAAAGAAATCCATTATTTTTGCACGAAATTCAAGACTTTATTTAACATGTTTCGGATTGTCCGATTTGAGTCAAATATGCATCGTTTTGTTGTATAATGTGTTGCCATTTTAAAGGTAGCTTCATAATGACTCTCCAATAGAAGCCTATGTCCTTATTGGCGAAAAACTCTAAAAATTGATTCTCACAATTTTCTCTTGATCCCAATTTCTCATCACTCAGGAAGTTTTGCAATTCAAGAAAAAGGTAGTCATCACTTGGTGCCAGGTTCTATGTGGATGATGCATTAAAACTTCCCAAACAAGCCCCCAGAGTTTCTGGCAAGTTATTACAGACGTGTGTGGTCTGGCGTTGTCCAGAGAGAACACACCTCTTCTGCTGGCCAATTCGGGCCATTTCTGGTCAATCTTGCTTCAAACGGTCCAGTTGTTGACTGTAGAGATCGGAATTTAGTATTTGGCCATACGGAAGCAAATTATATAAAATGATTCCTTACCAGTCCCAGCAAATACACAGTAGGGGGGGGGGAACCTTCTTGGCCGTTAGTTCTGATTTGGTCACCTTTTGGCCAAGGCTTCGCAGACCGGAAATTCGATCCATTATGTTTTTTGGTGGAAACTGGTATGGGACCCAAACATCGAGTTTCTTTTTTAATCCAGCTTTGTGCAAATGGTTTAAAACTGTTTTATGGTCTACATTTAGCTCCTGGGTGATGCCACGACTACTTACATGCCAGTCAACTTCGATTATTTCTGTGATTTTATCGACGTTTTCGACGATGAGCCTGCCTGTGCGAGATGCATCTTTAACATCAAAAATGTATGAACGGAATCACCGAAACCAAAATTGCACGTAACTAGCTGTTACAGTATCGGCACCATAAACATCATTCACAATTTGTGCCTCCTGGCTTGCATTTTCTCCTTTATCAAAGAAAAATTGTAATATGTACCGAATGAACTCTTTGTTGACTTCAATTTTGAACACCCTGTAACTCACAACTGAATGGACCAAACAAAAAACAGCAAAATGATGTTTTAGTGTAAAATGTCACCTTGACAATGAGCATAAATTTGAAATTGTTTGATCGATACTTCACAAGATATCGACACTACAGCCATCTGCCGAAAAAATAATGGATTTCTTTTTTCCCAACCTAATATGTTTTAAAATAAAAATGTAAGACTATGTAAATAAATAAAGTTGAGATTTTATGGAGTCCGGTATAAGTACCGGGTGTTTCTAAAATAATATCGGAGTTTTAACGCTTTATAATATTTATTACATATAACATATTTGTATGACTCATACATCAAATGAAAGAGCAAGTGAAACAGTTTTGTTTGCTGGCATGTGTCCGCGAAACGTATACTATTTTCCCCTTTCTTTGCCGATAAACGAAGTAGTAGAAAAATTGCGACCAGTAAACCGAAAGCGTTTTGTGTTCTGTTTGCAAAGATAAAATCTGCTATTACTGTGCAATGAGCGTTCCGTATTAAGTTCGGTTGTCAACCTCCAAATGATAATAACAAATAACATTCTTAGGTAGCATCCTGAGTTTGAAACAACTGGCTGTCTTTGTAAAGGGAAAAGTACGGGATGACCAAGGCTGCACCTGGTTCTGCCTATCTTGATGCTCTACAACCATGGCTATTTCTTCAATTAGAAGAAAGTAAACCAAATAACTTCATTTGACAGCAAGATGGTGCACCGCCTCACTGGCATCTCTCAGCACGTGATTGGTTAAATATTACTGTACCGAGCCAATGGATTGGCCGCAAAGAGCATCCCTATAAAGCTTGTATCACAAGGCATCCACGTTCATCCGATCTGACGCCATGTGACTTTTATCTGTGGGGGTTCATAAAGGATTGTGTGTACGTTCCTCCACTACCAGCTGACCTTTCAGACTTAAGACACAGGATGGGAGCAGATGGTGCAAGAATTTCCTCAGATACACTGAAAAAAGTTTGGGGTGAACTCGCGCATCAACTGGATTTGTGCCGTGTGACAAATGGGGCGCACATTGAACGTTTGTAAACATGTAGGTAAAACTGTTTCAGTTACTCTTTCATTCAATGTATGAATTGTAACTTATATGTAATAAACACTATAAAGCGTTAAATCTCCGACATTCTTTTAGAAACACCCTGTACTTTGGTTTTCTCTGATTTAATTCAATAAGTAAGCGTTTTATATACGAAACACGAGGGCTGTTGGCGAAAGGCCTCTCAATTGTGAAACTCGGTTAAGTGACGAAGACGACGCCTGAATTGACACCCACCTCTTCTAGCTACCACACCAACGGAAGCACATTAAACCTCGACAGATGTAACGTGCTTTGACCCCCTCTCCACAGTTGGTTTTAAGCTGCTCCAGGATTCAAACCCGCGAAACTTAGGTTACGAGTTCGCGACATTGACCAGTAGACTACCATGGTCACTGACTTTGAAACGAACAGTATGTAAATTAATAAAAACTGCGATAAATTTTGTGATTGCATTTTTTCTTAATGTTTTCTTTGATACAGTTTTTACTATTCTGAAAGAAATTTCATTCTTTCTGATCGCACTGAACTGTGCCATTGAGAATATTAATAATTTTGAATTTGTCATATAACTTTTTTCCATCAAAAATTTAAACAATTACTCCTGCTAAAAATATATTTAAACTTGGAATTCATTTCAAATGGAATGATATATGAATATATTATCAAGAATGAAGTTCTTCAAAAGTTTCACTCTTCCATTTAATTTTACTTTAAATTCAAAGTAGAAATCCGAAGCGCGTTGTTATATTTTATTAACACATACTCGGAAATCATGAAGTATAACGAAAATGGTACGTAACAATCACCAACTATATTAATAACTCACCAAGTTGGCAGCCCCGATTTTTTATGTGTCGTACGCGCTGAAACAACAACCAGGTGCTTCGTTTCCTATAATGTCACCAATAGGTTGCGATAATACCTAAGTACCCCAGAAATAGTAATAAAGACTAGGTTATTATTTCCAAAATGTTTATTCTTCAACTGTATCGATTGACCTCCAATAATATTCACTCTTGGCTGCATGCACATCTTCGATCATGAACCTGACTGAAATAATTGTTTTAATCAAGAATTAATTGCTTTATTGAATTTAAAGATCACATGAAATTTTACTAGCAAAAAAATTCAATTTTATTTAATGGTACTTTTCAGTCAGTCTTTTTCTTCATTATTCTCATGTCTATTGTGATGTTCCTTTTTTAAAAAATCGTCTTTCGTAATGTTTTAACAAAGTTTGCATTCTTTAACACAATATTAGGTACGTTTTTCTGCATGTTATTGAATGATGAATTTTATTCCATCCAGGTCATTTTGCTTCATATTAAAGTTTAATTTATATGGTAGTTGCGCTATCGATCAAAATGTGTGTGTTTCATATTATTATTGTATTCACAAATATACACAATTGCATGTTAGAAGTAAGAAATCAGAAAAATCAGGGATTTGGACGTTCCTCTCTTTAGAAATCTCTACGTGTTGCATTTATAGACGACAGATGTCAAAACCATGTTCTACGACTGACAACATTCGGAGAAACAAATCATTGGGAGCTATTTTTGTGGCTTCTACGAAAGATAACGGTTTCTGTAGGTTTTTTCTGATGCATAGAGTTTTTTTTTTCTTGAAGAACAAATCCACAATCCTAAAATTCTAGACGCGTAAATTGAGTAGACAACGGGATTCACCTTTCTTTATTTTCTTATTTATTCTTTTCAAACTACAGTGAAAATCGTATAACACTAAACTGAGGGAATTGAAACATTTTTTCGTGTTAAAGGTTATTGCAAAAGAAACATACATTCAACAAAATTGTTTATTAGAGTACTGGCATTACATAGAGCTTTGGATTAAACTTACTACGCTTAAACATTTCCGTAATTTGCTCTATTTTTTTATTTATTGTGTATAATGTAGAGCTCACAATACCAAAATATTTACAGATTTCCGTTTACCTCTTCTGTTTTTGATCAACAGACTTCAGAAGCTCTATCTTCATTTTAAGCGAAATAGAAGTTTGCTTTTCCTTTGAGCTCTTTACCATTGTGCTCGTAAGAAAATTCTTCAAATATATATATATATATATATATATATATATATATATATGTGCGTTTGTGTGTGTGTAATAATTACCTTTGGTATTCTTTTAATTTACTCTTTTTAGTAATATTTAAACAAGCTTTAATTATTTGGTTCAAAACTAATGGTTTAGTCTTAAACGTAATCAACTAGTATCCGAAATCCCTGTCCAGCCCATTTTAACCAATCAGAAATCTTATTACATAATAGTCACGCGATTATCACTGCCGGTATATAAAGCGAAAATTTTTTGTGATTGCATATTCCCTCTTCATCTGCTTGCCTTCACCATGAAAATGTCGCCGTGTGCTTTTGCCTCCAACTGGTCGTCTTAAATATGAGTAAATAACTGCAGCTATTTTTTCTATTGTTTTATGTGTTATTGAGCTTTCTGTATTGTCGCAACGCCTTTAATGTTTCATGTGAAAATAAAGAAGAGTAAAAACGCAATCAGAAGTTCTCCTTTTATTCAGAAACAATCCACACCGGCCAATGACGTTATATATATATATATATATATATATATATATATATATATATATATATATATATATATATATATATATATATATATATATTGAATATATATATAACGCCTTCAAACTAGTTTAACCCCACTTATTCGGTCCTAAGTCCGAAATTGCTTTCTGACTCGCTAGGTTCTTCTTTTTTGTAGTTTTTTTTCTCTATAATTTTGTTCTTCATGTTCAGCTTTTATATTTTTATTACGCTATTTCTTGTTATGTTCTTTATCTATTATTTCTTGTTTTTGATATATAATACATATTTCTTTTATATATATATATATACACTGGTGTGCAAAAATTAAAGACGAGACGGTTTTTTCAATATAACTTTGTACAAAAGCTTTCCAAATCAACACATTTAATACCGTAAGATCCCCAATATGTAAGGACATGTGAAATGTAAGCAACACTTACTAAAAGAGAAATCAGAGGGATAAAAAGAAGCTTGATTGAAAAAGTAGCATGGAGCGCAATGCGACTGAAGGCCGAAACATCCCTGTAATGGGTGTCCAGCAAGAAACATCCGGTCTTTAGTAGGGGATATGATCTCCCCTGAGTGCTAGGCAGGTTTCACAGCGTCTGCCCATGTTGAGAATGAGGGTGTCAATGAGTTGTTGAGGCATTGCTGCCCATTCGTCTTGCAGCGCCAATCGAAGCTCCCGAATCGTTACTGGTAGTAAGGTACGAGCTGCCAAGCGTCTGCCTAGAAAATCCCATACATGCTCGATGGGATTGAGATCCGGAGATCGTGCCGGCCAATCCATACGTTCAATATCCTCACTCTCTAAGAGCTGTTCGGCAGCTACTGTGCGATGACATGGTGCATTCTCGTCCATGAAAAGGAACTGCAGACCCATAGCGCCTCTAAAACGACGCACATATGGAAGAAGAATCTCGTTACAATAACGGGTCCCGTTGACTGAACCTGCGTCGAAGATGTGAAGGTCTGTACGACTACCAAGCGAGCCTCCCCAAACGAGAACACCGCGACCTCCATACCTGTCCCTTTCAATGATGTTCGAGGGATGATTGCGGCTTTCCCGCTCTCTCCAGATGAGTATGCGATGAGAATCACTACTCAAACTGAATCTGCTCTCATCTGTAAAGAGTACTCGTCACCATTCATTGTCTCTCCAATTCCGGTGTACCCGGCACCACAGAGAACGCCTTCTCCGATGAGCAGGCGTTAAAGGTACACACCGTACAGGGCGTCGTGCAAACAGACCACCACCGTGCAGTCTTCTGGCAACGGTAAAACGCGATATCGGTCGCCCAGTCGCCTGTATCGTGTGTCTAGCGATTTCTCCCGTTGTCTGCCGCCTGTTTCTTCTGGCCTGTAAGACAATGTACCGGTCATCTGCGGGTGTGGTTCCTCGTGGACGATCACTACTGAACCCCCGGATAGCTGTTCCTGTAGTTTGAAATTGTCTCCAAAGTCGTGAAACGATGCTGTGAGCAATTCCGAACTCTGCAGCCACACTTGTCACACTGCGGCCTTCCTCCAACTTCCCAATGATTCGACCTCGGGTAAAAGCATCCAGATGTCGTCTAACAGATTGAGGCAGCAACTCGGTGTGATTTTAACTGCTATACGGCGTGCAATCTATTTGACAGAAATTCTGATCTTACACCGACAACATGCTTTATACTACTCAGACACTACCCCATTACGTCTACCCTCATATCTGCGCATGTGCTGCCGTACATCACCTTACTTAATTTCCTGATTGGTCTTTCTGTCCGCTCTGCCTCTTCGTTCAGCTGATATGCTAATTTTTCGACTTCGTCCTCCTGTGTGTGTGTGTGTGTGTGTGTGTGTGCGCGCATATAAACCGAGATTGAAACTCGCTGATTTTTACTCTCACTGCGACGTACTTGTCAAAGAATTCCGAAGCCAATTGATGAGAGATTAAATGTTTTTGTGTGGCGTTTGTAAGGGTGGAAGGATGAAATTAGCTTAGATCAGGGGTGTCCAACCCAAATGACCTTGCGGGCCACTTCGGAAGAACATTGTAATCTCGTGGGCCGCACATAAAAATATGTACATTCATAACAGATTTGGAAACAAAAAAACATTTATTGGAGTGAAAATTTAAGACAAAATGAATTATTATTATTGTTTCCATTATTTTTCGTATATACAGACATAGATAATATTACAATGTTTATATAATATAATAATAAAATGATCAAATAATGTTTAAAATATTACAGTTGCCATTTTCTTGAAAATTACGGAGTTTCTTTTGAATTAATCTTTCGTTACTCATTGTTGAAATTTGGTTGTGCCGTCATTTTCAAACGATTAAATATACATTGCCTTTTATCTTAACCGTCCAAAATAATTTTTTTAAACTTAAGAAAACAATTCTGACTGACTCATGCTTTTTTGGCAAACAGAAAAGGAGGAAGAGAAACGAATGTCGCACATACAGAGAATCATGTACCATCCATAGTAAAGGATATGCATAATGCAATTCGGAATTTATTAAAAAAGTAATTTATTATAGTAAAATCAAGCGTATGTGTTTGATGAAATATAAATCTACTTTAATGTAAAGGACGTTTCTATAATCAAAAAGGATTTATTTTAAAACAAGAACAGTTAACAGGCAAATACATTGTAGATTTATATATATATATATATATATATATATATATATATATATATATATATATATATATATATATATATATATATATATATATATATATCTTTATATATAAAAATCTTCTGTGCGTGTGTTTGTCACTTAACTCCTCCTAAACGGCTGGACCGATTTCGACGAAATTTTTTGTGTGGGTTCAAGTAAATTCAAGAATGGTTTAGATTCACAATTGCGTCCGATATCACAATTAGATAAAAAGATATTAATTAAAAACATTCAAAAAATACGTTCACCTGCATTGTTGTAACAACGCTATTGTTATAAACACACACACACACACAAGTAAGATAAAAAAAATTTAAAATCAATTCCTACTTAGATCAACCAAGAAAAAATTTATTTTAGCTACTTTTTATTAAATAGTTGCAATTAATATAAATATGTATATACATATGACAGAATCACAACATTAAGTGGGAATTAATTTTTATTAATTATCATTAAAGTATCGTATTGTCATCCAAAACAATCGTGTATATAAAATTTCCTTTCAACTGAATGCTTTAACACGTGAGAAAAAAACCTTTTCAAATTTTGACATAAGTCGCCAAAAGGGTCGCTAAATCGCCAACGTGGCTGTGTTTGTAATTTTTTAAATAATTAGTTTTAATCAATTAATTTTTATTAATTATAATTAAATTATTGTATTGCCATCCAAAATAATCCTGTACATTACATTTCAGCTCAATTGAGCGCTTTAAAATATATTTTATTAAGGATTGAAAATTCCACTCAGATAAATAAATAAACAAATAAAATATGTATAGAGATCGTGAGCTAATAGTAGGAATTGAAAAAGACAAGTTGGCGTCGAAAATTGACTTTCAGCCAAACTGGCCAAAACCGGTCTTTTTTGTTACGAAAATACAGACAATTCACGCTTTTTAGCGTTTTTAATTAATATCTTTTCAAATAATCTTTATATATGTAATTCTTCTGTGCGTGCGTATGTAAATGAACTCCTCCTAAACGGCTGGACCGATTTTGATGAAAGTTTTTTCTGTTCCAGTGGACTCGAGAATGGCTTAGATTTATAATTCGGTTTAGAAATGTTTATTTAATTAATTTTTTATTTATAAATTGTTGATCTTGGAATGTTTTACTTTGGATCCGGCAGACTGCGCTACGATTGCAGTATGGAATATTCAAAATTCTTTTATTTTGAATTTAAGATCTGTGTACAGGACAACGTCTGTCGGGTCCTCTAGTATATATATATATATATATATATATATATAAATTTCCCCTTAAATAAAGTTCAAAATGAAAAAACATTAAAAACCTCATATTTAAAAAAAAATTTAAAAAAACATTCGGTGTTCCACATGCTACCCGCGGGCAGGATGTTGGACACCCCTGGCTTAGATAAACAAAACAAGCTCGTGTCCCAGTTTATTCCGAGAATAATCAAAAGTCAAGTTAGCCTCCTTTCTACGAAACATCTGAAACTACCTCTCTATCATTTCACATCTCTCTTAAATCTCGCCTGAGTGGCTGTTGTTTTCCGTATTCTGTTAATTCTCAGGAGGGAAAACTTTTCGTGTTAAGCGATTTAAGTTTCCTGTTGAGAGAAACAAATGCATGAACACATGTAGTAGTTTGTCGGAACCGTTATATTATTTCGTATTATCCAATGTTTCGTCGAACACGCTTACACGCGTTAAGTGTATTTCATCGTATCTGAAAATGTATTCCAAACTATTTGAGAGTAGTAGAGAACAATATTTTGTTTTGGAAGATGTGACATTTCGTTTAATTAATTTATTAAACAATATGCATTCTGATGAAGTTAGATAATTTAATATTTACTGCTCTTAAAATTTAGAAAGTATATTTCAAGGGATGGACTGTTTCAGCTACACCCACATCACTTTTATAATAATGAAATATTACTATCAGTAAGAGACTAACAATCTAATAAGCACGTCTTGTCCGAGTACTTGGTCACTTTCTTCTTGTTTCTTAAAAAGGATTATATTTTTAAGATTTCTTAGAAGATAAATATATATATATATTCGATCAGTTAACAGTGCCCACGTTTTTTGTTTGTATGTTTCCATGAGATTTTGTTGTTTATTGCATGATGCAAGTTAGGAAAACACATTTAAGAATTATTTATTGTAATTTTTCCGGTCATTTTGTTTTTTTATTTCAGTGCTGGTGAGTTAAGGCTTGGTTATTGATAATTTTTGAGTATAATGATAATTTTATTATTTTTTCTTAAAAAATTCAAATTATAAACATTAATTTAAGTTTGAACTAATTATGTTGATCGAAAAATAATAATTTGTATTTTCAACAATTCAATTTCTTATTCTTGTATCATAACTTTTATACTATTTATTATTTATCAACATTTTATATTTTTGTGTGTTATGAAACGGTGATTTAATTTTAAGGATTAACAATTAACTTCGTAATTTTGAAAACGTTATTTATAGTATTGTACTCTTCTTTACTGTCAAATATATATATATATATATATATCCTTTATATTTTGAAAACATCTTTTAAATTATTAATTATAACTTAAAGTATACCTCTTAGCAAAAAAAAGTTTACAGTAGTTATAATTTAATTACAGCATTGAAATTTTTTTGAAATCTATCATGATGTTTAGGTAGAATAGATCGTTATAGAGTACCAAATGTTAAGTATTTCTCGTAAATTAAATTCATTGATATAAGCTTTGTTCAAATCTCTAGAAAGGAACTCTGACAAGAGTTCTGTAAATAATTTTTTACAAAGTCAATTCTCATATGAATAAAATAATAATGAACTGTTATCTTACATTCAATTTGATTTTCTAATAAAATTATTCAAAGAACTCAACGAAGTTTACTTTTTTAAAATTATGACCTAAATTTTATTTTCAGGGTTAGATATTTGACTTAAACCACTTTTACTGTGAGAAAGAATTTGTATGATCGTCCGTGATTGCCCGATATAACAGAATAAATATTTTTAGAGACGCAGAAGATCGGAAAAGTAATGTATGAGACGTGGTTTTCCTTCGTGCTACATTCATGATAGGAAAAAAAAGTACTTGAGTATCTATCACACGACTTGCGATAGAAGTAGCATTTATTTAATGTTTATTCTGAGACTTACTTCCTTTTGAATTCTTTTAATCACAGAATTGCATAAAATCAAATCATATTTCTAGAAATGATAATATAGGGTTGTAAAAGTACTTTTGCTGGAATTCAGATCCAGCAATTTGAGAAAATAAAATCTTGCATTTGTATCTTGGAAAGTATCCCATTGCATTTTTAAGACGATGAAAAATTCTCATAACGCATTATTTCTCATAAGTCAAATTTTCAAGTATGAAATTGAATATATATACTTTTGAAATTGAAAATGATTTTTTTCAAAATATATCATTAAATATTCATTTATATTTAAGAAAGCAATACCAACATTTTTTATATATATAATAATAATTTTCAAAAACATTGTTGCCGAAAGTTCTGAGAAGCGGCATTTTAGAATATTTTTCCCAAATGGGCTGCATGTTGGCAACTAAGCCTCTGCAGACACAACAAGTCCCTCTCGAGTCCCCCATTGAAGGTACCATCTAAGTTTTGACTTCCAAATTCATTCAATTCAAGCTCTCGACGGATGCTAAATATTTCTGTAAGTATCAGAGACAAATTGATAATCAAGGCATTTGTTACATGGCAAAAAATTGTATGAAATTCGATCTACGACTTTTTAACCAGAAAACCTCTCGACACCAGCCGGTTTCGAACCCGCAACCTTAGGATTACGAGGTGGGCACGCAACCACTTAGCCAACGAGCCGTCTGCATTTTAGAATATTTAGTGTAGTAAATGCACATATTGTGTTAAACAATTAGAATCCTTTTTTAAATTTTTGTATCGTTATAATTATTATTGTCTCATTAAATACAAGAAACAACGCTAGTTTATATAAAAGCCCACAACATCAACATTCTTTATTAAACTGTGAATGAAATGAATGAATAATTAACTTCCGATTTATATTAAATTCATCTCTGAATATAAAGAAATGAAAATACACAAAATCTCAAAACTCTTGTAAAATCATTTCTACTGTTAGATTTTTTTCCATAATGTAAAATTTAGCAGAACATTTTAAATGCTGTAACGAGAAATAATATTCACACACACACAGGGAGAATATTTTATATTTCTCTCTCTCTTCCCTGAACAATTTTCATATCCCTTTCTGTCCCCTTAAGCTTAGAAGATAGGACATCATTATTCTTTTTTTATACTTCTGAATAAAGTTTTAAACTAATTATTGAAAAATTATTCCTTCAGAGAGCAACAATAGCTTGTTATTGATGGAAATATTCAAAAACTTTAATACGAATTCCACCACCTAAAGCTACGCAAGAAGTAAAGCAAAATTTCATTTTAGTGGAAATTGGGCTTTAAACTAAGTTAGATAGAGTTTAAAATAAGTTTCTGATATGTGTGACTAAAGTTGTTATTTTCGCATTTTTGTACTCTTTTTAAAACTTTTTGCCTGACCTTTCAGATTAAAATATAATAAAGTGAAAGGAATTTCTCTAAATATTTTTGATGGTAATTTTAAATATATTTTATATTAGAAATTTTAAAAGAACTGAAAAACAAATGTTTTTTATTTCTAAACTGTTTATAAATGTCCCACTGTATACATAAATGATATTTTTTATTAAATATTTCGATTATCAAACTAAGAGATAACTTATATATTACCTAATTGTGATTAGATGCTATGATAGTTACATTTACTAATGTAATACATAAAATATCAAATATGCTTAAAATTAAAACTTTTAATTATCTTTTTTGACTAATTTTTTGAGAGATTTTAATGAAACGTGATAAAATATTTGTTTTATATACACAAGAATATATTAATTTTTTTTTTTGAATTTTAAACATTTAAGTATTTTCTAGTTACAATAAAACCATCAAGTTTTCATTTTTTTACAACATATGTAAACCATTGTTATATTATACCTTTGTCAAATTTAAATTCGTCTTCGATATTTTTGTTTAATAATCAAATCTAGCTTAAAATTAAACATAATAACTTTCAAATTGTAAAAAATAACCTATTTAGATTAATATTAAAAATATACACATAATAAACTAAATACTATTAGGATAAAAAAATTAGCAGTAATTTTGAATTTTTTTTACTCATTTCTAATTACTTTAAGAAGCTCTATTAATATTTCATTCAAATTCTGAAATCAAAGCAATAAAATACAAACTGTTTCTCATCGTTAAATAAATTTGCTTAGTGATAGAAATCGCACGTAAGTAAATAACGTTTTAGAAATATGCCATGAAAATCTTCTATTTTTATTTCAAATCATTATGATTAATTAATTTTTCAATTTTTGCGGAGTCTGGAATATATGATTAAAAGTTCTTGATTTAAAATTTTTCATTATTATGCCTATATTGAAATACTAATGCATTACAAAGCTTTAATGTTACTACTAAAAATATTTCTGCGTTTTCGTTTAATTTTAACAAATTTTGAGAATGATTATTAAAAATGAATATATAGAAATTAAGAATTTGTTTCTCTCTCTCTCTCAAATTTTAAGAAATATATATATATATATATATATATATATATATATATAATAAGTCCTTATAATACTAAACCATTCAAACCTGAAAGTAGTTTTTTTATATTCTCTAAACCATTCAAACCGAAAGTAGTTTTTTTTTTTTTTTTTTTATATTCTCTCTCTCATTTTTAGTTGTTTTTATTTTTTATATTCAAAATTCTATTAAGATTTTCCGAAATAGTATAACAAATTAATTAAAACTAGGTTTTAGATAAATCATTTGATAACAGTTACGAAAACGGATTCAATCCTTTCTAGAATTGGATTCTTAGTTCTCAGAAATTAAAAGTACAGATTGAAAATTTATGGTCCATATTTAATTAATCTATTCGCTTCTATAATTATTCTTGGATATTTATCAAAATAAAATCAAAAATGTTGTATAATGCAATATGTTCTGCTTAAGTTTTATTTATTATGGAGTACTTTAAACTGTGCGTATGAATTAATCTATTTTGAATTTCGTATAAATAACTATTAAAAAGCAAAGCTGTTAATTAAATTCTTTGGAGGAAATTATTATCCTAAATTTATAAAGATAGAAAAATAAATTAGAAAATTCGGATTAATAATGCATATAGAATAAAAAAAGAAAAGCATATAAAAGTATAAAGAAATACGTAACACATTTGCATTAATTAAAACACAGTGTATATACATACTTATATGTCTTATTTTATCTTTACGTCAGTGCTTCTCAAACTGTGGGGAGCGCCCCCTAGGGGTTCATGATAACCCTAGAAGGGGGTAGCATATTGAAAAGTCGAAAACAAAAAATTATTTCAAAAAATTATTAATTTTTTGAAAGTAAAACAAACAAAATACATTCTGTTAAAATGAAAAGAAAAATACATTTACACTGCTATAATACACTTATAAATGTATCAGTACTGCACGATGAACTTTATAATTATCTTAACAATACTAAGTTAAGGACAAGTTTAATAATTACTAGTGACCACACACACACACACACACACTGGTTGGTCATATATAAAATTACATGCAAAAATCAACACTTACCTGGATCATTTGTACGGCTTATAATTAATCCCTTAATTTCAGGTTAAATGTTACTCGATTCACTCCCCGATGCCACCGTTTTACACGTATGCACGCATAAGTGGTGTATTTGAGGGGAGGAAGAAAGGGAAAAATAAGAAAATCATCTGAAATAATATAAATCCTTCTCAAACAATGTTGTCATTTTATTGCATTCCAAAGTCTTCGGAATAGTTTTATGGATAGTAGTGAACATATTTCGGAAAGACAAATATATACGTCCGTGGCAATTTACGCACTGGCTGAGCGGGACGTTTATATACCCCGGGGGCGAAGAGGTTAAAGTCGTATTGTAACTTTAGCGTCAAAGTATCGTATTATCGAATTCCATACATCATTATTGTATGGAGGGGGCGCGATGAAAATTGTGATTGAATATTGGGTCGCAAGTATTGAAAGTTTGAGAAGCTTTGCTTTACGTGAATATAGGTACGGATTTCTCAGAAACTGTGAAATACAGTTATACAAATTTGAGTAGATTGATACATAATATCTTAGCACATAAATACAAAGAAAAAAACATTAAGAACTCTGAATATGACATATAAAGCTGAAGCATAAATCTTTTAAAAATGGCAACCGGAGAATTCGAAAGAAAAAATAACCGAGGAAAAAAATAAGGCTTATCAATTTTACATAGAATATGAGCACCTTGATTTGTAAATACATGTTACAATGTGATTTAAAGGTTGCATCAATATTGTTGTTTACAGCTAGAGGAATTTTACGTTTCACTTCTCCTACGAGGCGCGGTCTGTACCTGCATATACCACAATGCTCAAAGAAATGCTTTGTGCTGACTCTTTCCAGAGATAAAAACATTTAGAATAAAATTTAAAACTAAATTTCGACTCATCAGTAACAGGGTGTGGGTACCTTGTTATTCACTCTAGTAATGATCACTTGTTCGTGCAAAGAATAAGGCCATTTGGATGATCCCACCGGTGTACCCATGGCATCAGAGCAAATGTCCTAACGGCTCCTTGATTCGGGGCAGCAGGGGACGAGATCAAATTGCGCTTCCTCGTTTCCTTAGTGTTCATCTGATGTCATTGACTTTTGTCTAAAGCATTAAACACTTCGAAATTTGCACTAAGTATTCGCCTGCTCAGGCCTACCCTGGCCACATTTTATCTTGTTTGGGCTATACCAGGCAGGACTTGGTTCAAGATCCCCTATTGGTTTTGGACTTCTTCAGGGTGAATGTACTCATGGACCTGATCTAGTTCTGCAGATCTCAGGGATGAGAAGCAACAACAACAACAGTTATGATGATCATTGGTTTTCTAGCATAAAGAATCCTTCTAATCCTGCACTGAGATACTACAGTTTCATCACTTAAAGCGCTGAATTTAACTCCAAATCGCAGACCTTGTTACGACGAACTATTACTGCCTTATATACTTAGATCTTGAGAAGCAGTTGTTATTCACAAACAAACTTTGCCAGACCTTTTTCTTAATATTTTCAAAGTTGTAAAATTACCTGTGGTAGAAATTGTCTATCCGTAAATATTCACACGTCTCACACTTTTCAAGATTTCCTTGCTTCTAAGATGCGATAATCTGCCAACTTACAGATTAATATAAATGATTTGAGTCATAACAAATATGTTTGAGTCCACGCCTATGTAATGCAGTCAGACGATACATTACAAAAAATTATTCTGTTATTCCCTTTGCTTAAAATCACTTGATTCGCCATCAAATGACGTGAAGCTTTGTATAACACTGCAAACACACGTAAATTTTTAAGACTGTTTTCGGTTAATGCTAAAGAATAGGACCCGAATTTGGAACATTTTTTCAGATATAAAAGAAATGAAAAATTAATATGATATTCTGGCTTCACTATCCCTTAAAGAGCACTATATTTTATCTTACTTCCCATTTTTAACCGAGTTGATTCATTTTTTCTGGTATAAAATGTGTTTCGTGTTTTTTCTCCAATATCGTAATGTTAAATAGGCTACGTATAAAAACGAAAAAGAAAATATTCATGGAATATTTTGAAATTTTTAAAAACACTATTATTAACAGAGGTATGAGCTAAGATATTGCAAATTTCCATGGAAATTGAGGCATTTTTCTGTCTGAAAATGTGCTTCGCGTTTAGTTCAGGCTGTCGTACTTTTACCGAAGACAACCTTAAATTAACTTCTGAAGTTTCTTTTGTACGTTGTTTGATATAAACAGCTCGCCTTGTGGTTGGATAGTGATATATACAAATGAGCTTAACAATTTAAAAAGAATTATAGAGAATGGATGAAAAAGATTAAGCGTAAAGTATTGAAAAAACATATGCAGGGGTGAAGTGCCTTCAAAAAGATATTCAGAACATTTAGAGGTTGGTACGTCAGTTAGAGAAGTCTCGAACAAGTATAGAAATCTTCAATTTACAAGATCGAAAGATAAGCTGATTTCAAAATTATAATTAGTATTAAAATTCAAATCAAATAAACATCATTCCATATCTTTAAGTGATTTAAATTAATGATTATTCAGTGATTTAAATTAACTCGTTGAAGATTTAAGGTTTATTTTCTTTTTTATAAAGATATCTCTTATTATTGACGAAGCAAATTCATCACAACTTTTAATTAAATAATGCAAATTAAACTTCTCTTTTCCACATTTTCTGCAAAAATTTATTACCACGTTTGAGTATTTCACGGAAGTTTTTATTCTGGCGAATACAACGATAATTTTGGAAATAAGTGTATATATATGAACACTTTTAATCATTAAAATTGCAACATCTCGCAGAAGGGAAAGCGCAAACGTCAAATTCACTTGGAAATTATTAGCACTTAGGACAATAGAACGATGTAGAAGAGATAAAATGCATACTTTTTTTAATAAAATCAAAGCTACGCAGTAAGTTTCTCTTTCAATTATCTCATTTAAATGTTGGTTTGCAGTGGTCCCCAACAGTCTGGCATCAAACTTCGAGGGCTGCCCACCCAAAATATTGTGACTCGAATCCGATCCTACAGTAAGATTAGCCATGACACAGACGCTACGAATAACCACAAACACAAATGATTAAGCTAATTAATAAATGTTTTATTTTATCTTACTTATATAAGGAGTTATAAGGATGATCAAATAAATCTCAAATAATCTAAATTTCTCATCATTAGCAGGCACTCTGAACACATGCTTCCCCGAAATGACAGAAGCAAACGTAAATAGTTTGATATCTCAGACCCACAGAACACTAAAATTTATTCAAATACTTTACACAATTAACGTCATTAAGGGTTTGAAACTTGATATTCCCCTTGTAGGAAAATAAAATTTTCAAAAGACTTAAAACCTCACACCTAATTGATAGCCTTTCAAACAACTATATCTATCCACTTCTTCTCATGTATATATATATATATATATATATATATATATATATATATATATATATATATATATATATATCTTTCATTCTCTTTTATATCATTGAACCTAATATACATGCAACGTTCTTATTGTATGAAGTGGCAGCTTAACTCTAAATGAAACGACAATACTAATAAAATGTTTGTTTACGATCGAATCCTCACGAGATAAGTCGGCTACAGGTTGTTTTTAGGAGGATCATGTTGTCTCGTATAAGATTAAAAACTGATAACCAAACCGTGTCACGATTCGATAACTACAGGATCGTGGGCTTCAAGATTAAGAGAACAGACGTGATTCCAGTTTGACCTTGCGAATTGTACAACCATATCACAGACCTTGAGAACGCATGTTAGCTTATTGACAGTGCAACAAGTATCCAACGGACAGTAAGACGACGTATGGAGTAGCACGAATTGCCTGCCCAAGGACCATTATAGACGCTTCCGTTGATACTGCAGCATAGAAACGCCAGTAACAGTGTTTCACCCAACAACAATGTATACAGGAATGGATCTACGTCATCTTTTCCGACGAGTTCTTACTCTACATGGACATCCATGACGAACACATTTGCTTTGGTACGCAGTGAAGCCTACTTTCTCCTTGAGTGGCCTATTTCCACTCGATATCGTTATACCGGCCCTGCGCCAACTGGTATGGCGATGTAGAGTGGTCATTGGCTGTGCCCCACAAACACTTCTTTTTCATGCAGTTGGCAATCTGAATAGTCACCAGCATATTTCTCAGCTCTTAAGACTGCTGATTGTTTCCTATCTACCGGGCCTTTGTGACAATCTTTTCACACAATAATGTTGTATCCTGACCAACCTTGATTCAAATTCAAAGGGAATTCGACTGTTGACATGGCCATCACATTCTCTAGAAGATATATATATATATATAATGAAAACATAACTTTGGGCTCAAATTTAATATATATAATCCAAGATATAATTCTTAAAATTTAGAGATTCAAATTTAACTTTTTGCTGAATAAAATATTAAAGTAATATGTAGTTATAATTAGTTGTGCCTCAAGCAATGCTAATAAAATAGTTATTTCAATAATTTTTATATAGAAATATTTTAAATAATATGAAATGAAAATTGCTATATTTGTATAGAAAATGATGTAAAGCATTTATGCTAAATTGTGTAAATATGCAAAAATAACCTCATGTTAAATCGTAAATATTCATAATATGTCAAGAAATTAAGCATTAATATATCGAGATAAATCTTGCAGTTATGAAAGTATAATAATATAGCAAGGAAAAATATTTATAAGGAGAATATAATTAATCTTTCACAATACATTGAAGTCATAAAAGAAAAAAATAGATTTTTTTTAATGTATTTTTTTTGTTTACTAGGTTTTGAAATAAAAATAGTGTGCATGCCTGACAATTTACTTGTTTTATGTTATCATAAAGAAGTATAAAATTATCTCAAAACTTAAAGAGTCCTATTTATCTTAAAAGAGGATTATTTATTATCGGTATTAGATTTTATATAGCCACAGGGTAAAAAAAAGAAGGAAACTTATCTATTAGATTACCTCTAAAAATATCACATGTTTCGAAGAAATGTGTGAACTCTATTTAACAAAAGTCTATATTAATCAAGTGTTACAGACTTTTTTGCAACATTTCTCCGTAAAAAAAATCAATAAATTGCTTCTTTCGAACGCGTATCCCTAATGTGAAATTAAAGTCGCTCTCTTTCAGAATAATTAACAAGCTACAGGAAGTGATTGTCTGATGTTTCTAGAGGGTAATTTTTTATACTTACCGTCTAGTTACAAAACGCTATTCCTTCAATTCCTTTAATATAGAGATCTAAACATAAATTACTATTTCTACTGATGATTTCTTTCTAGGAAACGAAAATTTTAAAATTAGTTTTTTTCACTGAATATTAAATTAATAACTTCATGCAAAGAATATACTAGATTGTGTTCTTTTATTATAATTCTGATAAAAATTCTCAATGTTATTGGTAAAGCTATTGAAAACATTTTCAATCTAGTCTTTTTTATGAAAATAAAATGGTACTATATTTAGATCAAGATAATAATGATTTTTCGAATATATTATATGAACACTTTTATAACAGCTCATTTCTTCCAAGCAGATAAAAAAATAAGCTTAAATTGTTGGTTAAATCGCAATGATAAGAATGGTTTCTATTTACCTTGTTATATGGTAATGATATAATCGTCTGGAAATGTAGTTATATGGCACTGATAAAAGTAACGGCTCGTTTATTATCATTTATCGCCAACTAGAGAAAACTAACCTATGATAAATGACTTGATATACGAGTATGTTAATATTGTGTTCTAGAATCAGATAACTGTAGGAACTGAGAAAAACTGGAAATATGTAACCTTGTTTGCTGAATGTATCAGTATATATGAAAATTTATGTTGCTGTCTGTGTGTGTGACGACAGTTTAAATAATAGTTTGAAATTTACTACACTCTCACGAATAGTCAAATCGCTTAAAATAAAAACAGTCTTTAAAAAGTTAAAAATTCCACAATATATATAAAAGTTTCAGAAAGAAAACGATTAGACCGCATTTTTGTAACTCTTTGCTTCATGCTGTTGAAGATTGTTAGGAAACATAAACCTGAAAGCCTAATACCATAAGGCACATTTTTGATCGCTGATTCAAAGCAAATAACATAAAAAAACATTACAAATATCCCCCAAAAAAAACGATTATAAGTAACAGATAATTGGTTTGAAAAAAATTTTACTTTTGGATGTTATTGAAATTCTACAGAAATTTAAGGTATCCGAACACATTAAAATGCGCAAATTCGGGGAAAATACACATTTTTTTTCTGAATAGAGCTATCTTTATGTTTTACAAAACATACTTTGTTTTGTTTCTGCGCTATCTAGAGGCTAAGTTACAATCTATTTTATAAAATTTGAGAAACCGGAAATAGGTCATTAATCTACCAGTTGTGGGCATTTAAGTTGTTCTAAATATATCATGGCGAGTCTGATAAATAAAAATGTTATGAATGTATTTCTATAAAACTTTTTGAACCTGATATTTATATTATTTTCTACAGAATTTACTAAAGTATTTCTGATTGTATGAATATTTTTTGAAAATTTTAGCCTGATTTCTAAAGAATGGTATCATAAAGAATGTCACATTTCTTATATAATACTCAATCAGCTGTAAAATTTTTAAATTTTAATAAAACATGAAAAATAAAAGTACTTTCTCTAGAGATAAATGCATCTAGTTTGTTTTAGTAATACTTTTAGTGACATAAGTTTATTCCTTTTTTCTCTAATAGCTTTGAAATTTTTCAAAACTTTTGCTAAAATCTCACTTATAATTGTGATTTTTGTAAAATTTAGATAATTTTAAATTTAGATTATAAAAAAATACCATTGCGATAAGAAATTATAAAACCACTCTAATTTTGAAATTTTGAGTGAAATAAGTACATTAAACCATAGGTTCTCAACGTGGGCGTTTGAGGGTTTTAGGGGGGCAGTAAAAGACCCAGAGAAAATTAGGGACGTTGAGATGGCACGGAGGGGCATCGACAGATTAAACAAATATGGTCTAAAAAAGACTAAAAAAGAACTCGCTGATTATATACTAACAAAAGTGAACTTTAATAATGGTTCCCTTATGTTGATTGTATGTATTTAAATCATTTCTACCACGTGTTCGAAAATTCACATATTTCGGTATGAAAAACTTATGGCTTACATTACATTTAGACCTACATTAAATTGAATGATACAGTAAATTTTAATTTCTGTAGTGTGCGTGTTGTCTTTGTCTGTGAGCAGTAGGAAAAATGTTTCGTCCACTGCATTTCATTATGTATATTATCCAATAAAATATAATTAAATATGTTAGACTGTTTATATGTTTAAAGACTGAAACTGTGATTTTTTTTTTATTTTGAAAGTAATAGTTTATTGTGAATTACTTCATATCATCAAAACCTTCTTTCAAAAGCGTCTTTATAACTGGTATATAAGCTAAAACTTTTATTACACTATTTTAAATAAAGAAGAAATTAAATAACGTTTTAATTCCAACAGTATCCTATCTAAAATTAAAATATATAATGTTACAAAATATGTAATATAATATTACAGAAATATATTTATGGCAATTTCTATTTCAGATTCGAAAGTAAACAAAAGAAAATTGGGGGCATTAAAAAAATTAAATTAAAAAAATATGTTCTATTAGTAATAGAAATTCTGTTGAATGTGAAGGGACGGTATCAAAATATTCACTAGAAAAGGGGGCGCCAATTCAAAAATGGTTCGAAACTATGCATTAAACTCATAAAAAAGTATATTACAATGAATTAATCATAAAAAAGTATTTTTTAAATATATTTTGAGAAATGCAATATGCAATATATAATTTTTGACAAAAATATTAGAAATAAAGGGGGGGGAAACTAAACAAATTATAAACTATTTGTTTCAAAACAAGAAAATTTAAAAATTATTATGGATCCAGTGCTCCCACCACTATTTCAAATATTCTTTTTTCACTAAAATGATCAGATGTTAACATTCAATTTTAGAAATAGCAGATAAAATTATTTATTATTAGCATAAAAATAGCAACATAATATACTCATTTTTGACTTAGCCAGGGCAAAACATTATTATTTTTTTTCTTTTTTAAGGTATCCTACTACGTTCGGAAACATGATTTTTTTTTAAAAAAAAGCATATAAATTTATAATTTTCGTGATATTTAGTGTCACTACACGGTAGAATACATGTATAAAATTGTTTTAAGGACATTATGACAAAAAAAAATAATTTAAATACAATATTTTGGCAAAAAATTAACTTAGAATAACTTTTTTACAAAACGTTCTTCTTTTGTAAAACACTGCTTCTATAATAATAATATTTTGCTTGTATAAAGTATCCACAGAATCTGACCTAGGATTTTTGAAAAATTCACATTATTTTGAGAGTTACCACCAATTGAAATAATTATCGGCGTTTTTTTCTTAAGATTTCTTTCTTCTTTTGTAGTTAAATATGGATAAATCCACTTCTAAGTTATATATTTCCAGAATTCTAGTTCAGCCTTTGTACAGAGGTCTGAACTATATAGAGGCAAAATATTATTATAATAGACGCATTTTCCGTAAAAGGAGGATATTTTGAAAATCGGTCTTTCTATTTTCATTTTTTGTCAAAATATTGTACTTAAATAATTTTTTATTGTAATAATATTCTTAAAACAATTTTATATACATTCTCTAATCTACGTTACACTAAATATCATAAATATTATCCATTTATAAGCTTTTGCAAAATCATGGTTCCGAACGTAGTCGGATACCTTAAACCATTCCTCGGTGATTTAGATACATGACGAGAAATTTTACCCTGCTGAAATATCCATCTTGTACTTCCTAACACAATCCCATACAATATCGTATGATCATATAACGTAATTTGATACTAGACAGTGTCCATATGTCCAGAAATTTGCTGTAAATCGAGCAATTCGTCACGAGCGAGGGCTTCCGAAACCATTACTGAGACTACGTTGCGTTCTCTCAGATCATTCCAGTAATATTGTAGCCATCGGGGGCCTTAAAGTGTAGGTTCTTTTTATCAGAAAATATAAACATTTTTTCCTCTCTTCGTTCCATGAGATGCCATTTTTAGTTGATTTCGGTTTTTCTTCTCGATGATGTTTCTACAAATTCGATGTACTTTTTATGTTCATAAATTTTGTATTAATTAATATTTGATTCAAGACTGTTTTAGACCATAGCATGTGGAGTCTTTTGCTGAAACTTTTGAAAGTTTCCCCAATTGAAAAAGCTCTTTTAGTTGATAGTCCAAAAATGTGTCGATTGTTTCGAACTGTCAAAATCCTTTTGCTTCGAATTCCTTATTATATATACTACTGTGATCATTAAATCACCGGACTAGTCTTAACAATTATATTGAAAATAATGTACAAATACCTTTTAATATCCTTCAACATAACTCCCCTTCCCTATCAATACATAGTTGCATATCAGTTTTCCATCTCTCAAAGCAGTGCTGTGGCTCATTAGGTGTCAACATCTTCAGTAAGTCTTCCATTTTTACCTTCGCCACCCCTACAGACTGAAAATGTGTTCCCATCAATGCTGTTTTCGCTTTAAGAAACAGGTAGAAGTCGTATGGTGCAAATTTTGGTGAGTACGATGGATGCACGAGCATAGAATGCGTTTATCTGCCAAGAACTGTTTTACAGAGAAGGCAATGTGCACCGAGGCATTGTCTTGGTGCAAAATTCACGTGTTGTTGCTCTACAGACCTTGCCGTTTCTTCCGAACTCTTTCTCTAAATTTTCTCAGGTCCTCAATATTGTACTGCTGTTTTACCGTTTGACCTCAAGGTACCCATTCAGTGATGATGATGCCATAAATATCAAACAAAAATGAGGAGTATCACCTGTTTTTGGTGTGACAGATCGACAAGAACGTTCATCATCTTCAGCAACCTCCCTATCTTCCAAAAATCATTTGTGCCATTCAGAAATTTGACTAGGTGACGTGCAATTATCTCCAAACATTCCTTTAACAACTTAAAATATTAAGTTAGATTTTTTTTCTGATTTCACGAGAGATTTCAAAATTTTGCGCAGTTTGAATTTTATACTTATCCTGATCGCGACACTTCGACAGAACAAAGTCTTTCTCGTACATGGATAAAAAAAACAAATTGAACTGGACAGAGGGATGGAATAACGTGCTACCAGCACCGGAAGGATCAAGGTCAACTATATTCCATTCCCACTCCCAACCTAATGGCTAGGACAGGTACAGTGGGGGAATTTATTTGTGTGTGTGTTATACCTTATATAAATCATCTCTCTAACCATAAAATTTTGAATGGCAGTTTTAGAACGCTTCATTAAACTATCTGTTTGTTTTTCAGACTTACCAGCACTCATAAAGTAAAAGTTTTCTCACTTTAAACTCATATAACTCTTAACCCAACAAAATATTTTTAAAAAAATGCAGATAGTAAAATTAAGCCCACATTTTAGTTTCTTAGGTAATTCTTTCCCCAAATATATTTATATACTTTATAATGATTCTGATGTGATGTATAACGAGCTAATTTTAAAATGTGGTTTTTTATAATATCTTATCAGAACCTTATTTAACATTTAGCAAAATGAGCAGATTTTAATAATTAATTAATTTATTCTTAATTTGCAATTAGTATAAAAAGTATTTCAAGGTTGATTTTAAATAAACACATCATAAAATTACATGCTGTGTCTTCTGCAAGAATTCTCTGTTTTGTGTACTTGTTGCCTCAGCATATTGTATTAGTCATTGAGAGAGATACGTTAAATACAGAGCCATTCAAAAACTTAAAATTGTGTAGTTTTGAAATCATAAGTAAATAAAACTTAATATAAAAGTGATAAATAATGTATTATTCTAAATTCGGTATTGCGTTGTACAAAATAAAAATAGGAAAAATATTCTTATCTCACATGAATTTAAATGTCATTGAAAGGTAAAGGAGACTTTTTTCTATTTACAATCCTCATTTTAGTGACGATCACAAACATAAAGGGACATCACGGACAACAAAAATAAGTACAAGCTACTAGCCGAAGATTTCAGGCTTTTATAGGTTTCGTCAATCGGAAGCTTTTAGAATCATACGATTTCCCGCAAAAACTTTTGTGATTGGCTGGAATACCCGAATTATGCAAGATTACATCATCTTGTTTTAAAATTGCAAATGTGGTAGTTTTTAGGAGATAAATCTGTGGTTACTTCCCGTTATGTGGGTGTTAAAATTTAATTATAACATGAGGTCTTCGAGGGCCCACGACGTTATGAATTAAAATCCTTCGAAAAAAATTTAACTGAATTATTACATGTGTGAATAATATACATGTGAGAATTTTAGATATTTGAATTTAACGTGTCATAAAATTACTAAATCCGATTTTTCGTGTGCATATTTTCAAACGTATAGGGAAAGAAATCCTAACCTTCAGTCCGATATCGGATATAAGGGTTCATATACTAATTTACAATGTATGAATTTATCGATCCACTTATGATTCTCGAAAGCTGATCATGTTAGTATCATCTGTTGAACAGACATTGTGCGTAATATTTTTTTAACAGACGACTATGATACGTAGTACACCTCATGTTATATTAAATATATTGTTCGAAAAATAAAATTACTAACATATTAAAGTACAAATGAATCAGAAATATTAATTAAAGGATTATATCTGAATGAAATAAATGATTTTTAGGTCTGTCTTACTTAAAGAATGCATGCCACTTTAAAGATGCCTCTTAAGAAAATGAGTTATTTGGATCATTTTCTATTTAATTCTTCAAGAAATAAGGGCTCTTAAAATATAATTTTTATTAATAAATTAATAACATTATTTAAGTCAATTTATTAATATATCAAAGCTACGCATTACCCTTTATCAAAAAATTAAGTAAAAAGTCAGTTTGCCCAGCCATTATTTTGCAATTTTAAAAAATTAAGAATTTTTGAAATTTTTTCAAATTTTTATAAAATGCCCACTTTTAAAATTTTTTAGTTATTTAAAGTTATTTATTTTTCTTATATGATTGCAAACAAAAGTTAGTATGGATTTGAAAATCTATTCTCTTGTTGATTTTTAATAATTATTTTTGTAGAAAAACCTGGAAAAAACACGAATACTTAAAATTTTATTTTTAGCATTTTTTAAAAAAACTAGAAATCTCATTCCTAACTCTATACTAACTTTTATAGAACATACATTTGGGAGTATATAAAAAAAATATCAAGGCACTATCTTGAACAGAAAAATATCCTTAGGGATTAGAAAACACTTATACCTTCAAAATTGAAAGTCTGAGAAAAAGGCATTTAAAGTTTGTAAAGGCATAAAACAACACCTTAAAATGCTCATAAAGCTCTAATGTACTATCTACTAATGTACTAAGCTTTTATGTACTATTTTTCACTGTATATTCTACATTAAAACACTATTTTAAGTAAATATAACTGAAAATATAATAGTTTTAATTCAAAATACATTTTTGCATAATATTTATAGCCTTTGTTACGACGACAGTTTATTCAGCTTCATCTTAACCTAATATTTTTACAAAAGTTTTGAAGCACAAAGAATTTATGTACAAAATAATTATGATACTAACTTAAGCTAAAAATAGCCAGGTTTGTTCATAAAATTAAATTTTTTTTCAGTTTTAAATTGGGGCAGTTTAGAAAGTTTTAGCTCTTTCTGTACTTTAAAATGTTTAGTATAATTTAGTTTGGTACATCAAGGAAATATTAAGTTTTATCTGTAATACTTAAATTCAGAATACTTGTATTCGAAGTCTTATTGCAATATATGCTGAGGATTGATTTTTAGAAACATCATTTGCAGTAGTATTCCATCTCTTCGAAATATTGTTTCTCACAATAACCTGAGAACGTTTTGGCCGTGGCATTTTTTCAACAGGAAAAAATTAATGATAAAACCTCTAATTTATATAAACTATTTTTAAAGCATAAATTGGCCTTGGAAAGAATCTTAATTAATTAATTATGAGAACTCTAAGAACTCAAAACATAATCAAGCATAAATGGTTTTAGTAAAGAAAATTAGAATTAATAAACATTCCACACTAAAAGAGTTGACTGTGCTCAAGAATATTTTTAATTAGTTCAATTTAAGAGTGAAAAAATGCTTTAAAATAAAACCGAAACTAAAACCTCAGCTCAGGAAACTTCAAATAACTTAAAAACTAATTTGCTAAACTGTCTGAAACTTGGTGGCAAACTTTCAATGATATGGGCCATAAGAAAATGCAAAAAAAGTATTTTGGTAAATATAAAATTTGTAGGGTACTGTGTAACCTTAAAATAACATAATGAAGTTCCTTTTAAATCTTTAACAGTATTATCAGTAGATTTAGTAGCGATGTGACTTGTGAAAGCTACAACAATTGTCATTTTCATAGACACACACACATTTTTATTTAATTTAAATACTTTCTACTTGAAATAAATATGTTTTATAGATTGATTACTTGAATCATTATTTCAAATTATTTCGTGTATTATTAGCAACATTTAATAACTTTTAATGAAGTACTTTTTAAAATAACATTCAAAAATTGTTCAGACCAAAAAATAAAAACGAATAGTAATATTAGGACCAATTGTAAATATTGCAAGAAAAATTACTCTTTCAAAACAAACAATATATCCCTTAATACGACTGTTTTTCACTGTAATAACGAGTAATCTTATGATAGTAAAGTATCCTATATTGCTGTAGAAAAACTTCAATACGTTATACAGCTGCAAAAGATTGTAGAATTTTAAAATATTTTGCTGTTAATTTTCAAAAAAAAATCTCAAATCCGTATAAAACTTTATTTGTTTTAGATAATTTGATATCATTTAAAAATTTAGTTTGCTTTCGAATATTTAATCTCTAAACATTTTAAACTCTTTCATTTCATTAGATATAAAATCAAAAATGCACATTTAATTACTTTCTTCTTACAATAAGAAAAATATAAGAGATAATTATAATCCCAAAGTTCTCATATATATATATATATATAGAAAACTATGCTTTAATGTGGTATACTTGAAATATAATTATTTGCAGTAATAATAATATTGTTATAGTAATACTAGTAATAGTAATGCTGTATTACTCAAAAATGAAGCAAATATTTAATATGATTTGAACAGAACAAATCACGCTACATCTGCACGAACCGTAACAATAACAATTATTTATTATTTTAAATATGAAATAAATGGAATGATTCCGTTTTATTTATTAAATAATAGTATTATAATTTTGGATTTTGGAGAAAAGTCCTAATTCTATTGTTTTTTCATTGAGGTCTTACGCAATATAAATTTTTGTAACTTCAAACTACATAAAAGATTTTATTATGAGTATAATTAAAACAGTATCAGATATTTTATAATTCGTTAATTAAAAGATTGTGGATAAAGTAAATCTCTCGAAAACAATTCATTGATTTACAAAAAGTATTATTCACTCCATCAAAAATAAAAATAAAATATATATCAAGCACAGATCTTTATAAATCAGAGTCTAAAATTATAATCCTTTTTTATATATATCTCCCTCTTTCAAAATCTTATCCTTTCTCAATCCAAAAAAACAAAAATCAAAATACATAATCTTTACCCTTTCTCTTAAAATAAATAGCCTTATGATCTCTTATAACTCTTTTTCCAACCCTATCTCTTTGACTCTAAAAGCAGTCTATAGAAAAGCAAATAGTTTGTCTCATTGTCAAGCTCCCGCCTATCTAATCATCAATGTTACCATCCAAAAGAATCAGCGAATCCCACGTGTTTCACCACAGTCCCATGCTCCAACCTATCGACAACAGTCGTCTCTATCGGTCACACATATATCAAATTTAAGGCACTTCAGACATGAACGTATCGTCAGAGAAACGCAAAATTGGATTTCACTCTCAGCGGGCGCTTCCAGATGGAATGGACATGAAAGCCTGCTGGAGTTTATTCCGAAACAAATGAGGTCTTTTCTGCTCTCGGCGTTCCAATTTTATCCTCGATTCTTGCCAAAGTAATATTTTTTGGAAGTGTGGGCTTTTCAAAATTAAATGGAAGCGGTTTTACCAAAAGACACAAAACCGTGTGTTAAAAATTTAGAAAAGGGCGAAATAAAAATGGGATGGAGGTTTATGAAGATTGAGAGAGAGAGAGAGATATCGTTGTATCTGTTCTTGTGCAATTGCTTATGTAACTTTTTTTACTTGTGTTTTAAAAAGATTTAATGGTGGATCGTGACAGTGCATTTTAAACTAGGAATTTAGAAAAGAATTACCTATGTTTTCTTCTGGACAACTGAGAGATTTAAATTGATTCATATATAATTGGGGATATACAGAATGGAAAATTTTGAGGGTTTGAAATACTTTTAAGAAAATATTAGAAATTCAACTAACAGTTTTTTAGATTTTAGATTTTTTGTTAAGTTTTTTTAAAGAAGCTAAATTATTTTATATGAAGGATCAATTGGTTTTCTTTACAGTAAGAACAATTTTGCAGTTTGTCTAATTCTATTGTAAGCAAGATTAGAAAGTATTTACTGATTAATTTTTAAAAAAAGTATAATCTTGCCATATTTAAAATAAGACTTTATTATTGAATTTTTAATTATATTTATTTACATTGAAATTCATTATATTATATTAAAGATGCAATATTGATTTTTAAAAGTAGATATGGCTATTCTCGTAAACGTTTTCCTACAGAGTTCTTTCGAAACAAAAATTTATATAGTATAATATTTATTAAATCTTTATTTATTTATATATATATATATATATATATATATATATATATATATATATATATATATATATATATATATATATATATATATATATATATTAAAATTTTATTAGATGTGTGTCCAATATATTTAAATTGGCATTTATTACACGTCACTAAGTAAATACAGTTATATGTATTGCAGAAGATAAATTTAGAATCCTCTTTGATTTGATCATTATGGATCATTTTACAAGTTTTACATCTTTTGTCGCCACATCTTTTGTAAAAAGGAATTTTACTGTTGCCAAATTTACTATTTTGAAGCTTATCTACGTACCTATCTCATTTGTAAGCATTAGAGTTATTTGAAACATTATTGCAATGCAAAAAATCTTCTTTAGAATTCTTTAAGTATTCCTTATTCCAGAATACTCTAGTATTATATGTATTAAAAAGTCTCATTAAATCTCTACAATGACCTGCATTCAAAACTTTGTCAAATATCTACTGTGTTCATCATGTCTGTAGTATATACTGTTAATAAACTAGCCTAACAGATTATAAAATACTACCAAGTATTAGAATATGAATTGCTAAAAATATAAACTAACTAATTAGAATACTAATATAGCAAAATAAAACGTTTTAATGGTATGGTTGCTTACTATCGAGATGCTACAAATACCATTATAATGTACCACCAAACAAAGACAGAGTATATTTACTGAGCCTAGTTGCCAGAAATATTTTTAATTAACAAGTTAAGTTTTTGACTATTTTTTCATTATTATTCTCTTCTTTTTCTCATTTCTATAAGTAATTCCAGAATTTTGTTTTTATTTTTTAAAAGTCATTAATGCACTTAAAAAAGGTATTTATTAATTTAGTTATTGTTAATCTTTATATGTTTATATGCTTTTGTGAGGGTTATTAATGTAAAATTAGAATATTGATACTCTTATTACTATAGGGGTGATAATATTGTAGCTTTTAAGATTTATGTATTTGATGTTTCATTTGGAGTATTGTTTTTATTATACTTTTATTAGGATAGGTATATATAAAATGTTCTCTCTATGTTATGTATATATTTTTATTTAAATTTGTAACTATATTTTTCTAAGTTATATGTGAATAGTCAGTACTATTCCAAGAATTATATGTTAATGCGGTTTTATATTTCAATTTTTTAATTTTCAATATTTTTCAAAAAATGTACTTTTATCTTATATTACATTTTATATTTCAATATTTACATATCCCAATATATTTATATTGGTAGTGTTTCCAGTTTTACTAAATTATTTTAAATTTTTGTAAACATGGAGGTACATTTTTTACTGGTATAAATTTTTGATGTAATTTCATTATAGCTATAGTGAATGTTTTTGCTATAGATATTAAGTTCTAATTTCTAGATACTTAATAAAATATTCTTCACAAATATGAATAATTTTAAATTTATAAATTTCGAGACTGGCAACTAGGCACAGTATATATACTTTGTCTTTGCTCGGTGGTACATTATAATGGTATATGTAGCATCGATAGTAAGCAACCATTAAAACGTTTTATTTTGCTATATTGGTAGGCTAAATTGATTAGTTTATATTTTTAGCAATTCATATTCTAATATTTGGTAGTATTTTATAATCTGTTAGGCTAGTTTATTAACTGTATATACTACAGACATGATGAACACAGTAGATATTTGACAAAGTTTTGAATGAAGGTTCATTGTAGAGATTCTATGAGACTTTTTAATACATATAATACTAGAGTATTCTGGAATAAGGAATACTTAAAGAATTCTAAAGATTTTTTTGCATTGCAATAATATATGTTTCAAATAACTCTAATGCTTACAAATGTGATAGGGGTACTTAGATAAGCTTCAAAATAGTAAGTTTGGCAATAGTAAAATTCCTTTTTACAAAAAATGTGGCGACAAAAGATGTAAAACTTGTAAAATGATCCATAATGATCAAATCAAAGAGGATTCTAAATTTACCTTCTGCAATACATATAACTCTATTTACTTATTGACGTGTAATAAATGCCAAATTAAATACATTAGACAGACACATCTAATAAAATTATTATTAGAATTAATAAACATAGGTCACACACACACATAGATACTAAATACTTCAATAGTATTAAAAATTCAAATAAAATAGAAAAAGGACACTTTAGTACACATGGGTTTGAACATGTTTCACTCAATATTATTAAAGTTGTTCCTGATATTAAAGAAAGATTATGGTGAGAAAATTACTATATATTGAATATTATAATGCAGTTTATCCTTATGGACTAAATGTATTATACCAAGGAAAAATATTCTCAATGCAATTAAAAAAAATTCTCAAGATTATTATTACAATAATGGAATCAATAAAGTAACTAATAAAAGAAAAACTAGAGGGGCTAAAACTAAAAGATTAAGTAGAGACAATAAAGTACTTACAGATAGTATTATAGATATTTGTAATAACTTTGATAACAATTTTAACGTTAAATATATTAAATCTTTTATGTTTAGACTCAGTAAGAAAGAATTATGTATTACAGAAAATGTACTAATTTCACATAAAATTAAATATTGCCATGCTTTGTATATTATAAAGGACATTCACAAATTTTTGAAACATAAACATAAAATAAAAGTTAATGTAAATAAAGATTATCAAATAGAATATTGTACACTTTTATATATGAATAAATCATATGATAATATTAATTTTTCTGGCATTTTTTAAAAACACATGTCATCTTTCCCAACACATATTTCTATTAAAAAAGCTTTTAAACACAATAAAAAAATAGGTAGATCAATTTTTAGCTATAATGTGCCTATAAAGCCAGAAAAATTAATATGTCAATGAAATGACTTTAAAGAATTCTTATATAAACATCACAAGCATGTTGTTATTGGTGATCTCAATATTGTAAAAGACAACAATCTTAGAAACATAATGAATAAAGGTACTGGTTTTAGATTAATGATTTCGAATAATAATAAAATTATAAGAAATCAGCTATATAATGATATTGAACAATTTATATACAAAATAGCTATTAAGTATAGTATGCCTATAGAGGCATTCACAGAATTCAAAGGTAATATTACACAGCAGCTTAATAAATATAACTTTGGTACAGATAATAAAATCTTTTTTAATGATATTAAAAATCAGATTAAAAAATTACGAAATAATTTCAATATAGTTTATGTTGATAAAGTGCCAAGTAATTTTGCCTTCATATGTAAATACTATTGTAATTTAATAATCAACAGATATTTTGATAATAATACAGCTTTTATTAAGTCATCATTTTCTGATAGAGAAATAAATAATCGAATTTTGGCTTCATAAACAATTAAGAATTCAAATTAATAATATTTTTAAATTTCCACATATATTTCTTGCTCTCAAATTCCATAAAGACACAGTCAAATTTAGGACAGTTACGAATGGATTTAATTCGTATATCAGCAAAACAGGCAAAATTCTCCATGCGCGCGTGCGCAATATTACATGATACAATAAATAATCTTAAATCTACAGCCATTCTTAAAAATAGTGAATCACTTATTGAACAAATGAAAGATAAAAAGATTTATCTATAGTTCAGATTTTGAAAATCTTTTTAACTCTATTAATATTGATGATATGATTAATATACTTGTAAATTTACATAAAGATAATTTATTTAATAATGTTAATTTTGATAGATTTAGTTCACTACTTAGGTTTGTACTTAAAGAGAACTATATATTTCATATAGGTAACTATTATCTGCAGATTAAAGGTTTGCCACAAGGTGGCCCAGCGAGCAACTGTCTTACCAATTTATGCTTGCATTATTTTGAAACTAGTTACATTAATAATTCTAATTATTATATTTATTGTTATATAGATGACATAATTATTTTTGGCAAGCAAGTCAATTTTATACCTAATGCTAATTTTTATCCACAATATCTTAATTTAATACAGACAAATAGTAACAACAATGAAGCAAATTTTCTTGACATACATATCAAATTACTAGATAATGTAATAGTTTCTAATGTTTATGATAAAAGAGAAGATTTTAATTCCAATATTATGAAAGTTCCGCTTTGGGAGAGTAATGTACATACTTCTATATTCAGAAATATTGCTATTAATTATATACAACGCAATAAATTTCTGGTGTCAAAAAAATCCGAAATAATAAATAACTACTAAACATTTTACTAAATATTGCTTAAATCAGAAATACCCAATTAATTTTATTAATAGTTATATGAATAAAGCTATTCAAAATTGTAAGGATCAAAAATTCTTAGATTAATAATAGTTTAATGCTATAAATTTACATATTTCATAGTTATAGTTACCTCCATATACTAATATATTAGTTAAAATTACTTATTATTATTTAATTCATATATACTCTAGTGTCACTAAAGTTATGGTAATTTGTAACTCTCTTAAAAAGTTTTGTTTCATTTATTTTTATACTCTTGTTAAGTGCTACATTTCAGCCATTCACATGCTTTGAATCTGCATTAGGGTCCAGAATCTGGCAATAACTTATTTATTGCACTCAGATTTAGCGGGGACTCTGCATTCTCAAGTGCAATTTTTAGGTAAGTTACCTCTATCTTGTAATGAATTTAGATATTCCTATCCATTACTTTCAATAGGTTTTTGCTCAGTATTATTTACATAAAGGGGGAAGGTTGGCCACAAAACATGTTCAACCCCATTTTTATGCAAATTATTTTATATATTAGCTGTCCTAAGTCAGCAATGTTTATAATACTGCAGCATCCATTTTATAATTTTAATCTCGGTTGCTCATGTGTCCTTCATTGTGTGATTTTCCTACTATCTATGTGTTTTTCGAATGTGATTGTTGGATATTAATCTCTTGTTTGTAGAGAGTAAGACTATATATATATATATATATATATATATATATATATATATATATATATATATATATATATATATATATGACATGTACTCGTCTTCAATTTATACTTCAAGGCTGGGAAAAACATTGCGACCAATAACCGATATGACAGTACATTATATCGGATAATTACTAACTTGATTAAATATAGAATGGTGCTTTATCAGATGGAGGATGAATTAAATTTCTTTGCTACTTCATTTTTTTGGAACAAAAATTATTTTTATTTAAAAAATATCGTGACGTAATGTTTTTTCTTGTCTTCATTCTCAGCCTCTTTATTCCCAGCCTATCACGAACTTGTGACCGGCGTGTTGCGGGTTCTAATCCTGGTATGTCTGAAGACTCACCATGTGGAAGGGCTGATGCTCGTTAAATCTGTCGAGACTCAATGTCCTCCCATTGGTGTGGTAGTTAGGAGAAAGGGTACCACGTAAGGTGTCATCCTTGTCACTTGACACAGAGGTTCAAAATCATGAGGTTCGTCTCCAACAGCCCTCCTGTTGCTTTATAGTCTGAAGTTATATAACTCTCAACTTCATTCAGCCTACTTCCATGCGCGAAAGACTTATATAGCTCAGTTTTTAATTAAATATTTTACTATTTGCAAACAAAGTTAAGATGATGTTGTATCATAGTTATTGAAAAACACTAAGCTTATTTAAATCCGTTTCATTAAAAGTGTATTTTTTCTTAACTTTATGGTAATCAATACATTTGGAAATTAAGGTTTTATTTCTCATAGACAATGAGCCAAATCTTTTATTTTCCTTTCAAGAGGTATTTAAAACCATTTTGCACATTTTTTCCGCTTAAATGCATTCCTAGTGTTGTTTTTTTTTTAAAAAAAAGACGAAGACACAATATTTTTTTTTCTTTTTTTTTGCAAAAATTTAACATAGAACATGAAATTTTTTGTATCCTTCCGTCGAATTTGTTTCTAAACAATGCCTCTTCAGTATTCTCCAGGGCCGGCAAAGTAGAAAGTATCATTTGCAGTCGAACGCACATACAAACACACATGGAACAAATATAAAGGGAATTCTTTTTCCAGTTCAGTAGCCAATGCTACATATGAAAAGTTTATAGTCGTAATGGTATAAGTCAGATATTTCGGGATTATTTTTTTAATAAAAAATGCGTTTCATGCAGAAAAATTTAAACTATGTAAATATAAAAAAAGAACATTTATTTTTTTAATTTTTAAAATTCTTTAAGCATAATAATGACTGGGCATAAAAAAACTTCCGTTTTTTATTCCCTTTTTCTTAAAAATGCAATAGATAGCTTTCACCCTTTTACACTGTATCATTTCCTAACATAAGCAATTCAAAACTTGAAGTGGAAAAGTGGAGACTTTCCGCTTCCTTTGTTTCTTGTTTTCTTCAATTTCATATTTCATTCATATTTACTATTTGTGAAGCATGCTTTGAAATCACAAACTAATACATATGTTTTCCAGTTCTGAAGGAATAGTACCGTATTTTCTTCAATCTAAGCCACACCCCCATTCTCCATACGTTTTTGAGAAAAAATAAAAAATCGGGGGAAGGTTCATTAATATCTTATACTTGAGTAAATTTTTTTAAAAAATTTAACGAGAAATAATAAATTCATAAGTAATTTACCAGTATTAAAAACTTTTAAAAGCCTACATGAACCTATAGTTACTCCAACCGTTAGTATCATGTTTCAAAAATGATTTGTCACTTGCATTGTTACAGTTGAGTTTCAAATTAGTACCGGCGTCGCCATCCAATGCATTTGTTATGCAACGTTCTTTTGAAAGAATGTTTCACAGAAGAATTTAAAAGAATTATTAAAGATTGTTGAAAATTTACAAGCAAAGATTATATAATTTTGTTTACGCCATCGACGTATATTTGTTTCAACCATGTCAAATTTTCGGTCCCCCTGCTCTCTTTCTGTTTTTTTTCTACCTATAAAATTGCCTCCCTTTTCATACTTGTGTCATAATGAACTCGTTATTACCGATATTATATTATTACCGATGTGCTTAATGTTAAGGTTATTAAAAGAAAGCGTATACAAAAGAAATTCCTAAATCGGAGCAGGCATTGATGTTTAGGATAGATTGAATGCTGGAGACAAACCGCGGAAAGGGGATAAGTCATCGATGAAAGTTGGTGGAAGGGATGGCAACTTTTTTCCTTTTGAAAGGGGTAGAAACTAAGTTTACTCCCCCCCCCAACAAATAATTACCTTCGATTCTAAGCCGCACCCGATTCTCAGTAGCATTAACACTGGAAAAATAAAGCTGCTTAGAGATTCGAGTAAATACGGTATTATGTCTCATGATATTTCTATCTTATGGAAAAAAATTAAGATTTATTGAATGATTTTTACCGAAGTTTTGTGCACGTATTTAATAAATTTTAAGTAATTAGACATAATTAACATTATAAATTTGAAAAATTTATTAGTTTAATAAATTTAAACGTAGTAAAATTCATAAATATAGTACATTAATTGTAAATATACATAAATTGACTTCTTCATTTAGACTCCATCGTTTATATTACGGATAATTCGTAGATGAAAAAGAGCAGTTTTTTTAGCTAAGAATGTATTTTGAATATCAAATCGTATAATACAAGCTATTTCATGATCAAATACTAAAAATATTTTTTGTTATAATTCCTTCAAACTATGTGATATTTCCCCCTCTTGGAGTGTCAGCGTGAGCTAGAGGTGTAGGATTAACGGAAGAACTAGAGGCATACATAATCTTAATATATTTTTATTAAGATTTTGAACTTAAACTTCTAACAAATTAAATTATAATAATTAATGTGAGAGAATCTACGATGGCAAAATACGCAATACACAATATATATAGATAACAACGACTTAACTTAACTCGGACCAATATCAATAACTGAATTGCCTAAACTCAATTCTAATACAATCACAGATTCTAATATTAAATAGTCAATCCTACCTTGTTGCAGTCTGAAGAATCAATCCCTAATATCCTAAAAACAATCTTGTATTTACTTGCGTGAACTGGTATGCACCTTGGTTCTCTATATCTTTATCACTTATAACTTCTAATCACCGCCACGTAACCTTTTTCAAACGTGAACCACGAACTATATTAACATTCATCTACTTGCCATCAACTGCCACAAATTGCCATCGTGCTTACTCTAACTTCTGATATTTAAAAGGTTCTTAATTTGCATCTTTCTTTCACACTTCACTTCTTGGATTTGATTGGAAAAGAGTTGCCATTAATTCTGGCATCAAAGACCCAAAGGACATGTTAAAGAAAAGACGCGTGAGCCCGTCACAACTATGTATTTTCATTTTTAAAATTATGTTTATAGCTATTGTAAAAAAATAATAAAGTTTGGAAGTGTTCTAAAATAACATAATTCACATACTTCTTCGTTTTGACCTAATGGATGTGATTTATAAAGTGGTAAAATGTAAATATTTAGAATAAATTGTTAATAAGGAAATAATTTGGCAAATACTCAACTCAAAAACAATTTTCTCTGCTCACATATTTGGTTATATGGGTATTAAGTTATTCATTTAAAATGATGTATCTGCATCACATTCACAATGTAAAAGTCTTCTGTATTTGATCAGTCTTAAAGTATTATAATGCATTCCTGTGTTAACTCAGAGGAGATTTAAATGTAAATTACAATGGAAAAGAGTATTTCACTCAAAGTGTATGTAAATGCTAATTTCTAGAGAGAAGTAACTTATTTAATTAAACTTTTAGCTTTGTAGAACTTAATCACAGTGACTCTTTCATGACTGGTAATTGCGAAATGCACTAACAAGACTCCTTTTCTGGCTACATTTTCAACTGAATTAAAGCTTTGTATTGAAAGCTGACATCTCTTTGACAAAATGGGGAAATAGAGGCTTTTCATTCAAGGCAAAATTTATAAAGGTCCATCATCACATTGAATAATAGATGCATGGTGCTTGTGCCTAAACTAATATTAGAGTGTGGTTTCATGTAATGAGTAATGTACACATTTCCTAACGTTACTTTAAGAATGTGTATTAAATTAAGAATTTTTTTAATTAATAGTTCTTATTATTTATTTATTCGATACCCACACAAATTGCTTTTTGCATCAATTGAATTCTTTTAAATTTACACTTTGCTCTTGTTACTTAAATACAAATCTTAGACGTTACAAGTTGTTACACTATCTCTTGCTATACATTTACATTGTAAGATTTCTGTAGAAAAGATGGCAACGAGTGGAAGGGAAAATGAGTTTTTAAAATTGAACGAGATCCGTGAAGGAAGACAGTTTTGAGATTTTTAAAGCAATTCACACTCTCCCTATATATATTTATTTATATGTCTTGTTCAAATTTTCAATCGTTAATGTGAAATACTTTTTATTTATCCACTCAAGTTCAAATACAGTTTTTTAAATTTGTAGTGGATGACACTTGATGTTAATACAATATTTTTAAATACTAATTAATCAATTAAATTTAATTAATTAAATATAGTTTAAGAGATATATCTCAGTTAATATTATTCCTCTAGATGGCAGCACCATCAGATAAAACAGCTTTAGTGTTAAATTTGTGATGAAGATTTAACTTAATCTAAATAATAAATTGCTAGTTAGATGTCAGCATTCCTTTTACACTGATTTTAAGATAAATTATTTTACATATTACATATTACAATGCAATACAATTCGTTACAATATCAATAAAGGAACGCAAATAAAAACTAAGGATATTTGTTAATTCTTTAAGAAATAATTACAGTCACCTCTTCTTTAGGCATAGACAAAAAATTTAAGAGGGAATATGTCTATAAGATCCAGTTTTCTCAAATTTGGTGTAAATAATAGAGAAAAACAAATTAATTAGATTCCTACGATACACTAAAATTATTTAGTCATGTCAAAAAATATTTAATGTGTCAAAAAAGAGCTGAATTAATTAGAAATTGTTTGAACGCCTCAAGATATAAATTTTACAGTTATCTAAAATTTCTGAAATATTTCACCATATTTTTTGCTTATTTCTTGAATTCGTGATTAATTAAAAAAAGTAGTGGTATATTCAATTTTTCTTTCCTAACGTAAATTTACTTTCAAATATAGATGACGTTGGCTTATATTAGTATTTTTATACCTTAACATATATGTTTGCATTTGTGTGTATATACAGAATGTTCCAGAATCATTGGGACAAACTTTAAGGGGAGTTAGAGGATATTTGTAACGTTTGAAAGAATAACGGTAGCGTATTCTTGGTGAATTAAAATATGGAATTTATTACGTCACAACTATTGAAAATTATTTACAAAATGATACATTAAAAGTTATTAAAATTAATTAGATTGTTAGAGTCCACTATTTTGTGAGAGGAGGTTTCGTTGGTTACCGCTCCCGTGCAAGTTCAAAGCATCTCTCCTCTCTCATCTTCCGGTCGGGTCGCTAGATTCCTCGGGGGTCAAACAGGGGTTGCGCTGGATCGGAAATTGCACGTGTGGGCGTCGAATCTACAAAGAAACCGACACCAGATGTTGTTGTTGTTTTCGAAACGTGACGTTACAGCTCTCGCCCTCTCTTATGGAACTTTTCCGTTGAGAAAAGTTTAATGGGATGACGATGAGACAACTGACAGATTACCGACACATCCCTTCATCAAGCACCACTATATTTCTGAGCTGCAATTTTAATTACTAAAGAAAACGCTGAACTAAATTTGGAATTACTTATTTCTAGTGAGTGAGTGTTCTTGCTAGGGAACTTACACAAATCTATATCACGAAATAGCAATGTAATCAATGTAAGAAAACATACTATACATTAAATAAAAATACAAACACTCCTATCACAATGCCTAGTATCAATTATACTAACATGTTATATCAAATGCTAGTGTAAGACCTTGCACATAAAATATTCTTCGCCACAATACTTAAATAAAATTATACTAACGACATGTTGATATGATATGAGAAGTGTACAACCTTACACACAAAATATTTTTCACAATATGTCTCTTGCGTAACCTAAATACTCATGTATATTTTAAAACCCTGTACACAAAATTAAGCATATTAATACATTTGCTTTTCATGGCTTTATCTTTTGACACGCATCGCCATTCGATATGATATACAGTACTAGTAAATAAATAAAATTTAATACAATTATTAACCTTTAACTAAAAAACATAAGCAACAATTATTATTCATGAGCAAGAGAACATTATTAACAATCCCTAATTATCTATCACCGATCTGCTGAGACTATCTGCATTTTTGTGACTTTTACCCGACCGATGTACAATTCTAAAATTATATGGTTGCAAAGCCAAAGCCCATCGCATCAATCTAGGGTTAGAACTAACATTTCTATTCAACCACACCAACGGGTTGTGATCGGTCATAACTAAAAATGAATTTCCATCTAAGTAATAATGTAACCTTTTAATTGCGAAAACAATACTAGCACATTCCTTCTCCGTCGTACAATAACGCTTCTCTACCTCTGAAAATTTCTTACTCAGGTAAAGGATTGGATGCTCCTCACCTTGTTCAGTTAATTGGGTTAAAACTGCTCCCATACCTGCGTTCGAAGCGTCCGTTTGAACAATGAATTCTCGTTCAAAATTTGGCGCGTACAAGACGGGCTTATCAATTAGTTTCCCTTTTAGTTCTCGAAATGCGTTTTCACACTCGGTCGTCCACTTAATTTCTCCCTTCTTTGCTCTTCCCTTCAACGCATCCGTCAACGGAGCAGCAATTACCGAGAACAGATTTATATATTTTTGGTAATAACCCGCTATACCTAAGAAAGCACGTATTTGGGTTTTCGTGCGAGGGGGTAGGGAACTCTAGAACAGCCTGAACTTTGATCTCGGAAGGAGTGCGAAAACCCTGACCCACAATGTGACCCAAAAATTTGACATTTTGTTGCGCAAACTTACACTTTGAAGGTTTTATCGTTAACTTAGCTCTCTTTATTCTCTGCAGAACCGTTTCCATATGTTTAATATGCGACTCCCAAGTATCTGAGAAAATTGCGATATCGTCTAGATACGGGACAACGAAATCCTCTAGTCCGTTAAGTAATTCAGCCATGAGTTTACTAAAGAAATATGGAGCATTCTTTAATCCGAAACTCATCCTTAGGGGTCGGTATGTACCAAAGCTAGTACAGAAGGCTGCGTATCGCTGTGCTGTTTTACTCAAAGGTATTTGCCAATATCCTTTAGATAAGTCAAAGACGGTAATAAATTTAGCCGCCGATACTTTTTCTACGCGTTCTTCGATATTCGGAAGAGGAAAATATTCCGTTCTAATGATCCCGTTTAATTTCCTGTAATCTATACATGGACGAGGTTCTTTCCCAGCTATCTCAACTAAAATCATAGGAGACATGTAATCCGATTCTCCTACCTCAATGATTCCTAATTTTAACATTCGGTTAATTTCGTTTTTTAAGATTTCATTTTGTCGGTGCGACATTCGATAGGGCTTCGTCCTAACTGGTTGATCGCTAACTAACTGGATTTCGTGTTCAACCAGATTAGTTAAACCGGGATTGTTTGAAAAACATTTAGAGTATTTATTTAATAATTCGCGCAGTCGATCCATTTGTTTGTCGTGAAGGTGTTTGTTCAACTCGCTAGCCTGGATTACGTCCTCGAAATCATAAATGAGAGAATTGTTTTCTAAGTATGGGATTTCTAACTCCTGGTCTGCGAGAGAGTTTTTTGTTTCATCATTAATAATTACGTTAACGTGTTCTGGCCTTTTGTAATATGGTTTTAGCATATTTATATGATAGATTTGAGATGTTTCGCGTCTGCCGGGGATTTCGACTAAATAGTTCGTTTCCGAAATTTTATTTAAAATTGTCCCAGGACCTATCCACTGCACTGCTAATTTATTTGCTCTGGATGTAGCTAACACTAGGACTAAATCTCCATCCTTAAATTCACGTTTTACTGCGTTTTTGTCATACCAAGTTTTCCGCTTAACTTGCATTTCCTCCATTTTATTTATAGCTACTTCTTGACATCTTTTTAATCTATTTATTAACTTAAACATATATTCAGTGACGAGATCACCCTCTTCTTCCGGTTCCATCCAATGTTCCATTACTAACGTCTCTGGGGTTCGCAAATTTTTCCCATACACCAACTCTGACGGTGTATACCCTGTACTTTCGTGAGATACAGTTCGTAACGCTAAAAGAATTGACTTCACCACGTTACCTAACTTATCTTCACGATTTTTGACCAATAATTCCTTCTCTAGCGAATAAACCTGATTGGTAACCTGCACTTGACTGGCTGCCTGTTCGTATAAGGGTTTAATCTCCTCGCTATTTTTTTGAGCATTGATTAAATTTTCTCGCGTAACCCTTAGCAGCGCTAATTCCGGAACATATTCCTGGAGTGCAGGTATTAAAATTTCGTCCTCTGCATCCGAAGAAACAATTATAACCTCATCTTCCCCTTTTTTAGCATCACCACTATCTATTCCCCTTTCTTCTCTAGCCGCTTTGACTTGAGACCTTGTTTGGACAGCATTCAATATTTCGACTGGCAGGAAATTATAGCCTAAATTTCCTTTTATTAGCTCGGCCGTTTTATTTCCAAGCAAATATCGACCGTGTTGATTTAAGTGATTTCCACAAACCGCTGCCTTAGTCTGCACCGTTCCAAAATTTCCGGAAATTTCCACGACCGCCAAAGGTAAACAAACTAATTCTGGGCTTAACGGTTGTTTTACCCAAACATTTTCACCAGAGAAAGAAGAAGGATTTATGTATTTTGCACATACTAAATCTATTGTCGCTCCCGTATCTCTAAGAATGTCTATCTCGTGACCATTCACAGAGCCCTTTGTTGTATATGAATTAAGAAAATCCGGGTTTTCATTTCCTTCAATATTATTGAGAGTTTCCGTCGTTTTGTTTTTTATTAATTTAGGGCAACCGGCTTTTATATGTCCAGGCATATTGCAATGATAACATCTTTGTATCACGCGTTTTTCAAAAGTTCTCTCTCTAGTACTCTCCGGAACAGAAGCTCCTAATCTGGGGAAGTTTTCCCAAATCTATTTTCTTTTTCCTTGATCCCTGAGTATGTCAAAATTTTATCATTTCTGCCCCACCTATCCATGGGTTTCGAATTTACCTTTCGGACGTCCTCATAATTATCAAAGAGTTCTGCTATTTGAGTAGCTGATTTAAGGTTTGCCCAATTATCTAAAAAATGATCTTTCATACTAGCATTGGCGCGTTTTTAATTGATCTACCACCATTAGATCTTTAAGATCTTGAAAGGTATTTATTTCTAAGCCAATCAGCCACTCATCTAGATAATTCGTAATTTCAAAAGTGAAATCCTTCCAGGTGCTATCGGATTTTTTCTGGTGTTGGACAAATTTTTGCCGAAAGACCTCCGGACTTAACTTGAATCTTTTAAGTAATAATTTCTTTACATAATCGTAATTTTCGGCTTGTTCCTCCGGTTCGCGAGCAATAAATTGCACGATCTCTAGGGGTAACAAACCCAATAATTGCCCCACCCACTCTTTCTTTTCTATTGACGCCCTTTTAGCCTGGCGTTCAAAGATCACTAGATATAAACTAATATCTGACTGCTTAGGATCGAAATCTGGGATCAATTTTTTAAGTTTAAATTAGAGGTTACAGAACATGCATTTGTAGAATCGTTTGATTCATCGTTTACCCTAAATCCGGATTCTATTTTAAACCTTTCTAAATCAAATTTCAGCTGTAATTCTTTCTCTTTTAATGCCTGCTCCTTTACTAACTCCTCCAATCTCATTTTTCAGCCCTTTCTAACTCCTCTAATCTCATTTTTTCAGCCCTTTCTAACTCCTCTAATCTCATTTTTTTCAGCCCTTTCTAACTCCTCTAATCTCATTTTTTCAGCCCTTTCTAACTCTTCCAATCTTTTCCGTTTGCAATGATAGTCTCATACAGATTTTTAACAAATTCCTCTTCATAACCTTCACTGTTAGTGATTGCAATTTTTATGCTAGGGACAGTCATATTTAAAGTGGCATTTATTCCTAATTCCTCAGCAAGTTGCAACATGTCTTGCTTTTTCCCTTTACCAAGGAAAGCCATTTTTTAAACAATATCAAATAAATGTCACGCTAAATTTTGCACTATTGTTACTATTCTCTATTAATACAATAACACTGGTCCCATGCATACACAGAAATACACAAAGAAAAACTTAACACTAAAAATAATCAAAATCATTCAAGAGACTTAAAACACAATAAATCTTAAGCTAAAATTGCACACAATGCTTGAAATACAATTACAATTCTCTAGAAACAAAATAACACTGTTCCCATGCAAGAAAAACACTAAGTATTTCAAAATTTCTAAAGAACACTTTAACCAAAATTCCTAATACAATATGCAGTTTGCAACTCAAAAATATAACAGTACTCACCCATTTGAAGTACTCAGCTTGCTGTCAGAAGCAAATTATGTGCACTAGTGGTACGGCTTCCGAAAATCGCTTTTCCTTCGGACACTCTCGCCGTTAACACTGTAGATGTAGATCAGTTTGATCTTCTATGAGCAGGACGCTCCCTTTCTCCGAAGCTGAATTTACTTGCAGCAGCGAAAATCGGACACTTCGCCGTTAACACTATAGATCAGTTTGATCTTTGAGCAGGACGCTCTTTTTTCGAAGCTGAATTTACTTGCACGAAAATCGCTTTCCTCGGACACTAGCCGTTAACACTATAGATCAGTTTGATCTTTGAGCAGGACGCTCTTTTTCTCCGAAGCTGAATTTACTTGCAGCACGGCTTCCGAAAATCGCTTTCCTTCGGACACTAGCCGTTAACACTATAGATCAGTATGATCTTTTATGAGCAGGACGCTCTCTTTCTCCGAAGCTGAATTTACTTGCAGCACGGCTTCCGAAGATCTCTTTTTCTCCCTGCGTTGCGGTCCGTCCGTAAAATCCAAAATTTTCCTCCTCTCACGGGTCCTGAATGCTAACTTTTTATCCCAAAGCGCTGCCACCAAAACTCTAAGCTGTAACGTTTGAAAGAATAACGGTAGCGTATTCTTGGTGAATTAAAATATGGAATTTATTACGTCACAACTATTGAAAATTATTTACAAAATGATACATTAAAGTTATTAAAATTAATTAGATTGTTAGAGTCCACTATTTTGTGAGAGGAGGTTTCGTTGGTTACCGCTCCCGTGCAAGTTCAAAGCATCTCTCCTCTCTCATCTTCCGGTCGGGTCGCTAGATTCCTCGGGGGGTCAAACAGGGGTTGCGCTGGATCGGAAATTGCACGTGTGGGCGTCGAATCTACAAAGAAACCGACACCAGATGTTGTTGTTGTTTTCGAGACGTGACGTTACAGCTCTCGCCCTCTCTTATGGAACTTTTCCGTTGAGAAAAGTTTAATGGGATGACGATGAGACAACTGACAGATTACCGACACATCCCTTCATCAAGCACCACTATATTTCTGAGCTGCAATTTTAATTACTAAAGAAAACGCTGAACTAAATTTGGAATTACTTATTTCTAGTGAGTGAGTGTTCTTGCTAGGGAACTTACACAAATCTATATCACGAAATAGCAATGTAATCAATGTAAGAAAACATACTATACATTAAATAAAAATACAAACACTCCTATCACAATGCCTAGTATCAATTATACTAACATGTTATATCAAATGCTAGTGTAAGACCTTGCACATAAAATATTCTTCGCCACAATACTTAAATAAAATTATACTAACGACATGTTGATATGATATGCGAAGTGTACAACCTTACACACAAAATATTTTTCACAATATGTCTCTTGCGTAACCTAAATACTCATGTATATTTTAAAACCCTGTACACAAAATTAAGCATATTAATACATTTGCTTTTCATGGCTTTATCTTTTGACACGCATCGCCATTCGATATGATATACAGTACTAGTAAATAAATAAAATTTAATACAATTATTAACCTTTAACTAAAAAAACATAAGCAACAATTATTATTCATGAGCAAGAGAACATTATTAACAATCCCTAATTATCTATCACCGATCTGCTGAGACTATCTGCATTTTTGTGACTTTTACCCGACCGATGTACAATTCTAAAATTATATGGTTGCAAAGCCAAAGCCCATCGCATCAATCTAGGGTTAGAACTAACATTTCTATTCAACCACACCAACGGGTTGTGATCGGTCATAACTAAAAATGAATTTCCATCTAAGTAATAATGTAACCTTTTAATTGCGAAAACAATACTAGCACATTCCTTCTCCGTCGTACAATAACGCTTCTCTACCTCTGAAAATTTCTTACTCAGGTAAAGGATTGGATGCTCCTCACCTTGTTCAGTTAATTGGGTTAAAACTGCTCCCATACCTGCGTTCGAAGCGTCCGTTTGAACAATGAATTCTCGTTCAAAATTTGGCGCGTACAAGACGGGCTTATCAATTAGTTTCCCTTTTAGTTCTCGAAATGCGTTTTCACACTCGGTCGTCCACTTAATTTCTCCCTTCTTTGCTCTTCCCTTCAACGCATCCGTCAACGGAGCAGCAATTACCGAGAACAGATTTATATATTTTTGGTAATAACCCGCTATACCTAAGAAAGCACGTATTTGGGTTTTCGTGCGAGGGGTAGGGAACTCTAGAACAGCCTGAACTTTGATCTCGGAAGGAGTGCGAAAACCCTGACCCACAATGTGACCCAAAAATTTGACATTTTGTTGCGCAAACTTACACTTTGAAGGTTTTATCGTTAACTTAGCTCTCTTTATTCTCTGCAGAACCGTTTCCATATGTTTAATATGCGACTCCCAAGTATCTGAGAAAATTGCGATATCGTCTAGATACGGGACAACGAAATCCTCTAGTCCGTTAAGTAATTCAGCCATGAGTTTACTAAAGAAATATGGAGCATTCTTTAATCCGAAACTCATCCTTAGGGGTCGGTATGTACCAAAGCTAGTACAGAAGGCTGCGTATCGCTGTGCTGTTTTACTCAAAGGTATTTGCCAATATCCTTTAGATAAGTCAAAGACGGTAATAAATTTAGCCGCCGATACTTTTTCTACGCGTTCTTCGATATTCGGAAGAGGAAAATATTCCGTTCTAATGATCCCGTTTAATTTCCTGTAATCTATACATGGACGAGGTTCTTTCCCAGCTATCTCAACTAAAATCATAGGAGACATGTAATCCGATTCTCCTACCTCAATGATTCCTAATTTTAACATTCGGTTAATTTCGTTTTTTAAGATTTCATTTTGTCGGTGCGACATTCGATAGGGCTTCGTCCTAACTGGTTGATCGCTAACTAACTGGATTTCGTGTTCAACCAGATTAGTTAAACCGGGATTGTTTGAAAAACATTTAGAGTATTTATTTAATAATTCGCGCAGTCGATCCATTTGTTTGTCGTGAAGGTGTTTGTTCAACTCGCTAGCCTGGATTACGTCCTCGAAATCATAAATGAGAGAATTGTTTTCTAAGTATGGGATTTCTAACTCCTGGTCTGCGAGAGAGTTTTTGTTTCATCATTAATAATTACGTTAACGTGTTCTGGCCTTTTGTAATATGGTTTTAGCATATTTATATGATAGATTTGAGATGTTTCGCGTCTGCCGGGGATTTCGACTAAATAGTTCGTTTCCGAAATTTTATTTAAAATTGTCCCAGGACCTATCCACTGCACTGCTAATTTATTTGCTCTGGATGTAGCTAACACTAGGACTAAATCTCCATCCTTAAATTCACGTTTTACTGCGTTTTTGTCATACCAAGTTTTCCGCTTAACTTGCATTTCCTCCATTTTATTTATAGCTACTTCTTGACATCTTTTTAATCTATTTATTAACTTAAACATATATTCAGTGACGAGATCACCCTCTTCTTCCGGTTCCATCCAATGTTCCATTACTAACGTCTCTGGGGTTCGCAAATTTTTCCCATACACCAACTCTGACGGTGTATACCCTGTACTTTCGTGCGATACAGTTCGTAACGCTAAAAGAATTGACTTCACCACGTTACCTAACTTATCTTCACGATTTTTGACCAATAATTCCTTCTCTAGCGAATAAACCTGATTGGTAACCTGCACTTGACTGGCTGCCTGTTCGTATAAGGGTTTAATCTCCTCGCTATTTTTTGAGCATTGATTAAATTTTCTCGCGTAACCCTTAGCAGCGCTAATTCCGGAACATATTCCTGGAGTGCAGGTATTAAAATTTCGTCCTCTGCATCCGAAGAAACAATTATAACCTCATCTTCCCCTTTTTTAGCATCACCACTATCTATTCCCCTTTCTTCTCTAGCCGCTTTGACTTGAGACCTTGTTTGGACAGCATTCAATATTTCGACTGGCAGGAAATTATAGCCTAAATTTCCTTTTATTAGCTCGGCCGTTTTATTTCCAAGCAAATATCGACCGTGTTGATTTAAGTGATTTCCACAAACCGCTGCCTTAGTCTGCACCGTTCCAAAATTTCCGGAAATTTCCACGACCGCCAAAGGTAAACAAACTAATTCTGGGCTTAACGGTTGTTTTACCCAAACATTTTCACCAGAGAAAGAAGAAGGATTTATGTATTTTGCACATACTAAATCTATTGTCGCTCCCGTATCTCTAAGAATGTCTATCTCGTGACCATTCACAGAGCCCTTTGTTGTATATGAATTAAGAAAATCCGGGTTTTCATTTCCTTCAATATTATTGAGAGTTTCCGTCGTTTTGTTTTTTATTAATTTAGGGCAACCGGCTTTTATATGTCCAGGCATATTGCAATGATAACATCTTTGTATCACGCGTTTTTCAAAAGTTCTCTCTCTAGTACTCTCCGGAACAGAAGCTCTAATCTGGGGGAAGTTTTCCCAAATCTATTTTCTTTTTCCTTGATCCCTGAGTATGTCAAAATTTTATCATTTCTGCCCCACCTATCCATGGGTTTCGAATTTACCTTTCGGACGTCCTCATAATTATCAAAGAGTTCTGCTATTTGAGTAGCTGATTTAAGGTTTGCCCAATTATCTAAAAAATGATCTTTCATACTAGCATTGGCGCGTTTTTTTAATTGATCTACCACCATTAGATCTTTAAGATCTTGAAAGGTATTTATTTCTAAGCCAATCAGCCACTCATCTAGATAATTCGTAATTTCAAAAGTGAAATCCTTCCAGGTGCTATCGGATTTTTTCTGGTGTTGGACAAATTTTTGCCGAAAGACCTCCGGACTTAACTTGAATCTTTTAAGTAATAATTTCTTTACATAATCGTAATTTTCGGCTTGTTCCTCCGGTTCGCGAGCAATAAATTGCACGATCTCTAGGGGTAACAAACCCAATAATTGCCCCACCCACTCTTTCTTTTCTATTGACGCCCTTTTAGCCTGGCGTTCAAAGATCACTAGATATAAACTAATATCTGACTGCTTAGGATCGAAATCTGGGATCAATTTTTTTAAGTTTAAATTAGAGGTTACAGAACATGCATTTGTAGAATCGTTTGATTCATCGTTTACCCTAAATCCGGATTCTATTTTAAACCTTTCTAAATCAAATTTCAGCTGTAATTCTTTCTCTTTTAATGCCTGCTCCTTTACTAACTCCTCCAATCTCATTTTTTCAGCCCTTTCTAACTCCTCTAATCTCATTTTTCAGCCCTTTCTAACTCCTCTAATCTCATTTTTCAGCCCTTTCTAACTCCTCTAATCTCATTTTTCAGCCCTTTCTAACTCTTCCAATCTTTTTCCGTTTGCAATGATAGTCTCATACAGATTTTTAACAAATTCCTCTTCATAACCTTCACTGTTAGTGATTGCAATTTTTATGCTAGGGACAGTCATATTTAAAGTGGCATTTATTCCTAATTCCTCAGCAAGTTGCAACATGTCTTGCTTTTCCCTTTACCAAGGAAAGCCATTTTTTAAACAATATCAAATAAATGTCACGCTAAATTTTGCACTATTGTTACTATTCTCTATTAATACAATAACACTGGTCCCATGCATACACAGAAATACACAAAGAAAAACTTAACACTAAAAATAATCAAAATCATTCAAGAGACTTAAAACACAATAAATCTTAAGCTAAAATTGCACACAATGCTTGAAATACAATTACAATTCTCTAGAAACAAAATAACACTGTTCCCATGCAAGAAAAACACTAAGTATTTCAAAATTTCTAAAGAACACTTTAACCAAAATTCCTAATACAATATGCAGTTTGCAACTCAAAAATATAACAGTACTCACCCATTTGAAGTACTCAGCTTGCTGTCAGAAGCAAATTATGTGCACTAGTGGTACGGCTTCCGAAAATCGCTTTTCCTTCGGACACTCTCGCCGTTAACACTGTAGATGTAGATCAGTTTGATCTTCTATGAGCAGGACGCTCCCTTTCTCCGAAGCTGAATTTACTTGCAGCACGGCTTCCGAAAATCGCTTTCCTTCGGACACTCTCGCCGTTAACACTATAGATCAGTTTGATCTTTGAGCAGGACGCTCTTTTTCTCCGAAGCTGAATTTACTTGCAGCACGGCTTCCGAAAATCGCTTTCCTTCGGACACTAGCCGTTAACACTATAGATCAGTTTGATCTTTGAGCAGGACGCTCTTTTTCTCCGAAGCTGAATTTACTTGCAGCACGGCTTCCGAAAATCGCTTTCCTTCGGACACTAGCCGTTAACACTATAGATCAGTTTGATCTTTTATGAGCAGGACGCTCTCTTTCTCCGAAGCTGAATTTACTTGCAGCACGGCTTCCGAAGATCTCTTTTTCTCCCTGCGTTGCGGTCCGTCCGTAAAAATCCAAAATTTTCCTCCTCTCACGGGTCCTGAATGCTAACTTTTTATCCCAAAGCGCTGCCACCAAAACTCTAAGCTGTAACGTTTGAAAGAATAACGGTAGCGTATTCTTGGTGAATTAAAATATGGAATTTATTACGTCACAACTATTGAAAATTATTTACAAAATGATACATTAAAGTTATTAAAATTAATTAGATTGTTAGAGTCCACTATTTTGTGAGAGGAGGTTTCGTTGGTTACCGCTCCCGTGCAAGTTCAAAGCATCCTCTCTCATCTCTCATCTTCCGGTCGGGTCGCTAGATTCCTCGGGGGTCAAACAGGGGTTGCGCTGGATCGGAAATTGCACGTGTGGGCGTCGAATCTACAAAGAAACCGACAAACCAGATGTTGTTTTTTGTTGTTTTTTGGTCGTACGAACGTGAATAATCCATATTCCCACATATTGTGAGGCAAATTAGCAAACATCAGGCGGTTCGGTGCATCTCTCTGTGGGTACCTTTCGTGATGCAATCTTTCTGCGGTTCGTGTATATCCTTCTGCCAATCCGTAAATTAGGTGCATATCTGCCAGTTTGGTATTTTTAAAGCGTTCCATATTCCTCTACGGAAGATAACAACTCAAATTACGGCGGTAATGTAGGTCTGTTTACTTAAAATGTTCCTGTTAACAACGCCACCTAGCACCGAATGAAGTATTTTCCGACCAAGGGTTGCTGGGCAAATCTGACTCCATGTCATGTCCCCTATCTCCCCCTAATGTTTGCCTCAATGATCCTGGCACACGCTGAATATTAGATTGGAGAAAACATTACAGAGAAATGTTTTGAGGAGATACGTACATAAAAAGGTTTGTATGAAGCACTCAAGTTCAAATGGGATTTTAAGTCGATTTTCCTTTTTTTTTGTCCTGTTTAGAATATAAGAACAGAGGATGCTTTCCTGGATGTCCCAGCAATATTTCTCGGTTTTCTGTCCTTCGCCTTATCATTTCATCTCTCGCGCATTTTTTTCTTTCTTGCACTTATATAGATTTATATAAATCATAGATACATGTTTTAGTAAATTTACAAGATATTTCGTCTTAAGCTGAACGAAGTCCATCTTCCAACTAAGCCAATCAACCAATTACCCAATATGTATCTTTCTCTTCTCTAATATACATAGAAAAATAGCAACTACAACGAATACAAACTGGTTAAAGTTATTGCTATTTTACTATTCGACTAGCAAGTAGTATGCCATGAACAAATACATGCCAGCCAAATCTGCAGTGTACTACTAAATAGTAATCAGAAAGCTGAATGGAAACTAACCCTGTCCATTAAATCTTCAATAGTCTGGCCCTTGTTTATTATGTAAACGAAGGTGAAGTTTGCGGAGAAGTCCGAATATAACTATTGATGCGTTGACTTCATTATAGATATCTATTCTAAAGTTTCTGATATTCTGACATAATAAAAGCTAAATATGTCATTCTAAGATCTACACATACGCCCCGGAAAAATGTCTTGTTTTATTTCTTACTTAATAACAAAATGTAGTTTCAGGTATTATTAGTACATTCAATAGAATAATATTATAGTTTAGGTGTAATGGAAGGTCTAATATAATACACATCTAAGCATTTTTCTCATGAATCGCAATTTTATTTTTGTACGTGCGCAGATTAAAAATACCCTTACTTATAATGACGGCTCAATAACTTAGAGGGAGTGTGCTTGCTTCGTAAGCCCAAGGTTGTGGATTCCAATTCGGCTAGAGTCGATAGAATTTATGGATGTGAAAATAAATCATAAGCACCCATGTCATATGATTATGTGGCACATAAAAGATACCTTGTGCATCAATTTGGTTCTAGAACTCTTGGCAAAATTAATGAACGGCAATGCTTAGCTTTCGACTTTGCTTTCATTAAGTTTAATCCAGGCGTCAAATTTTGGTAGCGAGAGCAACCACTAGATGGTGCCACCATGAAATGGCTCTCACATTTGGGGATGTGTCGTTTCTGTCAATATACAGCCCATTAGGAAAAAAATAATAATGTTTATTTTTTTGCACGTATTTAGCGGATCTTCTAGTAATTGATCATAAAATAACTGAATCCTAACTTTACTTTCAGTATAGGAGAAATATGTCTAAACAAACGAAAACTTAATTCTTAAACAAGTGTTCAATCTTTGAATATGATAAATATCAATATTTCAAGCAGTTTAATTATCCTTATTCTATAAATCAGGATTATAATAATGATTATTTATCTTGTGATCTTTAAACAACTGAATTCTAATAAAATCTACCGATTCAAGAATCCCGTGCACTAAATCCTCTGCTCTGATATCACTCACGCTACTAATTTCTGCATCTTTCACCTGTCCTTCCTTGAATTCTTTCTTACATTCTTTCATTACACTTTTGCTAAAATAATGCTGATTTACACATGTCTCGATTTGTTTACAGGGGGAAGTTTTCATATCAAACATCGTGGTTCAGTAGATCCAGAGTGTAGTTAAGGACAATGCTCTTGCATAGTCAAATAACTAATTGACCATGTAAACAATGTTATATGGAATGCAGTAAATATCTCTTGAAAAGATGAATAAAAACACATGTGAAACAAGTTTAACATAGCATTATTGTTTTAACATAATCCTGATGTTAAAGACCATGGATGCGATGAGGTTATCGATCAGACTTTGGGGAATACTGTTCCACTCCTCAAGAAGTGCAATCTCCAAGTCTCGAACAGTAGCAGGCGGCCTTGGTCGCGCAGCAATGCGTCGTCCGAGCATGTCCCAAGAATGCTCGATTGGATTCAGGTCAGGAGAGCACGCTGGCCATTACATACGCTGTATTGTTTCAGCTTCAAGCATGTTCTCCACCAGACGAGCTCTATGCGGTCGGGCATTATCATCCTGGAAAACAAAGGAATCTCCAATGGCTCCAGCGTAAGGGATGACATAAGGTCGAAGTATCTCGTCTGCATACCTTCGGCCCGTCAAGTGCCATTCGAATGATATGCAGGTCCGTACGTCCGCCTATGCTGATTCCACCCCATACCATCCAACCAGCTCTTCTGTATTGTGATCTTTCACGAACGAATGCGGGGTTATTTCGAGTGCCCCTGTCCCTCCATACAAGAACACGTCGGGTGTCACTCTCTAGACTGAATTGGGACTCGTCTGTAAACAGCACTTGGCTCCAATCATGTTGCTCCCAATCTCGATGTTCAGCAGCCCATCTTCTTCGGGCCGCACGGTGGTGTGGGGTCAACGGAATGCAGACCATTGGCCTACGTGCATAGAGAGCCCTCCCTCATGAAGCCGATTACGTGCTGTTTGGCTCGACACCCTTCGTCCTGTTGCCAAGAGCAACTGTCTTTGCAGCTGCGTAGCATTCTCTGTTCTGTTTCGACGGGCTGTTAACTGTATATACCGGTCATAACTTGATGTAGTGGCACGTGGCCGACCTGCCCCTGGTCGACGTCTAACATTTCCTGTTTCTTTGAATCGATTCCACATCCTTGCAACAACACTTCTGGCGACTCCAACAGTGTCCGTGACACTACGTTGTGTTTGCACGGATTCCAGTCTGCCTATAACACGCCATGCCATGGATTCGGTAAATCACGTTGTTCAGACATTCTCAAGTAACCTTGCCTCAAAAAAAAAATACTGCGCAATCGAATTTCACAGTTACGGCAATAAAACAGACGTTTTTGCAACATCCCGATTTCTGCCCTTATCTCCTTTTTCTCGTTTTTGACGTCATGAACTTTGATTTGCATATAAAGTTTTCTTTTTCCGTTTCCTGGTAGTCTTTACATTACGGATGATTCATTTTATGTTACTTATTGGTATACATCTTTGCTTACTTTTGTTAAAATCATGTGCTCCCCTAATTGTTTTGAGCAGTGTACATAAAATAAATAGATGTAACTTTCCATATCCAACAACTACCATCTTAAAAAATACCCGAATCTTATCGAAGAACGGGTGAGTAGGAAACAAAAAAAAAGTTATACTCTTCATATAAGAAATAAAATAACAAGCCATCTTACCTTTCATCGTGACTGATTAGTTCTCGTCATCTATCCAGAACTCCATAAAATTAATTTTTCGATTATAACAAATTTTAGAAGAAAATATTTTCAACCGGGTGGAAAGATTACATCAAAGATTACTCACAATTTTGTTTGTAACTTTTCATTTTCAGAATAGTGCGATAGAAGTACATCCTTAGAAACTGCCTTTGATTAAAAACTTGTTTTTCTTTTGAATTTCTGCATCAACCGATAATTCAGCAGAAAAATCACAATGAATTATAATAAATCATATTCCATTTAAAAGAACAAAAAAAAATTTAAGCTCTTTTGATGTATTACTTATTTAAAATTTTAAAAGTTATCTAAGCTCTTATAGATATTTATGTTTCACAAATAATATTGAAATATTTTCTTTAATTTTAATGCACTTGTCTCATAATGTATTCAGTGAAGGAAAATGAAAAAAATTTAATGGTACATATTTGTGTACTTGTTTTATAGGTGTTTTTTATACAGAAGTCCTTTTTTATTTAGGAAATGTTAAATAATATTAAAAGAAAAAATATAAGTATTTTTTTAAAGTAACCATTTGTATATAAGTATAGATATATTATATTTGTGTGTGTGTGTGTCTGTGTGTGTGTGCGTGTAACAAGGTGTAATAATCATCAATAATCATAACAAGGTGAAAATTAACATAGCCACAAACGCATAGTATCAAAGTGTTAGTTTTAAGAACTAAGATTATAAGGTTGAACAAAATCTTCAGGTAAGTCCTACATATGTCCATACAACTAGGCTGAAAGGAAAAGTAAATAATGTAATAATAAGTTTCTAAAAACATATAAAATTATAAATACGTATTACTTAATTTAGTATAAAATAATATCATATACCAAATATATATATATACTAATATATATTATAAACGAGAAAGTTTGTGAGGATGTTTAGTCGTCTTTCACGCGAAAACAACTAAATGGATTTTAATGAAACCTTACAATAATATAGCTTATAAATCAGACTAACACATAGGCTATAATTTATAACGATAGACTATAATTTATAAAGATATTGCGTGAAGTTTTCAAAATATAACGATAATTGTCAAGAAAGTAGGAAAAAGTTTAGCCATTTGCAAAAGAGCCCGTGACAGTATTCATCTATCTTTTTTATCCCTTTTTGCCATGCCTCAGTGCGCTCTCGCTTTTAATTTATTGCGTTCATCAGTGTAATCACTATTTTTTTTATTTCAGAATAAAACTAGATTTCAAAGGGAGAGGTGGTGGCAAGATTTTAACATAAAATAAATACAACAGAAAGTAATATTAATGTATTACACTTCCTGATATGAACTAGTTACACTTTTAAGCGTTCATTACACAAAATTTGTAACAATGACAGTGGAAGGAAAAACTATGAAACTAAAATAAATTACCAAAATATGTTCATTAGTTTTTTTTTTCTTTTTGAATGTTTTTTCAGTACATGTAAATATATATCTACGCCTTCCCCTATACTGTTTTTTATAACTTAGATATATATAAATATATATATATATATATATATATATATATATATATATATATATATATATATATATATATGCAATAATTCCCTCTAATATCTTTTTATTAACTCTTTGTACTAATATTTAAAATAACTTTAATTCTTTAGTTGAAAAATAGCACTGTAATCTTAATCGTAATCGGCTAGTCCGAAATCCCTGTCCCGCATATTCTATCAAATCAGAACTACTATTACGTAATAACCACTGCTAGTATAAAAGCCAAAATCTTGTGTAATCGCGCTCTCTTCTTTTTTTTTGTCTACCTGCCTTCATCATGTAATCAGCCTGCTGCAACGCTTTGTTTGTCTTTGTGTTGTATCCATCAAGATGTCGCTTCTATTATATGTGTCTGCTTACGTGTTTTAACAAATAGATGTGAGATATATAAAGTGATTGACCAGTTACACTATGTGTGCTTCAAAATAAAGGATGAAACTCAATTCGAAAGATGTTTTCAATAAACCAGATATGACAGCAACCAAATCCGACCAACGCTACTACAATACATTACATATATATATATATGTTTATTCAAACATTAAAAAAAGCAATCACTTCAAAAGCTATCTGTAAATTTTTCTTTTATTAATTACTTATAGAAAATGGATTTTAATTAATATATATATATGTTTTTTAAAAGAATTATTTCTATTATTTCATTACAAATTAATTATTTGTTACTTAAAAAGTACATCGTCTATTATTTTGGATAAAAATCCATTTCAGAGACATGTTTAAGCTAACTAAACGTAATGATTGATTGATTCTTGAAAATCTGAAATTTATCATATTATTTTAGTTTCTTTTTTAGAAACTAACTATTATTAAAAAAACGATGAAAGTTTTTTGTTTTTCTCTTAGAGCATTAGAATCGTTTTCTTTTTATTGCTTCACATTAATAATTTCTTAACTAACGCAACATTGTTTTTGTAAGTCATATATCGAAATTTGAAGCTATATTTTAATTGTGAAGGGGAGGGGAAGAGGGAACAATAATTTTAAACTAAAAAAACCCGTGTTATGCCGGGCTAGAGAGAGGGGGAACCTGTCTTAAATCGAAAATATGTGGAACAAATTTCGAAAAAGGAAAATTAAATGAAATAACTTTAGAAATCACTCACATTGTGCGCGCGTACAAACACACACACATAATTGCTGGCGTCATGAGGGAAAGAGAAAGCCCGTGCAATGCAGCTAGTATATATATATATATATATATATATATATATATATATATATATATATATATATATATATATATGTGTGTGTGTGTGTATAATAATTCCTTCTAGTATCCATTTTATTAACTCTTTGTACTAATATTCAAAATAACTTGAACTCTTTGGTTTTAAATTAACATTGTATCCTTAATCGAAATCGGCTCGTCCGAAATACCTGTCCTGCTCATTCTAGCCAATCAGAACTACAATTACGTAATAACCACTGTTGACATAAAAGCAAAAATCTGGTGTAATCGTGCTCATTTGTCTGTTTGACTTCATCATGTAAGAATGTAATTAGCTGCATTTCTTTGTACTGTGTCCGTCAAGATGTCGCTTCTGTTATACGTGTCTGCTTACGTGTTTTTAACGAATAGATGTAAAATATAAAGTGATTGACCAGTTACGCTATGAGTGCTTCAAAATACAAGATGAAACTCAATTCTAAAGATGTTTTCAATATAACAGATATGATAATAACCAACACCGCGGCCAACGCTACTACAATACGTTACATATATATATATGTATATCTTCTAAAAACAATAATATGCATACAAAAGCCAGAAAAATCTAAAATCCAAATAAATTTAGTAAATTTTTTAGAAAACCAAATCTTCACAGTAACAAGTTAAGAGGACTTTGTTCCCCTTGAACAATTTTTTTATTTATGAATTTGAAAATTATATTTTAGCATTTCATATATTGTTTCTATTCAAAAAATTATATGAAATGATACTTTTCACATGTTATTCACTCAATTTTATAAATTTAAATTTTTTGAAGAAAATTTGGAAAATGTTAATAAAATCTTACTCCTTTTATAATTATTAATTTTTTGACCTGAAATTTTTTGTATTATTATTAAGAATGTTTTCAACAACTTTAGGGATCGATTTTATAATAACTTAATTCGTTTTGGACAAAAAAAATAAGATGTTGGTATGTGCATGCTAAAAATCACCGAAAAAGCCGTTATCTCTTACATTTTAATATTTTGAAAAAAAAGTATTCAATTTACAGCAAAATGGATCCCTAATTTTGTTGCACCAATGTTTCTCAAACTGTGGGGTGCGACCCCCTAGGGGGGCGTGATAATTCTACGGGGGGGCACGAGCATATTGAAAAGTCGAAATCAAAAGATTATTTAAGAAAATTATTAATTTATGGAAAGTAAAAAAAACAAAATACATTCCGACATAATAAGAAGTAAAATACACATTTACACTAATATAATACACTTATAAATGTATTAGTACTACACCATGTATTTTATAATTAATGTAACAATACTAAGTTAAGAACAAATTTTAAAAATTATCTGTGACCCCATGAGCTTGTCATACAAAAAAATTATATATAAGAATTAACACTTATAAAAATTGCAATTTAATGGTGACGTTATGAAAAATAGAATAATGCCATCCTTATTTATACAGCTTTATTATAAAATGTCGATTTGGTGTACAAGCTCCTTAAAATTCCCATACATATACTGTATAGGGAAACTATTTAAATCGTTTTTACTTTGATTTTTATCTTTCTCAGTATTCAAATTTTAAAAATAATTATTCAAAACATTAACTAGATATTATGGAACAGAAATAGCTAACAAAAATACCAACATTTTACAATATCATATATGTTTTAAAAAAATTTATTAATAATGATACGAAAGAAATTTTTAGGAATGATAAGAATTTTAACCTATAAGTAGAATAATTTATAATTTCTTGGAAAACTTCGAAGGAATATATTTAAAGTTGTACAACTAATTTTAAAACGTCTAAATAAATTAGAAAGCTCATTCTTTATATTTTTCAATTAAATACGTCTTGGGTATCAATACAGTTATGACTTTTAATTGTTTTAAAATTTCAATCTTAACTTTCAGAACAATTTAATAGTTTTCTAATGATTGATTGTTAACTTCAAACTTTAATGCTGAACCAAAATTTTAATAGTTTCTAGGATTCTACTTAACGTTTAATTCAGGTATCAATTCTGTTGAAAAAGTGGTATAAGATGGAGAGGACAATTCAAGAAGTCACTGTAAAGTATTTGCATTTTGGATAATTTAATCATCATTGCCTGAAGTATCTGTCCAAGAATTTTGGCTTGAATTCTAAAAAATAAACAAAACTGAATTACGTAGGTTAAAAATACATTACCTTTTGTTTGTACGTCGAAGTTTCCTAAGTTGCTGAAATGATTACCAATTATCTTTTTACCGACGATTTATATTTTGTAATTTTGTTATTTTACTGAAAGTTTCTATTGATTTGAAACTTATGATCGTACATCCCTACACCATAAATAATACTTTACAGATGCATAAGATCTCACAGGTATTTTCCTTTTAGAATGAATTTTAAAAAGCCTCGATGCAAAATAAAAATGCAACATTTGCAATGAGTTCCGCTTTGAAAATATTTCGTTGTTTTACATTCACTAGTAGTACTTTATCAGAATTCTCAGCTCATATGTTGCTTGAATAAAAATATGATAAATTCATACATACATAATACTTCATACAATAGCTTTGTCAAGTAATAACTTATCCATGTCATTACTTTTTTCGGTTTATAGATAAAGTATTAGTTACTGACATTATGAAACATTGTATGCATTTAGAAATGTTTGTTATGAGATGTCCGCTTAAGTAATATTTCACCTCTCCCTTCTTTTGTTTAATTTGTTCTTTTCATACATTTTTCTTTGCTTTATGTTAGATATAAATCATTCAGTATCATCTGTAACATCTCCCATCATTAATAGTCTCGTTTTAGGTACTTTAGTTCTTTATCAAGTACGTAAATAGGAGCGTCAATACTATTTATTTTCTGTTGTTCTTATGACTTTTCCTTTAAGACAAAACTACATAAGTGCTCGAAATTTCTTCGAAGAGATTTAGAAAAATCATAATTTGAATTTGGCATTCAATGCTTCAAAATTATTAATAGAAAAGTAAAACAAACATAAAGAAAACAGAATATGTTTTTTTAAAAAATGGTGGGATGTGTAGTAGCCAAGATAAATGTATAGCTCGGATGAAAATTTTCTTTATATTGTTTCTTTTAAATATTCTAAATGTTAAAGTAATTTTAAACAATATTTCAGTTTTTTTAAGTGCACTTGTTGGGCTTACTTACTGAGAGAAGGAAACAGTTATTGTTTACTTTAATAAACAAAAACAGACCTCCTTATTGAGGGGGAAAACTGAAATTTTACTACATTACAAATTTTTATTCATTGTGCATTATCTCAGAATGTTTGTTATGAATGTTCAGCCTATTGAGATTTAAATTGAATCTTAAAAATATTTCCTGACTTTGAAAACGGAGCATATAGAAGGAAAAAACCCGAAAAAAAATCTAAATTTTAAGGTAGATACAACTTCCCGAGTAATGTAAATGATTTGAAATGCACAGTTATTCTACATATAACGAGTAAGATATATAAGGAAAGGATCCCAAATATTCTGCAGCATTCACGCTCCTCTATTGGAGTGAGAAACAAAAAAAGGAGTTACTTATGGTCGTAAAAGGAACTCGTCAAAGCCGGAATTGCAAGTAGCTATAAACCGAGGAAATTCCTTTATTCAACGGAATTAAAATAAAGTCTGGTCAGTTGATAGTATAGAAGCGGAAAGTCTCTTACAAGCGTCCACGATGCACCATATGTGACGAAGTTAGATGGAAACAGAGTACACTATCTACGAGGAATGTTAACGTAGCCAGAAGAATATCATTTGGAGTAGGCCCAGTCATTTGCAGGTTAGCTTTCAAAACTCATTTTCAACTTTCGGTAAGTTGTTGCAGAATACACAGAACGTCCTTGATGCTCCTTATCACTCCGAAACATTGTCCTTTGTTTGACTTCCAGTGTCTTGCATTCCTAGTGCTCGTCAGGAAGACTGACATCGACTCAACAGCCTCAACGCTTGAAATAGTCTCAGAGTAAATCTACGAATACAATGGAATGACCCAGAGTCATGTTCTTCAGTAAGCCACGTATCTGTTTCGTGTATAAAATTCACTGTATATGAGTTTGACGCTAACGTCGTAACTGATCCAATTCGATCGCAATTTTGAAAGGCAGTAGTTCAGTTCAGTTCAGTTAAGTACAGTGATAACACTGTAATAGTGGAGACTTGGCCAACACCTTATGCTCCGATAAAATTTTCATTAGTTTTTAATCTAAGTTGTAACGTACAGCTAAAAGGCAGTACGCACGCTAACGTAACATGAAAGTTAATGGCACAGTTACCGGCAGTAGCTTATCTATATTTGACAACATTTCAGCCAAATAATATGCGGCCGAAGCGATGTGACCGATAGCTGTACTCTTCCTTCAGGGTGCATCCAATGTCATTTACCAGCAAGATAATGCCCAACAGCACATGACACACATCAATCAACAACCCTACGAGGCTACCAGGTGCTTCCCTATCTACCGGTGTTCCATAATCTTCCCCCATCGAGCAGATCTGAAGCATGATTAATTGCCGTGGGCTACAATTGGCAACTTCATTGACTATTCTATGATGTGTGGTTGACTTACACCACAACTATCTAAAACTACTGATTAGTTAGGGGTTATTTCTATTATATTATTGTGTCTTGTGGAAAAATAAGTATATTTTTTGCGCGAAGTGTTTTCTTTCTCTCTTTCTCTGTTTGCGATTTTCATCATTTAAAAACAGATGTTCATAGTGTAGCATTATCTCTGTCAAACAGTGCATACTGATTTCTCATTTTTTTATGCAAAGTATTTTTTGTTTGAATCTATGAAACTTATTTTCATGTTCTTACAGAATTAAAAATTATTACTATTATTTCATTTTTTCTTTCTATAATGCGTTCTCTCTCTAACTCTTCTTCATGAAAGAAATAAAGAGAAAATTTGAAAAAGGGGGAACAATGAAAAATATCAAAACAAATAAAGAAAATGAAACAATGATTAAATATGAAAAAGAGTAGTCTGAAATTTATTATTCATGCTATTTTTTGGGACTATTTGCTGCTAAACTTTATTGTATATTATGTCTAATTACTAAAATAAACAAGGTCAAAAATCTATTTCCAAATCTTTCAAAAATGAACAAGCTGTCTCAGATACTAATTTATGTAAAAAGTACTTTCATCATACTCATGATTTACATGTTATTAAGTGTATAAATGAATTCTTAGAATAAATGTTTAATATGTAATGAGATGTTCACGTGCATTTCTACTAATTATCCTCAAGAGGAAAAAGCTTTTCATGAATTGTTCAAATAATTTTTGCGAACCTCTTTCTGGGAAAGAACCATGGCGCATGAGAATTATTTTTACTATCTAAAGTTAAGTGAAATAAGTTCGCTGGAATATATTGGTTGTAAAATCTAAGGACATAAAATGATAGCTTAAATTATATATCTAAAGGCTTCTTTGAGGAATATCTACGTATCTGTAAATGAGACTTCTTGTCTTATGATCATTATTAGAAACTTTACAATTATTCAGATGTAGTGCGTCTCCGTCTGACTTCCCCTTGTTTTAGTATAATTATTATTTATTATTAATACTTAGAACTATCACGTTCCCATTTTTGCAATTGCAACCATATTGGGTTTTGAATTAGTGTAAATAAAAGGTTTTGATTTTACGATATATGTCTTATTTCTTTTGCCCCTTTCACCTATGCGAACTTAGGTTCGTTATAAATACCAAAATCTAAAAAGGATAATTCTTTTAGGAAAAAATACTGAACTCTTTTATTTATGAATAAACCATATAATAAAATTAATTTTGTTGAGGTTTTTACAAAACAGTTTACCTCTTTTTCCATTTAAAAGAATAATTAACTTTAGAAAAAGCTTCAAAATCTAAACACGATGCATAATCTAAACGGCTTCTCACCCCTAACACCCAAAAAGACTCAAGAAAACGTACGAAAGGTGCAACGATTTCTGTAGCAGGATGGGCTGCCTGAGCTTGACTATTACAGCGGTTTTCCTTTATACTACAGTATACAGATGCATGAGTGGTGTGCTCAGGGACACAACTGGATACAGGAGTTGCACCAAGTTGTTTTTCAAACAAGTCCCGGTTCTGTGTGCAACATCCTGATGGATAAGACACTGAGGAGTGCACACAAAACCTGCTTACATGTGATAATTTCATGGTGGCCTTGCATTTGGTATGATGGTATGAGCATCCATTGGGTGCACGGCATAAACACCTCTTGTTCCACGGTAATTCGAGCAGCCTGTGTTACATTTCTCAGATATTATGATGAGTACATGTTCCTTATTTAGGAGACCTTAGAGATGCCATCTTTCAATAAGGTAACACCAGACCATGTGTTGCCTGCCGTGCCCTGACTTACCTCGAGTCTGAGAACTTTGACAGTTACCCTGTCTAAGATGTTCTCCAGATCTCTCTGACACTGAAAGCGTCAGATCATGAGTTTCTGAAATATTCTGTCGCCATTGCTCTCTAACTACGATTGTTAAAATGTGGCCTAGACTCATAAACAGCATGTAATGATTTGCTCCTATCTATTACTGAAGCCCAGTTAGTGGGTTAGCTCGGTACTGCTAAACAGTCGTTTCCATCAATGCTTAAAAATGGAAACTAGTTATAGGTTTGAAGCTTTTTTTTATTTCCAACTTGCATTTTACTTTCCTGAAATGCAACTTAGGCGTATTCAAATTTCGTAAAATAATGTCTGTCTTTGGTTATTCCTTATTTGTTGATGAATAAACTAGATCTGAAGTTTATAAAATCAATACTTGTGAATATATTCTCCAGAGCATCAATCAAATGAATTCAATTGCAATTTTGAAAATATAGGATTCTGACTATGGAATCTAATAAATCTAAAAAAGCTAGGAGATAATTTTTTTAAAAAAAAATTGCCATAAAATGTATTGAAAACATCCTTTCAAGTTTCATTTTTATAAAATGTTCTTTAAATTCTTAGCCTCGGTTATTTTTTAAGCAGATAATTCGAAATTATTTAAAGTAAGTTGTGACGAATCTATACGGAACTTTATCACTAACCTTCTGAACCGACCTTTTTAGGGAAATTTAATTCCCTACCTATTTCCAATCAACTCCAAAGAGCGGACAGGATTACTTGTTATGTAGATTAGATTCAGTATTTAAGTCAAACGAAATAGTAAAGTTAGAGCAGTAGGAGATAGATATTGAAACATAGAGTTATAGTGATTTTGAATTGAAATATTGTAGTTGAAGATAAATTTATCTCATGAAGAATTGAGATTCCGAGTGGTAAATATAAAATTGTATTTAAAGTTTCATTAAGTTTTAAGAGTGAGATTTAAATGTTCATTAAGAACATTATTAAATATAATTCTGGGATCTCTTATCGTGGTAATTTCTGCGTGATCGTTATTTAATGAATTGATTAATTAGATTATTAATTAATTGAGTTAATTTAAAGATTATTATAATTAAAACCTCATAATATTCGCCTTGTCGTTGTTAATAAGTCTTTGATTCTATTTGGGAAAGATATCTAAATAAAGAAAGTTATTTATAAAAATGGCTACTGGTTCATTTACGTCTCATAATTATTCTAGTTCTCAAAGTGAGGTCCTTAGGGACCATTACAAAGTGTTAAATACTTCCTCATGTAAATTTTTGTTATGTTTTAGACAAGTGTGAAAAAAGTTACCTTTCTACATTTAAAAGGAATTCAATAAATATTTTGAAAAAATAACAAGATAACCGTGCTTGTTTGAAAGATAAGTAAGTATAAGAGGATAAAAGGGTACGCGAAGAAAAATCTCTGTTCTTCAATGAACACGTTTTCTTCGTTTCACGAGTAGACTCTAACTTAAGCTGCTTATTTTCTCTCAAATAAAGCGACTGATTTTTTTAGAAACAACTAAGAAAGCCTTCTTTTGAAAAAGAAACGATACTTTAAAAAATATTTTTACTTCATTGTATATATGAAGGAATTATTCCGCAAAGTATTCTACTTCAAATCATTCTGATTCTCTGATACTTTACTTTCCATCAGAAATGTTTTCAGCTTGGAAAGCCTGTAATGAACTGCATTTTGCTTCATCTCTTGTTTTATCAGTTACTGAAATCATTCGTTACAGTCATGTTGATTTTTCTTTCGTGGTAATAGGCACTTTTTGTACCTGAAATATAGTCGTTAAATCTGCACTTTCTTTCTTAGAAAACTTTTCATTAAAAGTTTCCATAATTTATTTTTGAAGAAAAGTTCAGAAATCATAATTATTTGTCATTGAACATTTTTACTTTTTTTGCTAATATATAATGATAATTAGTTTCCATAATTTATTTTTGAAGAAAAGTTCAGAAATCATAGTTATTTGTCATTGAACATTTTTACTTTTTTTGCTAATATATAATGATAATTATTGTAACCAGAAATAAATAATGTAAAAATGCACAAAAAAGGGGGAACATATACAATTTAAATTCGGCAATCTTAGATAACCAAAATAAAGAGAGAAAAAGGCTTAATGTAAATTTACTTTACCATCATACATAATGTTGCGTACACTGCTGGCCACAAAAAATGCAACACCCTGAATGAAGCATGCAAACCATGTGAAATTTACAACATGCTCTCGTAGCGATAAACTATACAAAGCGTTAGTATTATAGTGCAGACGCACACCACGGGCGACAATAGCACCTCCCGCAAGCGCTATATAAAGGGAAAACAGATTAGCAATTTGAAGTACAGCATTTTTTTTTTTTTTTTTTTTTTTTTTTTTTTTTTGCAAGATGCTTACCTATACCTCGTGAAACACATCGAGCATCTATTGACCAAGATTCGGATTTCGACCGAAGAAGAATAGTAGCCTGTAGGGATTGCGGATTACCCTTCAGAGAAACCGGTCAATGATGGAAGAAACCACGCAACTTTGACGCGGTTCTGTGATTTGGAATTGGACGCAAGAAGAAAGAATGGACCGATAGAATCGATCGCACCCACCTTCTTGCACCACTGACCGTGATGACAGGCGAATTGTGTGCATGGCAGTGATGAATGGCACCGCCACATCAAAAACCATAGCACAACAGATTCAGTCTGTTACACATCATTCGGTGTCCACTCGTACCATTCGACGTCGTTTGCAACAGAGTGAAATCCCCGCAAGGCGTCCATTGCTTTATTTACCCTTGACTGAAAGCCACAGGCGTTTGCGCTCTCAGTGGTGCGATGAACGACGGATATGGACACCGAAATGGAACGACATTGTATTTTCTGATGAATTCCGCTTCTGCCTGCAACATCACGATGTTTGGATTCGAGTTTGGAGACACCATGGTGAGAGGCTACTGAACTGTTGCGTTATACGTCGCCACACTGGTCCAGCACCCGGTATCATTGCTTGGGGTGGTATTGGATTTCATTCCCGCACCCCACTAGTACGCATTGCTGGTACACTGAACAGCCAGCACTATTTGTCTGGGGTGTTGGAGCCCGCGGTCCTCCCATGGATTCAGCGCTTGCCATCAGCCATATTCCAACAGGCTAATGCGCGGCCACACGTGGCACGTAATGTTCAAGAGTTCTTCTTTACCCATCAGATTGAATTGCTTCTTTGAACCTGCTTGCTTTCTCGATCTATCGTCAATCGAAAACGTGTGGTGCATGCTTGCACATTGACTGGCGTGAGACACACCACCTGCTGCTACACCAGATCAACTTTGACAATACGAGGAAGACACATGGATTGCTGTACCCCAAAGATACATCCAAAATTTTCTTTGATTCTATTCCGAGCCGTGTGGCAAAGATCATGGCCAACAATGGTAGCCACACTAATTACTGATTTTTTTATCCTCCTCACGTCACAAGAGTCAGTAATTTTAATCGTTTGTTCTTTGTACAACGTGTTATCCCTCAAATAAATTTCGCTGTGATATCTCTGGTCCTTCTTGGTGTGTGTGTGTGTGTGTGTGTGTGTGTGTGTGTGTGTGTGTGTGTGTGTGTGTGTGTGTGTGTGTGTGTGTGTGTGTGTGTGTGTGTGTGTGTGTGTGTGTGTGTGTGTGTTTGTGTGTGTGTGTGTGTGTGTGTGTGTGTGTGTGTGTGTGTGTGTGTGTGTGTGTGTGTGTGTGTGTGTGTGTGCGCGCGCTTTTCATTTTCTTTTCATATATCAATACAACAAAATATTAATAATTAATTAGCATTGTAACTGTTTTTAATGTTCCCATAATTGAAAAGATTTCGAAATTTTATGATGCATAACACACCCTTCTGAGAACCACTATTCTTAATTTTTAATATTTGTTAAAATTCATAATTAATATTAAGTATATAATGTTATTAAATGTAAATTAATTTACGCAAGCAAAACATTTTTGTGTCTTTAAGCTTCCTCATATTTATTAAAAGTTCTAAATATATTCTGAAAGTAGTACACGGATGAATAAGAAATTAACATGAACTTCACAATCCTATAATCAGTGCTGTTTTCTACATAATACCTGAAATGTTGAAATAAATGGAATACAATTTAAATTGAGTATTTTTATATGTTTTACTCGTCACAAAGTAAATCAATATAAAAAGATGTTTAAACTTATAATGTATTTAAAGTATTTAAATATATATTATTGTTCCATTTTAAGAGATGTCTGAGTCTCGCATGATTTAAAAAAACTTATGAATATCATAACCTTTCCAGACAACGTCTAAAAGTTTATGCTGATGAAATGAAACGCATTTAATAATGCATTAACTCTTTTAAGTTTAATAAATTAAATTCAAAATAGTTTTTTTATTTCTTTCCAACAAATTTGTCTCTAATCACTATTGGCTTTTGATGTCTAGTACTGAAATGAATTCATTATGCATTATGTATGTGCGGGAGTGCATATTTCTTGAGTATGTATATGTTACCATTAAAGTGTGAGCAATCCGTTATTTCATAGAATAACTAGGTAATTCATGAAACAACTAAACAATTTAGTTAAAGTATATAAAATTATCGAATTCTATACTTTAACTAGGTATTCTATAGAATAATGATTACTTGATCGTTAAAGTAAGAAATACGGCACTCGAAAGTTCTTTGAACTGGTTCTAGCTGCTTTTAGTGAGATTTGAACCGTTTATATCTGCTTTGGAGAAGAATTTTTCGAAGTAGGAACAAGAGATGGACGAATAAAACACAATTGTATTCTAATTCTCAGTTCAGTATATGTAAATGAGAATTAATTTCAATTGCCAATCGCCTAAAAGTGCTATGTTAATAAACACTCATTCGCTCACTTTGGGATTCAATGTATTTTTATTTACAAATCGAGATGAGCTCGGTTAAAATTTCTTTCTCTGATGTTGTGAAAATCAATAAATTATTTTAAAAATTTACCTTACTAGCAATATATAAGAAATATTGTTCACAATTTCATATGTATCTCATTTATATATATATCACAATTACTCAACTCCAAATCTTAATGGGAATCATTACAAACTTCATTACAAGTTTCTGGACCCAAGAATAAAAAAATGTGCATTTATTTGGGTATTTTGCTTTTCCTGTGAACTTTCAATTTTAGAACTTTGAAATAAAATTAATTTCTTTCTCTTTAATTAGAAATATATTTATAATTAAAAAAATTTGCTGATTTTGAGAAATTTTTTAGAATTTACGAACATATATTCAAAATTATAATTATGATAAAAAATATTAATTCATCTGCTCTTCATAGCAATCACCTGTATCCAAAATTCTTTGCGAAAATACTTTGATTTGTTAATTGTTTATACTTATCTGCTATATATTTACAAATTTACATACAGTTTTGATGTTTGATCCCTTTAAAATATTTCATGTCTTTTTACCGTTTAAATAGCTTTACTCGAGAAGAACTCCAGATTATTACATATGTGATTACAAAATCATTCCCCCCCTTCTTTACCGGGTTCTTATGCAAGTATTTAAATTATCAGTTGATTTTCTTAAAATATATTCTTATATGAATATATAAATTTAATTTTTGAGTATGTTAAAGAAGTGTTTATATACTTTATACGAGGTGTGACCCACAAAAAAAACTGGACTGGGATTATTTCGTTAAGTTATTTATAAGTTATACTACAGGACCCGACAGACGTTGTCCTGTACACACATCTTAAATTCAAATATTCCAAATTTTTATGAATAAGCTTTAACAATCTGGACCATTTTGAGTAAAATTAAGAGTAAAGTTGAGTAAAATTTCAAACACTAATTACATCTGAATGTAATAAATTAATTAACACACGATTTATTTCAACAAAATAATAACATGAAGTGACAAAATATTTTCCTGAAATGATCACAGCACCAACTGTCGGGACCAACTTGAATTATAATAAAATATTTTTGAATATTCGATATTGCGATCGTAGCGCAGTCTGCCGGATCCAATGTAAAACATTCCAAGATCAATAATTTATAAATAAAAAATTAACTAAATAATCATTTCTAAACCGAATTATAAATCTAAACCATTCTCGAGTCCACTGGAACAGAGAAAAACTTTCATCAAAATCGGTCCAGCCGTTTAGGAGGAGTTCAGTTACATACACGCGCACAAAAGAATTACATATATAAAGATTATTTCAAAAGATATTAATTAAAAACGCTAAAAAGCGTGAATCGTCTGCATTTTCGTAACAAAAAAGACCGGGTTTGTCCAGTTTGGCTGAAAATCAATTTTCGACGCCAACTTACGTCTTTTTCAATTCCTATTATTAGCTCACGATCTCTATACATATTTTATTCGTTTGTTTATTCATTTATTTATCTAGCTGGAATTTTCAATTGTTAATAAAATACATTTTAAAGCGCTCAATTGAGCTGAAATGTAATGTACATGATTATTTTTATGACAATACAATAATGTAATTATAATTAATAAAAATTAATTCATCAAAATTAATTATTTAAAAAATTACAAATACAGCCACGATGACGACTTATGTCAAAATTTGAAAAGGTTTTTTTCTCACGTGTTAAAGCATTAAGTTGTAAGGAAATTTTACATACATGATTGTTTTAAATGACAATACGATACTTTAATGGTAATTAATAAAAATTAATTACCACTTAATGTTGTGATTCTGTCATATGTATATACATATTTATATTAATTGCAACTATTTAATAAAAAGTAGCTAAAAGAAATTTTTGCTTGGTTGATCTAAGTTTTTTTATATTACTTGTTTATAACAATAGCGTTGTTACAACAATGCAGGTGAATGTTGAGTTGTATTTTTTGAATGTTTTTAATATCTTTTTAACTAAGTGCGATATCTGACCGAATTGTGAATATAAACCATTCTCGAATTTACTTGAACCCACACAAAAAATTTCATCGAAATCGGTCCAGCCGCTTAGGAGGAGTTTAGTGACAAACACACGCACAGAAGAATTTTGTATATAAAGATTATACAATTATTTTTATATACATATATATATATATATACATTATATATATATATACATTATATATATATACATTATATATATACATTATATATATACATTATATATATATATATATATATATATATATATATCGTTGGCCTAATTTTCAGACTGCGTAACTCCACCGGAGTTATTGATTTGATATATAGGACTGCAACGCGCCAAGCGCTTTTTGTTTTGTCTACGCCATGCCTCAGTCCACGCTCCGCTTTTTAATTTATTCCTCGATCAGTGTATATAATCACTACTTTTTTTAAATTTCATAATAAAACTAGATTTCGAAGGGAGAGGTGGTGGCAAGATTTTAACATAAAATAAATACAACAGAAAGTATTATTAATGTATTACACTTCCAGATATAAATTATTTATACTATTTTAAGCGTTCATTACACAAAATTTGAACAATGTGTTACTTTTGCTGAGCAGAGATCCCGCGGAAAAAAAACAAAAACAAAAAACTAACACTAATATACGTTACCCCCATGGCAACCACATCGCACGATAAAAATTTTAAAGTAAACCATATTGTAATATTATCGCCTATCTTGGCGAACTTAAACAACAACTTGGCGCCTAGCCTTACTATATCAAATTAGCATCCCAGATGGAGTTACGCATAATTAAACCGACGATATAATTAAATACGATATATATATATATATATATATATATATATATATATATATATATATAATTGTATATATATATATATATATATAATTGTATATTTATATACAATTATTTAAATATATATTATATTTTTTAACAATAAATCTTATACGATATAAACTAAATTAATAACATGGAACAAAAAGATATATATGTGATATGACACAAAAAAACAAAACTGTTCCAATAAATCATTGTACTTACAGAATTAGTTCTCCATGGAATTATCACCTTCTCAAAGTAGTTTTCTACATTTCCACACTTCTGCACTGTCTTGATGCAACCGCGATCCACCACTCCCCAATTCGGGCCTCCACCCCCCTAATTTTTTCATGAAGTCTTTTTAGCACTTCAGTGTAGTACTTTGATTCCCAGTCTGACCACTGATGTAAATGGGAACCCACTCATATCACGAATTAGGCAATGTTTTTATCTGTAATCGCTGACATTGGACGCTCAGCAGGCTCATCATCTTCCACATTAACGTTTCCCCTTAAAACCACTTATACCATCTCAAACACATGTGTACGAGACAAAGTCTCATCTCCATAAGCCTCGGCTTATATTTGAAATGCTTTCTTGGATGATTTCTTAAGTTTCTCAAGAAATTGAAGTTGAAGGCATTTTTCCGGCAGAATACAGTTGCACGTGCTCACTCAATGACGCAGTTCTCCCAACTGATGTGATGAGTAATGCGAACCTGATCACATGGATAGAGGAGGTGCGTGGGAAGACGTTACCAAAACAGTTGTTGCCTACTCCATTCTTTTTCAAGCTTCATTCTTGGTCTCTTTTGTGTGTGTCCCACCTTGTATTTTTGCTCTCAATATTTAGTTCCTGATGGTGTTGATCAACCTTTTAATTTTCTTTGAAATAAGAAATGAGAGTACGTTTTTTTTTACTATAAAATAAATAGAAAAGGACACTTTTTGTTTTTCTTCACCGAAGAAACATGCAGAACTTTCCAAGAATTCACCAAACAAAATAACTTACTGAGTCTTTATTTTAATTTGAAAAGGAAGTTTCAGTTTTATTTCTTAATTATTCTCTCTCGTAAATGGAATAATTTTATTTTTAAAGTATTACATTATTAGTGTCACAAGAAAAAGTTAATAGCTTTCCAATGGAATCTACATAGTATATCTTTAATTAAATTTAGGCCGAAATGCTTGAACACTACTTTGCATATTAATATTAATGCAGGAAATTCCCATAGTAAAATATTACTTAAAACATATTCGATAAACTTTAAAATATAGCACCACAGTTAATGCATTTAATCATTAAGTTTCTAAACTTTTAAAGGAAAGTTTATACATTAATGAGCAAGCAGATTTAAGTTCTATTCATACTATTATAAATCATATTTTTTTATCATAGCCGAAATTATTTAACCGTACTCATACTTGACAAACATTTTATTAATTTTAGAATTTATAACAATTTAACCACAAGATGTTTCCAAATGTAGCATACATTTGTAATGGGTAATTAAGATTTCAAAATGAGGTTGTCAGCCAATTTGGCAGCATTTAAATATTTCCTTAAAATTAAAAAAAAGTTATAACTTGTAGAACCTTATTTATTTTATGACCGAGAGTAACATTAGAAATAATCTTGGCTTGGTGCCTTTCAAATGAAAATTATGATCCCTTTGTATGTTTTCCGTAAGCAAAACAAACACATCAACAGTATTCTTTTTACAAATTTTAACTATGTGCATCCCGTTTTTGTTTTTTGTATAACTAAAAACAATTGCGTATTGTTAAAATAATATGAAACTGAATATGTGTATTTTTTTTCAAAAACCTAAAAACCTTTATACTATAAACAGGGTTTGAGAAAGGTAAAATAGAACTCTGTATTCCAAACTAGAGTTCCATAAATGACTCTCCATGCATAAAAATGAAGGATATGTAATGAATTGGCAACATTATAACTTGACGTAATTTGGTGCAGAACTTAGGACCTTTATAAGTAACATACCCCTTGACAATAGACCAAAATTGTGGGATTCATCCCCAACGGCCATCTTGTTACCCAAAGGTTATGTTAATAAAACGAAATGAAGCAAAGTATTTAGGTGTAAACACTAAGTTCAAGTTATGGATGTTAGTGTCTGTGTTATTCGCTTACGATACACAAATTAATTTCAGATTCAGTTTGTCTTGAAAAACATAGGTGTACTTAAAATACGGAAAACTAAGTGTTACCCATCGAAGTTTTCCTATACAAATTAGTACACCTTAACATATATCTTGCACGATTATTAAGTGTTTTGAAGTAGTAAATTAGCCTGTAACTAATATAGTTCAATATATTAATTTGTGTGATCTGTATCTATTTTTGCACCAAAAAACATATAAATAAATCTTATTAATTACCTCGAGTATATTTATAGCAAACAAAGCTGTAATATAAAAAAAAAGATTCACTGTATAGGACTGTACGGGTCATCAAATTTTTCTAACCTACTTCCTCAACAATGATTCAGAACATGCTAGATCCTGAAAGTATAATACCATTTAATACTTCAGGTATTGTCTAGAAGAAAGTATTTGAGAAATTACATAACTTTTTATAAACTTTAAACTTTTTTTGTCTATTTGCGAAATTTTACTGGAATAATTCATCAAAAAATAAGTAAAATAATCTAAATCAAGGAGCGTTCATAAATTCAACACCACATTAAACATCGTTTGGGTTTAGTAGGGAATTCATTAACAATAAAAAAAATCCTGTTTGTAATTCAATAGACCACAAATCTAATTACAAGATGGAATTCGAGATAAAACAATTAAAATTCCAATGTTTTAGCTTTTAGATTATTGAGAGTATGGAAAAGAGTGAGGGAGCCAAAAGTACAAAAAATTTGTAACTTTTAAGGTGACTTTCTGGATAATATCTAAAAGATTACATCCATTTAACAGTAAGGGTCATTAAATCCATTTATTATCGATCATTAAGTTTAAAGAGAAAAGATGCTTCAAATATAATTTTTTTTGTAGATACTGAATGTTAGTTAATTTTAAAAAAACATTATATAATAAAAAATCAATAATGCATAAGCTTTTGTGAGATAGCTATCAATAGTGATTAAAAACAGACAACAAAAAGTTTTACATTTTTTACTTTCAGTGATTTCTAAAAAAAAAACATAATTTAAATTGTAATTTATCTCACAAGGAGAAGGCAAGACTAAGGAAATTCATTTGGGTACGAGACTTTGTGTAACAGTAGTACTGTTGTAGGGTATTCAAACCCCAATGTAGTTCCGTCGAATGGCCAATCAATTCCGAGAAAACAGCGTTCGAAATTCATACTAAGCTTATATACAAGTTATTTTCTGTTCCATACTACGTCGCCATGGCGTGATCGGCAGCGTATCGGAGTACTGTCCAATGGACCGGAGTTCAATTTCCGCGAGCGCCAACTTCGTTTTTTTTTTTTTCTCCAATTCCTCTTATTATTTATTTTCAAGATTAAATAATTTTATTTTTTTTAAAAGATTCATTGATTTTTAAATGATATTCTATATAATTAAAGTAACTATTTTACTTTTTTAAAACGCAAAACAACTAATAGTAATGATAATAATACTTATAAATAAAAAGTGAAAATAAATTAAATAATAAATAAAGTTGTAACCCCCCGTAGTTTAAACTCTTCTCATATGAACAGTAGAAAGACTATCGCGCCCTCTAACGGCTAGAACAATCTTCAGTAATGGCCAAGCTTCGGAACTGTAAGGACGTATGAGCATGCGCTCCCCGATCCCTTTCAATTCTATTGTAACTGTTAATTCTCTAGTTATGTATGTAAATGTTTGTTTTGTCTAATAAACGTGTTTAATTAACTAGTGGACTTAATTAAGAACCCCTTCCCCGCGTGTCCCTTTATTACATTGGGTCACACCCCTTATAAAGTTAAATAAATATAATTAAAAGTAAAAATAAATTTTAAAATATAATAAATAAAGCTAAATAAATATAAGTAAAAAGTTAACTGCGGCTTACATATTTTTTTATTATGTACAAGAACCTGAGTGATAATTTTCATAAAAAAACAGTATCTTTATACACAGACATCTTCAATATAAAATATTCAAATTATTTATATTGTATGTGATCTATGTAAAATAATATCTATCGGCACAAACTCTCTTAAAAATCAAGAAATAAACTAACAAAGTTGTATCGTAAACTAAAATCCGTTATACTAATGATTTCTCCTTTTATTGGAGCATTCTTTGTTTCTAAAAGAATTTTTTGTTCTTAAAAGAATAACACCTGCTCTTTAAAAACAGCTGCTTTTCTCTTGAACAAAATTGTTTTGTTAAAAACGGAAGTAAAATTTTATGGCCATTTAGGTATACGGAATAATTTTAAAAATACAATTAATTAGATTTTAATGACAGAAGTAATTGTAGTTATACCATATATTAGTTATTTTTGTGTTTTAAAAAGTGAAATAGTTACTATAATTATATAGACTATCATTTAAAAATCAATGAATCTTTTTTAAAAAATAAAATTATTTAATTCTGAAAATAAATAATAAAATAAATTGGAGAGAAAAAAAATAAAAAGGAAGTTGGCGCTTGCGGGAATAGAACCCCCTTCCATTGGATAGTACTTCGATACGCTGACTATTACGCCACGGCGTCGTTGTATCAGGGAGAAAATAACTTTTGTATAAGCATAGTATGAATTTCGAACGCTGTTTTCTCGAAATTGACAGGCCATTCGACGGCATTACATTGGGGTTTGAATACCCTATAGCAGTACTACTGTTACACTAAATCTCGTCCCCAAATGAATTTTCTTAGTCGTGCCCTCCCTTTGTCAGTTTAATATATGAAATAAAGTTAATAAAATTAAAATAAAACAATTATGTTAAAGTTTCTTTCCATCAAAACTTTTTCAGGATTAACAAAATAAACAGAAATGTTGTCGACTATATATCTCGTTTTTTTTTTTTTTTTTTTTTTACTGTTTAATTAAAATGGTAAATGATGATGAATTCATTTACTTTTGGGAGGACTATAATATTTTTAATATTTTTATAAGCAAATAAATGTTGTGTTTTGCTGTTTTCTAGTATATGTATATACAAATGAGAGTGGCACACATTTTGATTACACTATCTATCATTTGAACGTTATTATATGGAGTTATAATTTAGTAAGAATTATTTACATCATAAATACTTTTCGAATACTTTTACCTATTTAATAACATTAGTTTTAAAATTTGCATTTAAAAATGAAGTCCGTGCAATTTTTTTAAAATAAAAAAAAATAATTAATGAATACTTTGAGTACAAGAACAAGTAAATTTATCACACTTTTATTTGCGTAAAAATTTTTATTTTCATTTCAAAAGTTTTTTTTTATATAATATAAATTAAAAGCAATTTCTTTAAAAAAATTAATGTTCTATCTGGTTTAGTAATAGTATATATTTATGAAAGTTATACGAAAAAATATTAAAGCTTTTCATTAAATTTAAAAAATACTTTAATTTACAATTTTAATTTATATTAATAATAATTTTTTAAAAATACTTTAATTTACAATTTTAATTTATATTAATAATAATTTTTAAAAAATACTTTGTCTGATTTAGTAATAATATATTTTTATAAATTTTATACGAAAAGATATTAAGTCTATTCATTAAATTTAACCATTACAATTTTAAAAATTAATGATTTTAGTTATTGATATTATAAATGACATGAAAAAGCAATACTGAAAGTTCATATATTTAATAAATAAATAATTTTTAAAGGTACAAAACCTTTTTCATTGATTATCCAAGGCTTATTTTTGTTTCTTATCTTGCAAAATCATCTGGTTGACATTTATGGGAATTTCTTTCTAAATCATGTGAGCAATAGAGTTTAAAAGAAACAGCTAAAGAAAAAAAATCTTAATTTCAGAAAGGAAGTAAGAAGAATAAATTATGCAGAAGAAGAAAAAAACATTTAAAAAACTAATTTGCGTGACAGAGTCAGACAAAAATAGAGCTAAAGGGATTCTTTTTCTCTTGGAGCAAAAGTTCTTAATGGACACTTTATTAAAAAAGAGCAGTCTAAAGACAGATAATATTTTAATTAGATGTGTGAAAAATGTGTATTAAATTATTAAGCTTTATATGTATATGGCCCATTTTTATTAAATTCTCTTCAAAAACTAAACATTGATCAACGTAAATATGGATAAAATATTGATTAAGATGCTATAAATATTAAAAGATGACCCCCTGTTCTCTTTGTAGGTTATGTAATTTGTTTGAATTAAATATTTTAGGAAAAGAAGAAAAGTTATTCAATAAAATTTAACTAATTACTTATTTTTCAATTTCATAACTGTCACTTTAATACATGAAACGTGCAATTAATATTTCACAAGATATTAATTAATGTGTTTTAAATGAAACATTAAGAAATATATACTAAAACTATAATATGCACTTTTTAAAAAAATTTCGTCTTATTAATTAAAAGAGAGCATTATCCGAAAACAATTGCTTTGAAGAAAATTAAAGTAGATATTTTAAGGGAGAACACAAAAAGTAATGGTTTTTCATCAGAACAAATTATATTTTTGTTAAACAAATGTAGGTTTTGATATCTTGCCAACCAACAGACTTTTGCCATCTTGTAATTTATAAACAACAAAAGAAAGTTTATTTATATATTTTTCAACAATTATTCGTTTATAGATATTTTCCTTACACCATTAATTAAATTTAAATTTATTTTGTACTAATTTAATTAAAAACAACAAATATTGTTTGTGTGTTTATGAAGTAACTGATTGTATTACTGAAACAATTTATTGTACTTTAGTATTGATTGACTATATAAAAATATTTATTGAACAGAACTATATATATATATATATATATATATATATATATATATATATATATATATATATATATATATATATATACTTATTAAAAATTGAAATAAATACAATAATTTTTTATTCTTATTTTTGCGAGTAATACAGTTAAATATGATTGATTTCTGATAGCTGTAAAATTAGCATACTTATATAACATTGATTTTTTTCAAATAATTTTCCGTTACATCTGTATCATACATGAAGAATAATAAAATCAATGGATATCATAAACAATTATGCATGTTATTAAATAACTTTAAATCTTTTAATTTCTTCAAGAGAAATTAATAATTTATAAAAACAAAAACTAATTCAGTTATTATTTAGTGGAAAGAACTGTGATCTCTCATGAATAAATTGATAGAAATGTTCTCGAATGTATCCATTTCACGAATTAGGCCTAATTGATCCTCAGTTATTAACAATCCGTTACTTTTGTTTTTTCAGATGACTATTGCAACACTACTTGGGATGGTTTATCTTGCTGGCCACCCACCAAAGCTGGAACAACAGTTATAATAAAATGTATGGAATTCCTCAACCGAGTACCATACGATACAACGCGTAAGTAATTAGATGGAATTCTCCCATTATTCTTATTTTATTGAATGACATAAATTTTTGTTGTTTAATTATGCCTTGGGAGGAAAGTTTAGGTTTTATGGTCGACTAGATGCAATTATCTGAACGAACGCTAATTATGTAGGAAAATTTATTTTTATATTCATTTATATATTTTAGTCATTTTTTGGTACTTTAATAAACGTAAAAGGCTATCAGATGAAATTGCTGTCTGCAAATGAAACTATTACACCATATAGGTGATAAACCAATCATCGCTAGTAATTTTGTAACCCAGTTTCCTTCCCAAAGGAAGGCCCCTGAGCTCTGACCATGCGAATCCGTTCTATGAATTTAATTTTGCCAAAAGTACACAAGCCAATCAGGCACTCAAGGGATCTTTTACATGCCGCATAATAAAACGACGTCGACACTGCCGATTTTTTGCATCATGATAATCCACTGACTTGGGCTGGGGTCGAACACCCGCCAACGAGAATACAAAGCCAACATCAAACTATCATGCATATCAACATTTCTGTTTAAGGTAAATTAAATTTTTTTGGAGGGGGAGATTTATAGTTCCCCTTCCTAAACAGATGAAATTCGACACAAGTTTTGAAATTTTATTTTCCTCCTTAGTAATGTTTTCTTAATAATGATATAAGCACTCAAAAGAATTTCACTATAACAATCTTACGATTCATTTTGGGTTTTTTGTATAGAATAAGCTAATAAAAGTGGTCATGATTGATATCTTCGTTACAGGCTTTTTGTGTGTTTGGTTGATTGTCTACGCTCTTCGAAGCAGCATTCAAGATATAGGAGATAAACCTTGTAATTTTGATTCACACTCAAGTGACGAAGACGAAACCCGAGCTGGCACTTGATTCTTCAAACCTCCACACTAGGCCAATGTGAGAATTTTTAGCTTAGGCAGATTTTATATATGTCGCAGGAAAATGATGAAATTAAGGATTTCATCACATCCCTAAGGGAGAGGATCAATTTACATAAGATGCTAAAATAACGACTCTTTGAGGTCATTTCCCTGATGCAAGTAATCAAATCCCCGAACTGTTTTATTGAAATGATTAAACGAACAAGTCTGCATTTGTAGAGCTCTGTTTTCACTCGTTACCACTCCCTTTTACCTCCCCCTCTCCTCGTCCGTGCCAGGCTTCTGACGTGACGCACCAAAACAGAATGACCTAAATATCATTTTTTTAGTTTTATTTAGTTATATTTTTGCGTTATTATCTTTCGATTGATCTTTCACTTTTGTATGCCTGGAAATTAGAAATCGAATAAAAGTTTAATTGAAAAATGTAAACAAACAAATTAGAGAATTCGACAACATCCTCTATATAGATAAAAAAAGCTTTTTGATAGTTAAAAAAAGTTATTATAAAAAAGGAAATAATAACTGAAAAAAGGTGTTACAAATATAAAGCAGAATATTTCTGAAGAACTACATTAATATGTAATTTTTTAAAAAAGGTTTGAAATTCTACTACAAATATCCTTTTTTTTTTTAAAAAAAAAAATACCAGCTTTATTATCTAATTATTTTGTAAATTAATTTCGAACAAGTAATTTTTAATTCCATGATTATTGTTTTATTAATTATTCTAATTTTAATAATGTAATACATTTGCTAAATAAGCACTTTTTAACTCTTAACAATATTACTGCATCATTTCACTCCCAGATTAAGAATTTGATCAAATCACTTACTTTTCTTAGGGAAATCACCTTACAAAGTTCTTATTTTAACATCTTGCGTGAATTGATTCCTTTAGGAATGTGATGAAACCCTTAATTTAATCATTTCCCGGTGACATATACATTAGCTCTTTTACACGGTTGATCACAATGACACCAGCATTCGACTTGACAAAAATAACGCTGTCTGTGAGACCACGACTATAACCAAAGTGTAGTGGTTTCCGCTGCTTGTCTTCAATTACAGTTTGCTCTGAAAAATCACACTTCTATGACAGTGAGAGTTATAGCATCTGCAGTTGGTGTAACAAATAAGTGTACCAAGAATTTTTACCGGCAGATTCATTAATAGTGTGACCAATTTCAGAGGATCATAAATTTTTATTGAATAAAGTTATTTACATGAAATTTTCAATGTGGTTTTCTCTAGCACAGTACATTTTACGAAAGCGTTTTGGCTAAGCTAAAAGAGTGAGTTTTTTATACCATTTTGGGGGCATTTTTCCAACTTCCTCTTCAATTGCTTTTGAAGCACTTGCAATGCTCTTACTTGACGTTTATTGATTTGTTTTTTAAGTATCCCCATACAAAAAATAATCGAAAGGGACACAGACAGGGGATAGTGATATTCATTTATTGGGAAGAAGAAAATTTATTTTTTTATATTTCCGTCATTTTATAGTTGATTTTGCTGTATGATTTGGTACACAATGTTGATGATAAACTAAGTTTCCTTTAGTGTAAAGACATTTACTTTCTATGATCAAGTGTTTACAAACTTTATTCTGATAGTATTTAGCTCCAATTTTAGCCTTTGGTTCTACAAAAAATGGCTTTGTTAAACCTTGAGAGGACATTTCCGTCCATGCCACCTGACGGCCAATGCATTACGAAAAACAGCTGCGTCTTTTCAACGTTTTCTGCGTAAAATATATTGTATCATCGTTTTGTCAGTTGTGAATGACAGATGAAACAGTGCTTCATTCGAAGTTATTCATGTCTTGTATCTAACTTTGCATAACATTAAATACAGAGGCCAAGAATGTTTTCTTCATTTTTCAGCGGTCTTAACTGATATTTGACGACAATGTGGAAAATTTACTTTTTATAGCCAATTTTATTTATCTGACGATAAAATGTCGATTGCTATATCTGTAGTTTCTTTGCCATAGGTTTTGAGGCAAAGAATTTTCTAAAGCGATAATTCTTTTCGGGGGGCTTTTTTTTCATTAAGAACTTCCTTTCATTCACATTTTTTCCCAGGAGCTTTTGATTGGGAGCCAAATTTTATTTCTTTTTGAAGTTTAAATAGTAATATAATAGGTCTTTTTTTTATTTTTAAATGCTTTATTTTTTACAGAATTGGAACAAACATCCTTCAAAAGTTGTAAAATTTCGTTCCGGGTTTGATGATCTAATTTCAGTACAATAATTTTCTCCCACTTATAAAAATGGTTTCATTAGTAATTTAAATGTTTCATTTTTAAAATAAAACTAGTAGCAAAACTATAGATATTCATAATAAATAGTTATATGCTTTTAAAATTGGTCACACGAATTTTGAACAAACCGGTAAAACAATTGGGATCATCGTCCCCTAAAAAGCGAAGAATATGTGGGTATAAATGGAAAACCACTCCCAAAACTTATAAAATGCTAGTAAGAAATAGTAAAAATAATTTAAAGGAAACAAGTGCAAATTATAGATGTTTATTGGCAACTGATTTTGATAATAGTAGTTTAACTGCCCACCTTAGGCTTCTGGAAGCTGGTCGGAAAGCAAGAAGACCAAGAAAATAAACGTTTGGCATGGGCCAAAAATATGAAATATGGGTTACTGACGATCGGAAGAAAGTAATATTCAGTGATGAAACACATATATTTGTGTAGCGTTACAATGTAAGTATGTGAGACGAAGGGAAAAATACATCAAAATCCCATTGAAGATTAAACCTCATATTTAAGCATTTCCCGTGCGAAACTGTTTTTCTTTAAAAGTTTCAACGCACTATTTGATATTTAATAACTATATTTTCAAAATACAAAATACTATTTAAAGTACTCATACCTTTGTGGTATACGTAAAAAAATATTAAAGATGTATAAGATAAAAAAAATTTAGTTTTTATGAGTATTACTAACATCAATAGGACAGTCTGTACTACTTTAAAAAAATAATTCGATCTTTTCATACAAAAAAAAACATTGTCATTGACGTCTAAGATACATTAAGTCAGGGGTGGGCAGACTTTATCAGAGTGCAAGCTACTTCTAATTTTTTCAATGTGTTGCGCTCCGCCCAGTTATTATAACAATAATAAAAGTACGGATTATATGAACTAAAACAAATAACTATAGTAAAAAAACACGTACTTTTAAAACCAAGTTCAAAGCAAAATAAAATATTTAAATATAATAGTAATAAATACACACACATATATATATATATATATATATGTATATATATATATGTATAAGTATATATATGTGTATGTATATGTATATGTATATATATATGTATAAGTATATATATATGTATGTATATGTATATATATATGTATATGTATATATATATGTGATGAATCCCCAGCCCTTCAAATGTCAGTTGGGGTAAGCTTCCTACCAGGACAACTCAACCCACCTTCCGCATAAGAACTTTAACTTCGACTATCGAAGGACTAAAAGAAGACACGTGTACTAACGACTCACTCGCTGCTGATCAACGCTAAGAGAGCTCTCGTTTTTGTCATGGCTTGTATAATGCAGACTTCTTAACTGAATATTGAAATAAAATATAATAGGACAAACGGCTGCCCGTTGCATTTCTCCTGTCAGTCCAAGAATTTCTCAAAACAAAACATATATATATATATATATATATATATATATATATATATATATATATATATATATAATAACAAATGTTACATTTTTATCAAACAATTCAAAATACATTGAGAAATAAATCATTGTCATCTGAAGTTAGCTCTCATAGTTATAGACAGTCGCATATATTACGAAAAGTTGATTCTTCAGTCTAATTGGCGTTGATGTTCCATGAATATGTTTCTTGTAGTATACGTGTGTTAGATTTTGGTAAGGGTGATCACCCCAATACGTCTTAAGTGTCCCACTGGTCAATCACACACATGATCGACTTAATATTCAGCCTTGCATTAAGTCATATATAAATTGTCAAAGATTTCGAATCTTCATGAAATCAAATAATTTAATAAAATCTATTTTCCAACAAAGGAATACAATGATAATTTTCCCTTGTAAAATCATCAGTCAATTTTGAAAAAAATGATTTTGATAAATAGAAAGAAAAATAGGCTATTATTTTTCATAATGTCACATTAAGCTAATTATTGTAATAACCAATTAATATCTCAATTTATAGTTTCTATAAATATAAAGAGCATACCAAACTAAATACGTACATTAAATGTTTAATTAACATTAAAACTTAAGGAAAATTTGAACCAACGACAAAACTTTACTTGTTCTAGAAATCTTGATATGTGACTTCTATACAAGTCTTAAAGGCTACTCTTTCAGTTACAGAAGGTCGTTCGCACTTTACGGAAACGATTTTTTAATTCATTTTCTCGAATCCATTTTGAGATAAAACTAGCAACTTCAGAATAATCTTCCGCTAAGGTTTTCTTTTGATTGGAATGTAAATTAAAAGATTTATTTTAGAAACGGCTCCTAAAAATGATATAGGATGCAAAGGTTACGTAATTATGTGTTCATAAGGAGAAATATTCGCATCAACAAATTAAAAAGCGGTGTAAAAATCTTGGTTGTAGCATTTCAATCAAAGGCATTATAACATATTAAATTTGAAAAGTAAAAAACGTCCAGATGAAAGTAAAAATGAAAACTTCACCCTAAAAATTTATTCTAAAACTGTTTAAACGCAGACAACTATAAAAAAAAGTGAAGTCTCTAGTCCTAACAGAAAATCTGCCTTTTCAACGACTCATTGCATCAAAACTAAGAATGTCTTCCGGCACTTTAATTAAGATCATTCATAAAGATTTAAAGTTAAAAAAGATGTTTAAACCTTAAGTGCGTCTCTTTTTTTAAACATATTGCTGAAAGAAATTCACAAATTGCAGAAAATTATATAAAAAACACCTGGCTGCTGAAAAATGAAAATTTGTGGTAACCCTTGATGAGGTATGAGTATATATTCAAGCGATTGTAGTAAAAGAAGATCAATTTTTGATTGCTCAACTGACGGGAATTAATGTACGGGATGGCTTCGTCAGTGTATTAAGTTCTTAAAGGAATTCATGATAGTTGCAGAATTTTCTAACAACGGCAAATAAAAAATCAAATAAGTCTCAAGCAAAGCCAAAATTAAATCACTCTACTATCTGCAGAATATTTTAGAACCAATTTTTGAAAAATAAATTCCAATCTTATACGGAAAGGACATTGATAATGTAGAGCTTCAAATAGACAGAACCTCTAGTCACACGTCTAAGTCAACTGCCACTTATTTAGCAAAGAAGGAATCAGAAGCAGATATAAGATGTATTTCATTTGATGAAAAACGTGTAAAATTCCCCTATGCTTCTGCAATAGACTTGTGTTTTTTCGATTTATGAAATGATTATTAGGGAAACAGCATCCAAGAACACTGAACGGACTTTGGAAAACAGTTCAAGAAGAATGGAGTAAATTTTGCAGGACGGTACTAAGAAATAGTTTACTTTCATAAAAAATCCAAAATAGAGCTATTGTGAAGAATCATAGCTATCAGATAGAAGCAAATTTCCACAAAAAAATGGTATTTATTGATAAAAATTAACTAACATAATCGTTTCCATGAATTGTGAACGACCTTCTTTAAAATTTCATTTCAAATGTTCCTGTTTTTTAACAGATACAAAAAATATTTAAACTTAACTAACCGGAGAACTTAATATTATTTAAAAATAAATATGTGTTTCTGAATTGAACGCGTAAAAAATATCAAAAAATAGATTGCAATAATGTAAAAGAAACCAGCTAAAATCTATTTTTTGTATATATTTCGACAAAAAAACATAATTTATAATTGTAAAATAATCTAATAGTTTAATTTTATACATGCATACTGATATATAAGTGAGAATTAAAACTTAATAAATGTGTGTGTTTGGGGGGATGAATTAAAATTTTACTATACTATTTCTGCAAGACGTTTGCATCACAATTTTACTATCATAATAAAAAAAGAAATATCAATTGAAAGTATTAATCTTCTGAAGCAGTCAGGAAAATTATTGCTTCTAAAAATGAAGCTTCAAAGGTATCACATTTTCAAAAGTAACTTTATATCTTTCAATCTCTTTTGCAGGCATTTAGTAAATACAAGTAAAAGTTTTGGTTATTTACTTTCTTCTCCGATTTCAGAAGAAGAAACAAAATAAATGCGTCGTACATATTTAAATAAGGGAAAATCGAAATCCTATTTCTCTGCTAGAGAGTAAATGTTAAAGCTTTTATTTTGCTTTGTAGAGAGACGAACTTTTTTCAAAAGAGACTTTAGTTTTAACTACGTCCACAAACACAGTTTGAAGATTAAAGGAAATGAAAGTGAAAAGAATAGTTGACAGTGTTAAATTTATTTTGGATTTCAAAGTTAAGTAAGATTTCTGTAATAATTACAATCGAAATAAAACTTAAATCGGGCCAAAGCCTTATATATCGATATATCTGAAATAATTTTATATAAAAACACCTTTATAAACACTCGATTTTTACGAATAACTTATTCTAATAAGATTCTTCGAACAAGAAAACCAATTGCATATAAAAAAAATATATAAAATATATATATATAATTGGAAAAATTAAATAGGAAATGCCAAATTTACGAACATCTACAAAATTTTCGAGAGGAAATAAAATATTTTTTTTAAAATATTGCTTCAATATATTGCAAACAAATTCATATGAAAGTTACTTTAATTTCAAATTATTATAATAGACGCTCGAAAAGACAATAATTTGAAAAGAATAGATCCTACATTTCCCACGGTTATTCCACACAAATAGTTTTCCCTCAGAATATTTTTACTTAAGTAATTTTTAGATAACTAATAAATGTTTTAATGTTTTGTGGTAACTTTAAGCCTCATTTTCAGATAAAACTTTCAACGGTAAATTTTATACGCTGCTTCTGATCTATCTTACACACATACATGCATATACGTACACACACACACACACATATATATATATATATACACTGGTGTGCAAAACTTAAGCAACAGGTGGGTTTATTGCAATAACTTCACGAAAAATCATCTGAGAGACATGAAATTCAGAAATGAGGGAGAGAATTATGTACGTAAAGGATGACGAAAGCATCGGCACTGAAAAAGGAATACAATGCGTACGGTATGGAATCAAACAAAAACAAGCTTTATTGAACGCATAGTATCGTGACTCATGACGGTCTATCCAACAGGAAGAACAACAAGCAGATGTTCCTTAATATGGTATATGCCCTCCCCTCACTACAATGGTTGCTTCGCACCCTCTCCGCATACTCAGAACCAGATGGTGCAACATTTCTTGCGGTAGGAGTGCCCATTCTTCAATCAGCATCTGTTTGAGTTGTTGGGTGTTCTCCGGATGATGTAAGCGTGCTGCAATACGTCTCCACAAAGCATCCCACACATGTTCGATAGAATTTAAATCTGGGGAATACGCTAGCCAATCCATTCGAGTGATATCTTCACCTTCCAGCAGCTCCTCAACAGCAAGAGTCCGGTGTGGCCGTGCATTGTCATCCATAAAATGAAGTCTGGGCCAATGGTACCTCGGAACAGACGCACATGGGGAAGAAGTACCTCCTCACAATAGCGATCCCCGATTACAGACCCTCTATCGAAAATGTGGAGCTCAGTTCGCCCGTTCAGCATTATGCCTCCCCAGACAAGAACTCCAGGACCACCGAAATGGTGTCTTTCCTTGATGTTACTGGTATAAAACCGTGACCCGATCTCTCTCCAAATCAAAACGCGTTGAGAATCGCTTCTGGTACTGAACCGATTCTCATCCGTAAGGAGGACACGACTCCATTGACAGTTGTCCAGTTTTTGTGCTCTCTGCATCACTGTAAACGGTGGTGTCGGTGGTCAACTTTAACGGGAGGCAGCGTTCAGGACGGCGGGCGAAGAGGCCCCCTTTGTGAAGGCTTCTGGCCACAGTAAACCGCGACACTTGTCACCCCGTTGCTGTAGAGAGCTGCCGAGCAATGACGCTTGCTGACTGCCGTCGGCCTCTTTTCGCCTACAGGATGATATATCAGTCATCCCCTGCAGTTGTCGTCCTCAGGCGGCCACCACCAACCTTTCTAACAGCTGTACCTGTGGTTTGGAACGCTTTCGAAGCGTGCGAAGCGACACTTTTGTTGATTCCGAACTCTGCAGCTACCCTGGTGACGGTAAGCCCCTCCTCCAGGTTTCCAATCATTCTTCCACGTGTGAAGTCGTCCAGGTGATTTCTTCTAGCCATATTTCACGAACTGACTCACTGGCACTTGCAGCGAATATGTTGAATTGCGTCTGCGTCCTTCATTTTGTTTTACTGTTGAACAGCACGCGTTTTGCGTACGCTCACGTCGCTTCTGACGTTTGGTTCCTGATATTTGCATACGCATGACGTTTCTACTGACTTACTTGTTCACTGTACTGATATCCAGACCTCCTTTTCTGCAATGCCATGGCTATCTGCTTAATTTTTACATTGTTGCTTAAGTTTTTCACACCAGTATATATATATATATACATATATATATATAATATTTTCTTCCATAGAGACATAAATCATTAGAACACTAAAAATAAAACACACAAAAACAGAAAGTTTTTCAGTATATATATATATACATATATATATATAATATTTTCTTCCATATAAATCATTAGAACACTAAAAATAAAACACACAAAAACAGAAATTGGAATATATGTGTGTGTGTGTGTGTGTGTGTGTGTGTGTGTGTGTGTGTGTGTGTGTGTGTGTGTGTGTGTGTGTGTGTGTGTGTGTGTGTGTGTGTGTGTGTGTGTGTGTGTGTGTGTGTGTGTGTGTGTGTGTGTGTGTGTGTGTGTGTGTGTGTGTGTGTGTGTGTGTGTGTGTGTGTGTGTGTGTGTGTGTGTGTGTGTGTGTGTGTGTGTGTGTGTGTGTGTGTGTGTGTGTGTGTGTGTGTAACAGAGTATTATATTAAATTTATACATCTAATTTAAATTCAATAAACAGCAAGGCAGTATTGTTCAGAAAAAATAGCCACAGTACATTAACAAACTTTTAAGCTTAGGACTAAGATGGCGGGCAACTAAAGCAAAGTTTGAAGGCAACAACCTTTCCTTTTAATTGCATATATTTTAAGCTGAAATAATATTTAGAAGAGAAAATATAGTCAGAAATGGTGTTAAAAGTGTTATTAGCTCTCTCTCTCTCTCTCTCCCTAAAATTAATTTCTGCGACTCTGAATAACCATGAAAAAGAGAAAGAACCTATAAAGAACGAAAAATAAAGCATATTACAAAACTGTATATCAGAAAATAATTGTTATTGCTACAAAATAGATCATTAAAACCCTAACTATGATTTGATTATATCGATGGTTATATTGATTATCAATATAATACATATTATCAATATAATATAGTTTTATTGATTTACAAATTAGATCATTAATAGCATACATATGTGAAGAATAATTTTATTAACCTTGAAATAGTCATCTACAGTCAGGAACATTGAAAATAGCGACCCAAGAACAAAGCATTGGATTGAAATGAAATTTAATACACAGAACGACACAGATGAGAGATTCGCTTGATCTCAAAAACAAGACAATTAAACGAATAACGCGTGGGCAACGACACAAATACTGGGCAACTTCAATAGCGCGTTGGACCACCTCCAGCTGCAATACATGCCACTACACGGTCCGGCATTGAGTTGATTAGACACCTTATGTTGTCATGAGGCAGATGGGCTCACAAATCTTGAACAGCCAACTCTAAATCATGTACAGAGTGTCACGATGGGATCTGTCGTTTTAGCTCATCCCACACGTGCTCTACAGGGGACAAATAGGGGAGCGGGCCGGCCATGGAAGAGTCTGAAAATGACGTAGGAAGTCTTGAGCAACTCTTGCTGTATGCGGACGAGCATCATCTTGCTGGAAAATTTTGCCCCTGGGAAACCATTTAGGAAAGGTCCTACATGGGGTCGAAGAATATCATCAACGTAACATTGGCCCGTTAAGGTTCCACGCATCACAATTAAAGTGGACCGACTATCATAGGCTATGACCTCCCAGACCATTACACCAGCATTGCGGGCAGTGTGACGTAGAACAGTTTGGAGGGAATTGTATCGCTTACCAGGGCGCCTCCACACCCGTACACGGTTATCATCTGTCCACAAAACAAACCGGGATTCATCACTAAACACAACCTTTTGCCAATCTGTGACATTCCACATTGATCTGGCTTGGCACCACTTTAGACGCAGTTGCCGATGTTCCGGTGTTAAAGGAGTGCACGCAAAGGGCACTTGGATTTAAGATTTGCTTTTGCAATGCGTCTGGAAATTCTTTGTGAAACAATTGCTACGCCTACGTCTGCTCGTATTGTTGAACAAGTCACAGTGGGGTCCACAAGTGCTTGCCCCACGATCATTCGATCCTCTCTCCTCGTGGTTTTCCTGGTCGCTCCAGACCCGGTTTTCCTCGCGCGGGTACCTTCTCGTGTCCACTGCTCCCAACAATTTCTAAAGGCACACTCCAAACGATCCACCTGGCCAGCAACACGGCGCGTCGACCAGCCTGCAGTTTTCATCCCGATGATCAGGCCTCTCTCAAACTCGCTTAACTGTGAGAAATATCTTCTAGCACGTTTACCTGGCATGTTTCGTTTACCAAATTCTTCCTACAATCGGCGAGTAATCGTCACGTTTACGAATCTTCGAATTTGCGCTGGCTTATATAGCACCCTCTTCCTGATTGTAGCGCCACCTCGGCGTGTATGAGCAGGTGTATTGGCACAAAACTTAGATCATTTGCATATCACATTACGCTGTACTAATTTGCAAAGTTTCGCGATTATACTCAGCTTTCTTCTTGGGTCGCTATTTTGAATGTTCCTGAGTGTATATATATTTAGTATAGTTGGGAATATATTATACTATATTAAATATTATAATGCAGTTTATCCTTATGGACTAAATGTATTATACTGAGGAAAAAATATTCTCAATGCAATTAAACAAAATTCTCAAGATTATTTTTACAATAATGGAAATAAAATAATTAGTAAAAGAAAAACTAGAGGGGTTTGAACTAAAAGATTAAGTAGAGACAATAAAGTACTTACAGATAGTATTATAGATATTTGTAATAACTTTGATAACAATTTTAACATAAAAAACATTAAATATTTTGTGTTTGGACTAAGTAAGACGGAATTATGTATTACGGAAGATGTACTAATTTCACATAAAATTAAAGATTGCCATGCTTTGTATATTATAAAGGATATTCACAAATTTTTGAAACATAAACATAAAATAAAAGTTAAAGTAAATAAAGACTGTCAAATAGAATATTGTACGCTAATATATATGAATAAATCATATGAAAAAATTAATTTTTCTGGTATTTTTAAAAAACACATGTCATCTTTCGCAATACAAAATATTACTATTAAAAAAGCTTTTAAATACAATAAAAAATAGGTAGATCAATTTTTAACTATAATGTGCCTATAAAGCAAGAATTTAAAGAATTCATAGATAAATATCACAAGCATGTTGTTACTGGTGACCTCAATATTATAAAAGACAACAATCTTAGAAACATAATGAATAAAGTTAGTGGATTTAGATTAATGATTTCGAATAATAATAAAATTATAAGAAATCAGCTATATAATGATATTGAACAATTTATATACAAAATAGCTATTAAGTGTAGTATGCCTATAGAGGCATTCACAGAATTCAAAGGTAATATTACACAGCAGCTTAATAAATATAACTTTGGTACAGATAATAAAATCTTTTTTAATGATATTAAAAAGCAGATTAAAAAATTACAAAATAATTTCATTATAGTTTATGTTGATAAAGTGCCAGTTAATTTTGCCTTCATATGTAAGTACTATTATAATTTAATGATCAACAAATATTTTGAAAATAATACAGCTTTTATTAAGTCATCATTTTCTGATAGAGAAATAATTAATCGAATTTTGGCTTTTCATAAAAAAATAAAAATTCAAATTAATAATAGTGTTAAATATTTCCACATATATTTCTTACTCTTAATTTTCATAAAGACCCAGTCAAATTTAGGACAGTTACAAATGGTTTTATCACATATATCAGAAAAATAGGCAACATTCTCCATGAAATATTACATGATTCAATAAATAATCTTAAATCCACAACCATACTTAAAAATAGTAAATCTCTTATTTAAAAAATGAAAGATAACAAGATTTATTCAATCTATAGTTTAGATTTTGAAGATCCTTTTAACTCTATTGATATTAATTATATGATTAATATACTTGTAAATTTGCATAAAGATAAATTATTTAATAATGTTAATTATGATAGATTTAGTTCACTACTTAGGTTAGAACTTAAAGAGAACTATATAATTCATAACTATTTTCTGCAGATTAAAGGTTTGCCACAAGGTAGCCCTGCGAGCAACTGTTTTGCCAATTTATTCTTACATTATTTTGAAAATATTTACGTTAATAATTCTAAATATTATATTTATCGTTATATAGAGCTGACATAATAATTTTTGGCAAGCAAGTCAATTTTATACCTAATACTAATTTTTATCCACAGTATCTTAATTTAATACAGACAAATAGTAACAACAATGAAGAAAATTTTCTTGACATACATATCAAATTAATAGATAATGTAATATTTTCTAATATTTATGATAAAAGAGAAGAATTTTATTTCAATATAATAAAAGTTCCGCATTGGGAGAGTAATGTACATATTTCTATATTCAAAAATATTATTATTAATTATATACAACGCAATAAATTTCTAGTGTCAAAAAATCAGAAATAATAAATAACTATAAACATTTTACTAAATATTGCTTAAATCAGAAATACCCAATTCATTTTATTAATATTTACATGAATAAAGCTATTCAATATTGTAATTATTAAAAATTCTTAGATTAATTATAGTTTAATACTATAAATTTACACATTTCATAATTACAGTTACCTCTATATTCAATTATTAGTTAAAAATACTTATTATTTAATTCATATATACTCTAGTGTCTCTAAAGTTATGGTTTTTTGTAACTCTTTTATTAATTTCTGTTTCTATTCTTTTTATATTTTTGTTAAGTGCTACATTTCAGTCAACCAGATGCTTTGAATCTGCATTAGTGTCCAGAATCTGGCAATATCTTATTTATTGCTCTCAGATTTAGCGCGGGCTCTGCATTTTCAAATGCAATTTTTTAGGTAAGTTACCTCTATTTTGTAATGGATTTAGATATTCCTATCCATTACTTTCAATAGGTTTTTGCTCAGTATTATTCACATAAAGGGGGAAGGTTGGATGGCCAAAAAACATGTTCAATCCCACTTTTATACATAAAAAAATTCATATATTAGCTGTCCTAAGTCAGCAATGTTTATAATACTGCAGCATCCGTTTTATATTTTTTAATCTAGTGTTCTGTGTTTTCTTCGAATGTGATTGATGTGAAAGTTTATCTCTTGTTTGTAGAGAATTAGACTATATATATATTATATATCAATGAAAAAAAGAAAAATTTGATATCCTTGTTAATATTAAAAGAAAAATTTATTGCATTTATCAGAATCTTTATAAACAGATCAAAGGATTATAGGGTGGTCCATATATTTATATATATTTATATAATGATGTTGTAAAGTTTTACTTAATTTATCGTTATATAGATATTTTCAATTTTTGGTAAAAAGGTTACAAAAAATATTTGTCAAAAAGCTCCTTAAAACTAACTTCAACTCTAATATGGTGGAATTGTGGATTTAGTTTACTTATTAACATAGTAAGTAACATTTTTAGTGGTTTAATTTTTAAAAGCATTAGAAGAAATATCATTTTGAATTTTTTATTTAGAAATGAGAAATCCCAAAAATTAAATACAATAATATAAAAATATTTGAGGAAAATGTATGCCTGGTAGATGTATGCCATTGTCTTTTTTACAGAAAACCACCACACAAAAAATCAAAGCCCAATCGTTAATTTATCTGAATCACATAACAGTTTACATATATATCTTATACACGTTATGACAACCAACCAAATTAGATAGCAAATTTACATTTTTGACAATCAACCAATCAAATTCTACCGTATTTGATTGTCGCGTTTTTTTTATATATTCTGCTTATGGTGATGAGAATTTTTTTGCTGAATAATCGATTTTCATCAAACGCTTGATTTTGTAAAAGTTCTTAAAGAAATTTTGTTAAATTATTTCTTGAAAGATATCATGTAATTGGAGAATATTGTTTATATTATTTTTTGAAAGAGTTTGGGAGAGTTTGTTAGAACGTTGAGTTGGTTTTTTCATATCATTGAATAATCCAAAGAGACCAAAAATTGCAAGGGGGAACTTCAAACTATAATACAAAGCATATTTTTATTGAGTTTCTTTTTTACTCATAATTTTGAAGGCATTAATTATGCGTTGTGTTATGTTCTTTAAATATTGAGTTTTGTTTGCATATTTCTTTTATAAAAAGGTAATGTCGTCGGAAATTTTGTTTGTAATGAGAGCAAGAGAAGATACACAGAAGGTTAAAAATTTTGAACGGACACATTTGATGAATGATGGAAAAGCATTTGGGTGCAAATTTAATAGAAATCCCAAAAAATTTGAAAAATATTTGATAAATGTATGCCTTGAAATGATTGATTTTTTGAAAACCAAAAAAATTCCAATATTAACGTCGCACTGTTCAGCTACACGATATATTTGGCGATATATATACCACGTATATTTTGAACTTATGGTCATGGTCAAGTGACGTGGACGCATTTCATCATAGGAGAATATTGTTTATATTATTTGAAAGGCACTTAAGTTCGTTTTGTTGCCTATCATTGAACATACACCAAAAACTATAAGGACGCATATTTTCAGCTCTCGACAGATTTAATTATGCATCGCTGCCCCTACACGGTTTTGGGTCTCTGCCGATGGTACGTCGGAAATTTTGTTTGAACAAGTGACAAAGCAAGCCATGAACGGACACATTTAATGAATGATGGAAAAGTTTGGGTGCAAATATCACCAAATTTGAAGACAAAGATAAATGTCTTGAAATGTCTAGAAAGATCTAAGATAATTATTTTACCAGAAAATTTCTTCTCCGTCTTTATGAAAAATAACCGGTGAGGTAACCTTTGTTAAGTATTTAAAATCACACACATTTGACAGTGACTTTGTATTTCCTTTATTTTGTTCGATATTGAGATTTAAAAAATATTAGTGGATTTTTTTAAAATCTGTGCTGGTGTAAATTTACACTTGTATGCTATTTGTTTCGTGTTAGAAGAAAATTCACTCTAATTACAAGAGAGCTCTAAAATGAATTATGCTTTACTTCCATAGAATCTGACTGTTAGTTACATGGAATTTCCCCGCATTTTGAAAGTCAATCAACCAATTAATAATATTTATTTCAGAATGTATCATATTTCATACCAAGTATATTTTACAATTATATAGAATTATATAATGGATATAAATCATTAATCATGTGCAAAATTATCATGTATCTAACATAAAATTTAACAATAAATAGATGTATAACAATACAGTGCAGATCACAGTCAAAAGATCGTAGAGATCGTGGTATGATAACAGTAAATTCTTAGTCTTAGGACCTAATATTGTAGGGTTAAACTTATCTTTAAGGCTAGCCAATCTTCTACTAAACTTTCTGATATCTCAGAACTGGAGGAAAAGAGGAATCAGCGTAGGAAGAATTTGATTAATTTCTAAAAATTAAATTTACATACAGTAAGAAAGAAAAAAATCGATTGAAAATAGTAAAATTATGAGAATAAATTCAGAATAGAAAAATATTAAGATTACTCTTAGCCCATGTGTGTGTGTGTGTGTGTGTGTGTGTGTGTGTGTGTGTGTGTGTGTGTGTGTGTGTGTGTGTGTGTGTGTGTGTGTGTGTGTGTGTGTGTGTGTGTGTGTGTGTGTGTGTGTGTGTGTGTGTGTGTGTGTGTGTGTGTGTGTGTGTGTGTGTGTGTGTGTGTGTGTGTGTGTGTGTGTGTGTGTGTGTGTGTGTGTGTGTGTGTGTGTGTGTGTGTGTGTGTGTGTGTGTGTGTGTGTGTGTGTGTGTGTGTGTGTGTGTGTGTGTGTGTGTGTGTGTGTGTGTGTGTGTGTGTGTGTAATGCCACACCTGTAGGTGTGTGCCAGGTCAATGCTAACACCTCATTCAGGCATAGCAAAGGGCTAAGTGACGCCTGTCGTTAGCCATAGCTTTGAACACCATACAGGTAACAGAACTATTTGGCCGTTTTAACCCCAATTTTGAGGGAGAACACCCTGGGGTGGTCAAGGGTCTCCCTTCCCCTCCCACCAACCTCACGAGAGGACTTGCGGCTCGAAGGCTATTTAAAGTAGCCACTTGCCGTGAAGGCACTATACATTTACAAACATCCATGCCTTGTCCGAGGTTCGATCCTAAGCCCAACGGCTCAGCGATCAGCGTTGCTAACCTGTATTCCGGATGGGCTACGTATATACACTCAGGAACATTAAAAATAGCGACCGAAGAAGAAAGCATCGGATTGAAATGAAATTTAATACACATAATGACACAGATGAGAGATTCACTTGATCTCAAAAACAAGACAATTAAACGAATGCAGGGTGCGCAACGACACAAATACTGGGCAACTTCAATAGCACGTTGGACCCCTCCAGCTGCAATACATGCCGCCACACGGTCCGGCATTGAGTTGATTAGACACCTTATGTTGTTCTGAGGCAGATGGGCCCACAAATCTTGAACAGCCAACTCTAAATCATGTACAGAGTGACACGATAGCATCTGCCGTTTTAGCTGATCCCACACGTGCTCTACAGGGGACAAATCGGGAGAGCGGACCGGCCATGGAAGAGTCTGAAAATGACGTAGGAAGTCTTGAGCAACTCTTGCTGTATGCGGACGAGCATCATCTTGCTGGAAATGTGCCCCTGGGAAACCATTTTAGGAAAGGTCCTACATGGGGTTGAAGAATATCATCAACGTAACATTGGCCCGTTAAGGTTCCACGCATCATAATTAAAGTGGACCGGCTATCATAGGCTATGGCCTCCCAGACTTTTACACCAGCATTGCGGGCAGTGTGACGTAGAACAGTGTGGGGGAATTGTATCGCTCACCAGGGCGCCTCCACACCCGTACACGGTTATCATCTGTCCCCAAAACAAACCGGGATTCAACACTAAGCACAACCTTTTGCTAATCTGTGACATTCCACATTGATCTGGCTTGGCACCACTTTAGACGCAGTTGCCGATGTTTCGGTGTTAAAGGAGTGCAGGGAAAGGGCGCTTGGATTTAAGATTTGCTTCTGCAAGGCGTCTGGAAATTCTTTGTGAAACAATTGCTACGTCTACGTCTGCTCGTATTGTTGAACGTGTCACAGTGGGGTCCACAAGTGCTTGCCCCACGATCATTCGATCCTCTCTCCTCGTGGTCTTCCTGGTCGCTCCAGACCCGGTTTTCCGCACGCGGGACCTTCTCGTGTCCGCTGCTCCCAACATTTTCTAACGGCACACTCCGAACGATCCACCTGGCCAGCAACACGGTGCGTCGATCAGCCTGCAGTTTTCATCCCGATGATCAGGCCTCTCTCAAACTCGCTTAATTGTGAGAAATGTCTTCTAGCACGTTTACCTGGCATGTTTCGCTTACCAAATCTTCCTACAATCGGCGGGTAATCGTCACGTTTATGAATCTTCGAATTGGCGCTGGCTTATATAGCACCCTCTTCCTGATTGTAGCGCCACCTCGGCGTGTATGAGCATGCGTTTTGGCACAAAACTTGGATTATTTGCATATCACATTACGCTGTACTTATTTTCAAAGTTTTGCGATTGTACTTAGCTTCCTTTTTGGGTCGCTATTTTCAATGTTCCTGAGTGTATATATATAGGAATGCAATTTAAAACCTTACTAAGAGTTTTAATGAAATTGGAAAAAAACGACATCTCTTGCGTAGCATGTAAAATATAATGTAATATGTTTGAAGTAACAATAAGGACTAGGCAAAAGAATTATTAACTATGAAATAATTAGGAATATGCAGTTGAATGAACTTAGAATAATTGTATTAAAACTAGTTGTGCTTGAAACTATGCCTTAATACTGATGCAATATTTAAAAATTGCGAAAAAAACCTTTGCTGTCAAAGTTTACATTACTGATATAGAACATAAATTTATTGTTGATTAACTCATTTGTCATTTGTTCATTGGAAAACATGTTAGGGTAGACATTTAATGTTCGGGATTGTTTATTTCAGCATAGATGCAATTTTGCAAACAGAGATACATGTCAAGTTGAGAGTTTCAATAAGCTTTTTATATAATATCACATTAGTGATTGGAATCTCATAGACTTGAGATTAGATTCTATTAAAATTCCTCCAACAGAAAATAATGAAGGATACACCCTTTTAACCTAAGTTATCAAAGTGCTCTCCCCTTTCTCCCTCTTAACAAATATCCTCATTTTTTCTATATAAAAAAATATATGCAACTTTAAGTTACAATACATGAGCTACGTACAACAAGTAAATTAAGGACCATGCACTCACATAAGTTTAATTCATACTATCATTACATATAAATCTGTTCTGATTTATTCTTATAAATATTTTTGTCTTGGGTCTGCTATGATCATGCTTGTCTTAAAAAAAAGAGAACTTCTAAAAAGAAATTTTGAAGCAAATTAATTGACATCCATAACATTGATTTAATTCGAGTTTTCTTCTTCATCCAACAAGTTTATTAATTGCTCTTTTCAGTTTTTGATCTCATTCTGTCTTCTACAAAAGATTATTAATGGCAAATATTTTAAAAAATGATCCCATTTTCATTAATCCTTTTTTTTAAAACTGTCACAGAATTATCATTTTGCTCTTTTTCTTATGTTTAGATTTATTTTCGGTTAAAAAAACATATATTTTTTCGCTTGTGATTTTAAGTAATGGTACCATGCTTATTTAATAGAACATAATTAAAAAATGCACCGATTTTTCCTTGATAGGAAATAGAATAATTTCCTCCTTCGAAATTGATATATATTATTTACATTCTTCATTGTTTTACAAAGGAACTAGTCTCAAAGAGAGAATAGCTAGTTTATTTAATTTTTAAATCATTTATATGTGCTGTTACTATTACTTATAAATCAATTAATTTCTTTTAAAGTTATTCTTACAAATGACAAATTTAAATTAATATATCGGTTAAATAATGCACATACTATTTAAAGAAATTTAAACTATTTTACTAAAATCATCCCAAAAATACCACACACAGGTCACACAATTCTTTAATAAATTAATACATATAAGGGGTAAGGCCATGCACCGATAAAATTAGTAAAAGCACATAAGGTAGTAGTCAAAAATAGGAAATTCAGGAAACTGGAGATAACATCCATTATTTTTTAACGTAGAATTATTAAATAAATCTATTTTTGGAAATTTTGAATGATAAATAAGTGAATAACAAAAAAAATTCATTGAATAAATACACTTAGAGAAAATGTTTAATAGTCATAAAGTATATAGGTTCGATTATAAAAATTATATAATATTTTATATAGTAAAATAATTATTAGGTATATGTAGTATAATCTTACCAAATTTTAATTTAGCAAATTATCTTAAACAGTTCTATGAAATTAAAGTTGTAGTTGATTTAATTTCGAATACATAAAAGGTCATGTTTTATTTAAGAGCTACATCAACTGTACGTCAGTGTCATCCATAAGGACAATCTGAATCACATTGTTTACGTGGATTAATTCAGTATAATTTGGAAGTACCGTATAAAATTTTTTGATGTTAGCTTATTCGACAAAAAGTGTGTCAGACATGTACTCGTAACACTCAATTTTTAGAAACATCCACTGCATCTGTAAAATATCAATTAAAATCTTATTTTAATACACTGATTACTTTATTAGGTCATATGAATAATGAACAGACATGAATCGTAACAGAATTACGAAATTATTTTAACATTATAAATTTCGTAAACGTAAATTTTATAAACTTCGTTATATGTTGAAGTAAAAGGAATACCTCTTTACCTGTTAATATAAGGTTTGCAAGTATAAATTTTATATACTATGGCCTTATTGGGAAAGAAACACCTAATACGTTAGGATTACATTAGAGTACATTGTCACAACTCTCCAGTGTGAGAGTTGTAGTGTGAGAGAGTGGTTACCTTAGCGTACATTGCCACATGATCACATATACCTTTTTATTTTTATTACATCCACAAATCGTTCATAACACGCTTTGTAGACCTTTTACTGCAATTAAAGTCTTTCATTTTGAAAAATAGATCATGAAGTAATCGCGGTTGGGGAAATGATAACAACTGACACAATTGTGAAGTGGAAAAGAAATTTTCAAACTAATTACCTGCCCCTCATAGACGATTCAGAAAATAAAAGACTAACATACATGGGTCACGCTGCTTTGGTGAAGAAAGGTTGAGAACTTTATTCTATTAGGCCGAGGACATACATTCAAAATGATTATAAATGAAACTGATCTCAGCTATTGTAGTATATGGGCTATTAACAAAGAACAGCCCCTAAAAAAAGGTTTCAGTCTGATGAGTTCCACGATTCCCGATACCTTTTCAGAAAAAAAACACTGCGTGATCTACCAAGGAAGATTTTGAATCTTTCGGAACAAGATGAGAAGCATTTTCAATCACTTGGTAAATAACGATGAATCTTGAATCTAACAAAAAGATCTAGATATTAAAGACATAACTAAGGAATGCAAGCACAGCTGCTTCCCTATCTCAAGAAGGCTGAAGAGCTGAAGTCTGTAGTCAAGATCACGCTGTCCTTTTTTGGGAGGACTCGAGAGGTAGACGGTGACTATGTAGCGAAGTTTTAAGAATAACAAATAAAAAGTTAATTAGAACCTTACGAATATGTAATATCAAAGCTATTTTTAACACGTAAGTTTAAATTGGAAATTTAACCTTTATTGTGCAATAATAGTAACACACTGATTATTAAAAGAATGGTCTACATCACTGGTCGCTTCTTTTTTCCATATTTCTTGACGAAGCATCTAAAACACATCATGAGTCATTGGTTGAAATCGGTGAATGTCTGAAGGATAAACCCCTAGAGACTACCGTGGGTAAGATATCCTATTTGAGTGACTCTATACAGCTCTTGATTGGCGTTGCCACATTTAACAGAAGATTATCATGCTACAGGATCACTGTGTCGTATCTCTGCTCGTATGCCAGCTGTTTCTCTTTTAATGCTCGGTTCAAGCGCATCAGTTGTAGTCTTTCAGTTTCATCCCTTTTTAGCAAATTATGATATATTAAAACCATCTTATCTCACCAAATACAAATCTTAAACTTTAATTCCTGAATATTTGTCTTCGCAATTGATTTTTATGCACGATCTAGTTTACTCTACTATTTGGAATGTCATAATGAATCCACTTTCCCATCACTAGCTACAATTCAATACAAAACTACCTTTCAGTTTTGTCTTTGAAGAAGCTGCTTGCTCGTGAAAAATCTCCATCCAAATCTTTCAGCTTCGATTCCTATTGTACTCAATATCATTGCTTTTAGACTATTTGAACGGCTTTGAGTTAAATAAATTGCTTTTTTAAGTCATTCCCAAAGATTCTGAAAATTATTTAAGTGTTTGACTCGAGTTTTCGGGCAAAAGTGTCTCTAATTTTGTATCTTCAAACATTTCAGGCCTTTTCTCACGTTCTTTATCTTCCGTGTCAAGATCACTACTTTTATGTCGTGAACTAGTGCTTACAAGTTGAAATTGATGAAGCATGGCTCCAAATCTCTTCACACAGCAATCAATCACGTTCAGCTGTCCTTTTCTTTTAAAAGGAAAGTATAAAAGTAAACCTTCCCACTTTTTTCTAAAACGTTTCGCTGGTAACATAAGTTCAAAATATTCAAGTTGTTATATATATGGTTTTTACACTTCGATAAGATAAGGCGTACGGAAAACAAAAGCCTATGATGACGCATTAACATAAAGGTGGTTAGGTTTTTGTGCGATGTGATTTTAATACTAGTAACACTTTCGCTTGTAAATTTTTAAACTTTATTTGTATTCCCAATTTATGCATGCTTAATAAACATTGCTTCCAAAACAATCATTATTTTCGTCAACATTTTAACTATGTGATGGAGAAAATAATTATTGTATTTTGGCTCTGTGTGTGTGTGTATAAAAGCATCTCTCTCTCTCTACTCTCTCTCTCTACTCTCTACTCTCTCTCTCTCTCTCTCTCTACCAGAAGTTAAAAAAATGTTCTCATATATTTTTAATTCCAAAATTTCATACATATCCTATTATGTTACTAATAGATTTAATACTAATATTAGTGTTTGGTATTTCAGAAAATCTCACAAATAATCTCGCATTCCCACATAATTTTACAGTTTTGAATTTTCAAGATTTAAACTTTTCTCTGTAGATATAAACTGCTGTTTGTAAAAAATGCAACACCATGAAGGAATCATTAAAATTAAAAGAAATTTAATGTACAAACTACTTTTATTAGAAGAAATAAATGACGAAATTTTCAAAAAAAACAATATTAAGTGTCCGAAATCAGTATTTGGTGTAGCAATAAGTGCTGCTACACGACGTTGCATGGAGTCAAACAGATTTTGAATGTCTGCTTGTGAAAGAGAATTCCATATTGCTTGTATGCGCAGAAAAATTCGTCTTTTGAAGTTGCAGGATGCGGATCACGAGCGAGACGTCGACCAACCAAATCGAACAGTCTTTGCAACATGTGGGCGTGCATTATCCTGTTAAAAGATAGCTCCAGGGATACTTTGAAGGAAGGGAACGACTTCGAGCTGTAGCACTTTACAGACGTACCTGTTGGTATTGAGATTGCCCTCAATTCGCAGCAAATTTAATGGTCCGTGATACGAAATCGCACCCCAAATTATAACTACGGTTTTTAGGCTTCTAGGTCGTTCGATAACGCACTCTGGAAGGCAGCTTTCACCGGCATATCGTCTAACACGAATGCGGCTATCATGATCCTAAAATTTGTAGCGTTATTCATTTGAAAAGACAACTTGTTGCCAATCCACTTGCCAGGCTCTGTGCTCATGCGTCCATTGTACGTCGATGGTTTGCCGTGAGGGGTTCCTGTATAAAGGCATCCTTGCACGCAATCCACGGTGCAGCAGACGTTGACGAATTGACGAAGCCGACATTAGTACACCTGTAGCAATACACTAACGTGCTGCCAACTGCTTGGAGGAAGCTGTACGGTCATTCACTGCCATGCGAAGCAGGTGTCTAACGCCGTGCGCTGACGTCACCTTTCGTCATCCACTGCCAGTTTTCGAGTTGGTCCACTGCTTCAAAACTCGCAACACTGTAAAACTGTCCCGCTGCACACGAGCTCCTATTGCGGGACAGAAAAATCCACCTTCTCGAAGGCTGATAATCCTCCCCCGTTCAAACTCCGTAAGTTGTTGGAACTTCTCCTTATTTCGTCGTGGAGGCATACTCAGGTCTCACTAAACGTTGGCCACTAACAAATGATCATTAACTATTTTCAACGTCCCGCTACAGCCCTCTATTTATACGCTTTCAGCATCAGTTCAGAGGGCGCTGCGCGCACCACGCACGAGCGGTGGCTTTGAAACTTTACTATTTTACTTAACATCCTATAATTGATATTTGCTGCAAAGTACATTTAATTCTGATTATTCCTTCATGGTGCTGCATTTTTTACAAATCGCAGGTATGTTATTTAAAAATAGTTCTGCAATAAATATTTATGATACATGTATAGTCTAAATAGTGTCATAAAGCTTCAAATTTTAACTCTTCAATTAATTTAATTCTTCACGCCTTAATTGCCGATTAAAAGTTACGCGCTTCTATCCCCAGTACTACCGCTTTTCTCATAAACGCTCGTATACGGTGACTTAGGGAGAAAAGGTGCAAATAAGCAAATTTTTCTCTACAATTAATAAATCTATCGGAAACACTGTCAAGGTAATTTTATAGCATTCCAAAGCCTTCTGAAAAGTTTTACTGATAGCAGAAAAGAATCGTATTTCGGAAGGACGGATATATACGCCTGGGGCACCCAACGCACTGGTTGCGCGAAACGAATATACGCTCCAGTGGCACTTATAGGGTTAAAGCAGTGATTCTTAAACTGTGCAGCGTGCCCTCTTAGGGAGGCGTGATAACCCTAAGTAGGGGACGCAAGCCTATATGAAAAAGTTGAAAATAAAATATTATTTTTAACATTATTAATTTACTGAAAGGAAGCGCAATACAAAACATATAAATTCCGACATAAAGTTGTGTGTGTGTGTGTGTGTGTGTGTGTGTGTGTGTGTGTGTGTGTGTGTGTGTGTGTGTGTGTGTGTGTGTGTGTGTGTGTGTGTGTGTGTGTGTGTGTGTGTGTGTGTGTGTGTGTGTGTGTGTGTGTGTGTGTGTGTGTGTGTGTGTGTGTGTGTGTGTGTGTGTGTGTGTGTGTGTGTGTGTGTGTGTGTGTGTGTGTGTGTGTGTGTGTGTGTGTGTGTGTGTGTGTGTGTGTGTGTGTGTGTGTGTGTGTGTGTGTGTGTGTGTGTGTGTGTGTGTGTGTGTGTGTGTGTGTGTGTGTGTGTGTGTGTGTGTGTGTGTGTGTGTGTGTGTGTGTGTGTGTGTGTGTGTGTGTGTGTGTGTGTGTGTGTGTGTGTGTGTGTGTGTGTGTGTGTGTGTAATCCTATTACTTAAAATATACTCGTATATAACTTAAAAGTTACAAATCTAATTTTTATACTTTGTATGGTTTATGTATAATTCAGATTGTATTGTAGATTTAGCGTCAAAGTATATTATTATTGCATTCAATACATTATTATTATAAGGGGGGTTGCGATGAAAATTATGATGATTTATAAGATTCGGTCACAAATATTGAAAGTGTGAGAAGCATTCGAAGGGAACTATATTTATCATAACGTATAAGTGTGTTGGTACATTAAATGTTTACCACATCAGCTGTATGTCATTCTGTTATGAAACTTATCAAATTTATAATAGGTTCTTAATTTTAATTTTTACACGTCCTCTTTTTTTAAACAAAAATTTCTTTTCATATGTTTTAATTTTCTTTAATAACATTGACAAAATTTTACTAAAGAAGATGAAGTATAAAAACAATTTTTCCCTAAATACTATATTCCATTTTTTTTTTTTGGCTCTGTGCGGTAAAATAAGTAGAACACTATTTGGTAATATATATATAAATATATATAATTTAATCTTTTCCAAAACTAATATTACTGCTAAATATTTTTTATCAATATTTATCTCCTAAATTTGATTTCTGCTTAGTAATATAGACAAATAAAGAGGGTTTGGCGTATTAAAACTTGTTTAATCCTACAATTTTATTCCTAAGCGTAAGAGTTTGCCAAAGTATTATATGGCTATATTACATTGTTCTATGTTATCTTGTTATTTCCTTGTTTGCTGTTTTGTTTTGATTAAAGTTAGATTTATAATAATTTAGTATTATTTTATATAAGACACTTCGTAAAGACTGTATACACTTTCTTATATTATAGTATGTACTGTTGAGATTAATTTCTTTTTTTTATCATAAATATTATGATTAAGGTATCCGACTATGTTCGGAACCGTGATTTTGCAAAAGTGCATAAAAGTGCATAATTTTCATGATATTTAGTGTCACTTAGATTAGAATACATGCATAAAATTGTTTTGAGGACATTTTGACAAAAAATATTATTTAAATACAATATTTTGGCAAAGTGTCCTTAAAACAGTTTTTGTACATATATTCTAATCTAAGTGACACTAAATATCATGAAAATTATCCATTTATGGCTTTTTTTTTAATCACGGTTCCGAGCGAAGTCGGATACCTTAAGAATGACTGAAAAGATTAATTTGCCAGTGTTGTTCGATACAATTGTGTAATAACCAACATAAACTTTAAAGCCTTCTTGTTATCATATACAAGTGATAAATAAAAATCTAGGTAAAATCTGAATAACGACTTGCCAAACATTATTAAGTAAGAATATCTATTACGTATGTCTCGAAAAAGCATTAAAAAATAACTACCATCTGCAGAAACATAAAACAGCCCTAAAAATTGTAAGAAATAGAAATTTATGTAAGCAATAAAAAACTACCTTTTTATAACAGGAAAAAAAACCTGAATATTATATTTTGCTTGGAATTTTTCCGTCTAGGTAATGTATATTTAAAATGATAAAATTTTAAAAAATTTTAAGATGTTGACTAGTAATAGGGAAATAGTTACGTACGAAAAACTATTTATTTTTTTTTTCCATACATAAGGAATCATAACTCTTTCCTCAGATCATATAATGCAAAATGCATTTACTTTTAAATAATTAAAAAGACGGATGAATAGGAAAAAGTTTAACTTTCTTAAAAGAAGAAGGGTTCTAATTACTTAAAGGATAAAATTCGTACTTTATTCAGAACATAGAACAAATATCGCTCCATAAATAAAATTGAGTTACAAATTATAATATAAGCATTAGTTTTGATCAAGATAATCCTGTTCTGATTCTAAATGACAAACTTAAATCATGCCTCGTTTTTTCTTTATTTACAAGTAATCGGATTAAGCTTGCTTATATTCCATTGTCATTATTTACAGGGAAAAGACAATATATTAAATGAATAAGCGAAGCTTAATCTAAAAATAAAAGATTTTCTTACTGTGATGTGTTATAAGGTAATTTTATTTTCAGTGTTATTTCAATCTAGCATATAATTAATTTTACTCCATAATATAAACTGCAAAATGATTTGCACTTTTTTATGAACTTTTGCCGTTTAATTTTCTTGACTCTGGAGATTTAATTATAACTTGCATTTCTCGTTCATTACGAAAAGTAACTCATTACTCTTCAATTAGAAAAAAAGTTTCAATATTTACACACTATTTTTCTCTTGTGTTTTTATTACACCAATGATAGAGCTCTCATTATATACTCTATAAAAATCGTGTATAGAGTATCTTTTAAAATGGATTTAATACTTAAGTTATTCAATTGTCTCTGGTGTACATCTAAACTTAGGCATTTATTTCGTTTTAATTTCCCGAGAAGCAATTTTTATTGCTAATTAATATATGCAAATTTTCGTTTATATTTAAAGGCTGAATTTATGAAACAGTAAAAATTAATGCGCATTCTTGAAATATATAATCACTAAATATTTGTTTTCTTCTCAACGGATTTTTAAATACATGTTGTGTATTTTTTTGAATATATTTATTAATGTAAAATATTGAAATTATACACATTCTTCTCAAAGTGAAATATTACATGTATTAAGTAAGATACTGATGATTAAAAAATATATTGTAAGAAATAAAGCCTTATTACTCTTTTAGATTACATAGAAATTAAAAAAATAGATGTAGCATGGAAACATATACATAATATCTAAAACTCGGATAAAATAAGAAAATAGATTTACCGTTTTTGTGTTTAACTTACAAATGCATAAATTTAACTAATGGGTATTACGTTACAGCTAATTGAATAAATATAAAATATATATAGTTAGATTCTTCTACTATACCTTAAACTATAATAGGACAGGGTGTTTCTACATGAATATTGGAGTTTTAATGCTTTATAGCATTTATTACATATAACTTATAACTATAATTCATACATAAAATGAAAGAGCAACTGAAACAGTTTTGTTTGCTGGCATGTGTGCGCCTGCGCGCGAAACATGTCAGTTTTTCCCCTTTTCCCCGACGATCAGCGCAATAGTAGAAAAAGATGACTAGTGAACAGAAACTCACAATGCACGCATTCTGAGCTTAGAAAATCCTCACGAGGTGCTAGAATTGCAACGAGACTCACTTAAATTGAATGTTTTTTGTGCCATATCTGGGCGGAAAGTGCATGGTCCTTTCGTTTTGGGAGAACCAGCTGTAACTGGTTCTGCCTATCTTGATGCTCTACAAATATGGCTATTTCCTCCATTGGAAGAAAGTGAACTAGATAACTTCATTTGGCAGCAAAATGGTGCACCGCCTCACTGGCCTGTCAGTACGTGATTGATTGAACATCACTGTACCTGCCCAATAGATTGGCCGCAAAGGGCCTCACGATAAAGCTTGTTTCGCATGACCTCCACGTTCACCCGATCTGATGCCATGCGATTTTTATCTCAGGGGGCTCATTAAGGATTGTGTGTACGTACCAGATGACCTTCCAGACTTAAGACACAGGATTAAGGTAGCTGTTGCAAGAATTACTTCAGACACACTGAACAAAGTTGGGATGAACTTGCCTATCGACTTGATGTCTGTCGTGTGATGAATGTGACTCACATTGAACATTTGTAAGCTTGTATAGGTAACACTGTTTTAGTTTCTCTTTCATTCGATATATGAATTATAGATGTAAGTTATATGTAATTAGAAATTGCAATATCGGATGAAAAGTTCAATACCGGTATTCGGTATTTCTTAGAACTTAAAACCGGGATACCGGTATTAATACCGGTAGTAGAAATTTTAGAAAAAAACAGAAAACACTGAGTGCTTCTTTGTTTTACTTACTAGTTTTATTAGAGAGTGTAAATATCACAAAAAATAATTTGTAACTTATAAATAATAACAGTTTATAAAGAATCACAAAAAAGTAAGGGAGCATCTTATTTATTTAAATCACAAAAAAGTGTGAATATCTCTATTCCGTCTGTGGTACTATTATAAATTTTTGAAATGTGATCTTAAAGACCATAATGCATCGATTGTACTGTCATTAAGCCTGAAACATAATTTTATGCAAATATTACCAAATGTAGAAAACGCTCTTTCGGCATCAACGCTAGTTGGTGGTACTGTTAGTAATGCACTATATACTTTTTCCAAGTATTTACCTCTAAATCCCTCATCTTCAAATAAATCAGTGCTGCTCCAACTTTCTATACTTGCGACCCAATTTTGATCATAATTTGCCTCGTCCTCCACCCCCTTCCACACACAAAAAATATTGAGTTCAATAATAATATACTTTGAAGTAAAGCTATAGTACGATTTTATTTATAAACCATACACATTATCAGGACTGTTAGTGTTAAATTTTGTACATAACTTTATGACATGCTCATAAGATCACTAGTAATTATTAAACTTGTTCTTAACTCAGCACAGTTAAATTAATTATTAGACACATTGTGCAGTACTGATGCATTTATAAGTGTATTATATCAGTTTAAATGTGTACTTTATTTTTTATTATGTCAGAATGTATTTTGTTTTGCTTCCTTTCAGTAAATGAATAATTTTTTTTGAAATATTATCTTTTGTTTTCGACTTTTCGATGCACTCACCCCCCACCCCTTGTAGGGTTATCACGCCCTCTTAGAGGAGCGCGCCCCACAGTTTGGGAAACACTGAAACAAATCGATTTCTAGCCGGATGGTTTTGGATATGGCTGCTTTCTGTACTGTATTTTGGTTTGTTGAAATTTTTTTTAGTTATCGCTAATTCTAATTTTTGTTCAAGGGATAATTCTTTCTCACTATCGATATTAGTGTCATCCTCATCTTCGATAACTGTACCGAATTCTTCTAAATCTAGATAGGTTTGTGGGTAAAAAGTTTTATGAAAAGTTTACTATACACTTTATCCCATTTGGTTAGGGGTTAGTCATTTTTCTTCTTTTTTATTTTCATTTTTAAAATCATTATACTTATGTAAATACCGTAAGACAGTTTCTATTTCGGTACGGCTTTTTCCTGTGCGATTTTTCAATGAAGTAGATCATTCTTCAGATTGAAGATCTTCTGTAGAAAGATCAGAAGATTCTTCTGTTCTTTCAGTGACTGCAACATGAAATTTGTTGTTGCATTAGCTGTTAATAAATTAGAATATTTCCGATACATAATGCCTCAACAGTAAGTTTAATTGGAAGTAGAGCTGATACAGTTTTGGATATTACGTCGATTTCACTGTCGGAAAAATTAATTTGCAGGTTTAAATCGATCATTGCCTTTTTGATTGGATTTTTCAGTTTCAAAAATCATTCCATCATTAGGATTAAACTGTTCCAATGTGTTTTAAAATCTGATGTATTTCAGTTAGTATGTATTTTTGTAATAAGGCATTTTTTGTAGGGGGATGTTTAAATATCTTAACAATTTTTCGAACTTTATTAATTATAGGAAGCAATTCTTGATGAGTTAATATTTTATCTTCATTAGCAATATCTTCAATAATTACATTGTCATTATATTCATTGCCAGAATCACTCTCACTCTCTTTAAAGTCAGAATCTGAAGTTTCTGTATCCACTGTAATTAAATTTTTCTGATCTTTAATATTTTGCTATAATGCATCTATTATTCCTAACTGAATTTCGTGAGCATAGCACAATTGCTGATTTTTTTTTTTTTGCACCAATCAACTTTCCAACTTTTTTCATAACTGTTGCTCCACCCGTCGTTATGGATATAATATCTTTAAAAGATAATCTATGTTTCGCTAATTTAAATGTAAGCACTTCCACACATTTTTCGGCTGGCATACTTCCCGAGATATGTGTAAGTCCTATATTCTAAAACTTTTTTTCTGAATGAATATTTATATTTAAATAGCGTCTCTCTATTTCTTACACTCGTCCATTCAGCAAATGTAGAACTAAAATTTTCTCTATTTACTTTTAACGGTATTAGCTCGTGTTTCAGAGATTTGTGAACACCGTTACTGTAGTTTATAACAGTTTTTCTTATAGTATTAATCGACGTTGGTAGATTTTTAGAACTTCTGGCGGATAGTGACTTTCTTAATTCAGTAGAAGTACAAAACGCTTGAAATGGCAAACCATCTAATGCTGTCATTTTACTTATAATTTCATCCAAATTATCTGGTTTTTTTTTCGAAATAATCAAAAATTCCGGATGGCTTGGGCTTAGAAACTGTGCTTAAATTTTTACCTTTATCGCAATTAGATTCTTTCCTCTTTAACGAATTTGTTTCATGCTTCGTTTTTAAATGTGTATGGAGTCCGCTGGTACTTTCTTCATCCATTTTTCAATTCCTGCTATTAGCTCACACTCTCTCTATATTTATTTATTTATTTGTCTTCGTGGAATTGGCAATCGTTAATGAAATACATTTTAAAGCACTCAATTGAGCTGAAATTTTAAATACATGATTATATTTTGGATGACAATACAATAATTTATATATAATTAATAAGAATTAATTGATCAAAACTAATTATTTAAAGGATTACAAATACAGCCACGCTGGCTAGCGACTTAGCAACCCTTTTGGCGACTTGTGTAAAAACATGAAAAGGGTTTTTCTCACATTTTAAAGCACTTGTTTGAGCTGCAATTTTCTATACACTGTTGTTTTGAGTAAAAATACGATAATTTAACTATAATTAAGTAAAATTAATTGATTGAAACCAATTATTTAAAAAATTACAGAGCTAAGAATTCATTTTTAGTGACTTGGGTCAAAACTTTAAAAGATTTTTTTTCTCACGTTTTAAAGCGCTCATTTAAACTGAAATTTTATATACACGATTGTTTTGGAAGACAATACGATACTTTAATGATAATTAATAAAAATTAATTACCACTTAATGTTGTGATTCTGTCATATGTATATACGTATTTATATTAATTGTAACTATTTAATAAAAAGTTGCTAAAATAAAATTATTCTTTGTTGATCTAAGTAGGATTTTTTTTTATATTACTTGTTTCAATTTCACAGAAAGTTTAAAATATTCTTATAACGTTATTATGATTTTCGATGGTAGATTTGTAATGCCCATAGAAAAGCATTCGCCTTTTACTACGAGTTTTATAAATGATAGGGCAATTTGTCACGAGGTGTATAGATAATCGATACTTTATATTCCTGGCGCATACCTAGCTCAAAGATTAAACTTTTATCATGCTTCTCACGTTGCATAGTTTGTCGCAATTGATACTTGTTTTAATGCAGCAAGGAGGTTCATAGGCAAAGTTTAATATTTTTTTTATAACATACCATTAAATTTATTACGGGATGCAACTTTCACTTCTCTCTGTTTCCTCGGTGTGATGTCTCAGTAGTTTAGTAAATAATTGTGTTTTCCTAATTCCATGTAGGAGTATATTGTAGTATTTGACAAAAATGGCATATACAGTTAAACCCCGATTTACCGAAATCATAAAGACCAAACATTTTATTCGTTGATTCGGGATTATTCGTAATATCGGGTTCCAAAAAAAGTTTTTTTGCACTTACCTTTTAGAAATTCTATAATAAGCAACTACACAAGAAATAATAATGGCTATAAATTACACATTAATTATCACTCAGCAGGTAAAAATACTATTAGTGTTATTAGCCACCAGTTAATTGGAAGTTTTAAATTACTCAGTAATAGTTGTTTGACAATCTTTTTGAATCCTGACTCAAAAGAGTTCTTTCCGACTTTATGCAGAGAAAATACTGCGTCATTTACATCCTGCTGCATGAGGTATGTTTTCACAGTTTCCAAAAAATGTAAAGCATTAGAAAATTTAACAGGTTTGATCTGAGTTTCATAATCAGCTTCTGTATCAAAGTCGCTACTCATTCACTACAATATCTTCAATTTCAGTTGCACAAATAGTCTTTCATCAAATGTAACAATCGTTAAAATCATAAATGAATATTATTTAAACAGAAATCCAATTTTTTTATCCAAACTAATAAAATAAATTTCTTTTCGGCAGTTAAAAGAATTCATTAATTTCTGGTTTATTATTATTCAATGAATAGAGGTTTTTTGCCTTGATTTTAATCGGGGCAAAAGAAAAATTCGTTAAGTAGGGGTTCGGTAAATCGGGCTCTGACTGTACATATATTTCCATATTCATAAAAAATTATTTAACTATTAAAATTTTAAAAAGAGGGAAATATATATCTGATAGTAATATAGCTCAAAAAATTAAGACGAAATACGATCAGCTTAATATGTAACATTGAACACAATTTTCCTGTTTTTGTTCTAAAATTGTTAAAAAAAATAAATAATTCTAGCTGAATTGCTGTAATAACTGCTCACTATTTATATTCTAAACTATTACTATAATTATGCGAAGTGCATTTAATATTAGATTCACGTAAACCTTTTTCCTAGAGTCCGCGTTTAATTATAGTTCTAAACATTCAAATAAGGAACATTTATCCAACTAGTTTCTCAAACATATGCGTGCTTAAAATTATTGTAAATTGTACGCAACATCTTTAAATAATAGTATCAGAAGCTGAAATACAGTGTTCGTTTTTTTTTTTATTTACACAACCTTTAATTATAATTTGTTGAATAAAAGAATTTAAATGAATTATTCATAGTTTAGATTGTAAGTATAAGCAGTTAAGCTATTTTATATAATTTTTCCTGGGTTGATTAATATTTTTTATAGTTTAGAGCTCTATCAATCATATAAAGAAACTGACATCGTTAGCTTCATCAAAATACAACGAATTAAAAGGGCTGGTCACGTTGTCAGAATGGACAAAAACCGTACCACTAAAAAATTCTTCAATGTCCAACCAATTGGCACACGAAAAAAGGGCAAGCCAAATCTTAGATGGATTGATGGCCTAGAAAAAGGTCTCCTAGCTTTGAGAACTAAGAATTGGAGAACACTATCAAGAAGAAGGCTGGCCTGGAGAAGGCTTCTTGAGAAGACAAAGGCTCACCCAGGGCTGTCGAGCTACTGAGGAAGGGATCAATATTTTTAACAAATTATGCATGCACTTGTGTCTTTTAATATTTGATATACGCCTATAATCAATTTAAAAAAAAGCTTATCGTACCTGAATACCTGAAGCCAATGGGAGCATCACTGCTTTATTCACACACACTCACGCAACATAACACAATACATCATACACACACAATACACGCACACGACATACATACACACATACACAACGTACACAAAGACACACATATACATATATACAGATAGTTATCAAAATAATTAAACACCTGTGAAAAAATGACATTTTAATGTGTTTCGTAAGCATTAAAATATAATAACTACCAGCTTGTTTGTTTTTTCATAAAGAGAAATGTATATATTCTAATAGTATGGTGTAGCTTTATTAGAACTATGTAATTCTTGGATTTTTTTTCAAAAGCGTAAGATGTCGCACCTCTTAGATTTTCAAAGAGTCCAAAAAGTGGCCGTCTAATTGGAGCAAGTGTGACCGAAACATCCCAACTTTTAGGTATTTCTAGAGGTACGGTGTCTATATATAAAATCATGACAGCATGCCCACAAAGTGGCAAGATAATTTTTACAAACAAAATAGTGGACGAGTATTGAAACAGATTGTAATCTCCAAAAAGCAAACACTCGCAACAAAAGTGAGGACATAATTCATTCAGCATTTGGATTCAATCTGAACAAGAACAATGATTACACAATTAGAAAGCATCTTCACAAACAGAACATTTACAGCCGAGCAGTAACTCCGAAGTCACCTATGTCAGATACTAATGCCAAACGTCGTCTACAGTGGTGCTATACTCACAAAAAACCTAATTGATTGATAAGTGGAAGAAAAAGTAATACAGCGTTTCTCAACCCTTGGGGGACGTGACAACTCTACGATGGGGGCGCGAGCATATTGAAAAGTCGAAAACAAAAGACTATTTAAAAATTATTCATTTATTGAAAGTAAACGAACAAAACACATTCAGACATAATAAAAAAAATAAGAAATGCACATTTACAGTGATATATTACACTTTTAAATGAATCAGTGCTACACAATATATTTTATAATTAATTTAACCATGCTAAGCTAAGAACAAGTGTAATAATTACCAGTGACCCCATAGGATTGTCATATATAAAATTATATACAAAACTTATATGACTTATCTTGGTAACTTGCACGGTTAATAATTAATCCCTTAACTGCCGATTAAAAGTTATGCGATTCGCTTCTCAATGGCAACCGTTTTCCGCGTAGGCGCGCGTATGTGATATATTGGAGGGGAGGAATAAAGAAGCAAAAATAATCTGTGAAATAAGTAAATTATTCGCAAATATTGTCAAGATTATTTTAGTGCATTCCAAAGCCTTCGGAATAATTTTATGGAAAGCAGTGCACAGAAAAGATCGTACTTTGGAAAGACGTATATATACGTCCGGGAAATTAAAGTTTTGGCTGAGCGAGATGTTTATACACACCGATGGCACTTAAGAGGTTACAGTTGTATCGTAGTTTTAACGTCAAAGTATAATATTATTGAATTCATTACATTGTTATTGTATAACAGGGGCGCGATGAAAATTATGAATGAACATTGGGTTGCTAATATTGAAACTTTGAGAAGTACTGTAGTAATAAGATCTTTTACAATTTTCCCAACAACAGAACGGTTGCACGTTTGGAGAACACCTGCATAAGCGTATGATCGTGATTGTGTCCTTCCAGGTCCACCCTATGATTCAAACTTTGTTTCCCACAGTAGACGGAACTTTCCGGGATGATAATGTATCTATCCATGCAGCGAGACTTGTCTAATTATGGTTTGATGATCATGAGGAGTGAATTAAACATCTTTGACCAGCACCCGACCGCAATACAATTGAACCATTATGGTCTATTTTAGAGCGTTCAAAACAGAATCGATATCCTCCACTGGCATCTCTCTCAGAACATTCACAATATATCCATGAAAAATGGCACAATATTCGTCTAAACACTATTCAACACTTGCATGGATCGATTCCTAGACGAACCCAAGCTGTATAACAAGTCAAAGGCCATCCTGCACCATACTAATAAAGGATTCTTTATAAATCTATGATTTTTCCATTACTTTGATAGCCCCTGTATATATATATAAATTGGATTCTTTATTGAAATCACAAAATGGCCAGCGAAATGGAAGTTTTAATATTATTCAGTTATTCAACCAAATGAAAAATTGATGACAGAATACACTCTATTTTACTTTGTCAATAATTGCTTTTAGTCAATATTTTTTTATTCCAGTAAAATTTAACTGTTTTCGGTATATACAATTTCACCGTAAGAAACCGTGTACAGATTTCATGCTGAGCATAAAAGTGTAAATCTTAGAAAATTAATGCATGAGCAGACAAGAAAGCCCTGAGTGAAAGAAATTCTCTCTAGACACATTCATCATCATTTATGTCGAACATCAAGAAGTTCATGCTCATCCATTACGACATTGCTCAAATATTACTCATATCTTGTCATATGCGGTGGAAAGAATAATACATTACACCGTAATAATTCGTTTTTCGTTATTTAAGTAAAACAAAAAAAAAAATGCAGATGTTATTTTATTTTGTTTATTGTTTTAACAATAATCACGTTCTGTTAAAGGAGAAGTAGGAAGGAAATTTGAAGGCAATAAAACTGTCCAAAAGTTTAAAAAAGTTTCGTAAAATATTAATGTAATATGAAAGTGGAGGTGAACATAAATTTTTACAACCGATGCTTCAAATAACATGTTAACTGCTTAAATTTTGGAAATTTCTTTCGAATAGAATTTTCCTCTGTTTGATAATACAAATCCTAAACTTCGTTTTTAGTAAAACAGCTTTTACGGATTATTTTTATTGCTCTAATAAAATAAATGGTATTAAAAAAAAAAATTAAATACTGAGTTTATGTATGATTCTTGCTACAAATAGCGTACACAAATAAAGAATGAACACATCAAATAAATTTTTCATTAATACTATTCAATACTCGTCTACCTAATCTTTTCAAATCTAACTACACATTAAAACTCTAGTTTCACGCAAAAGCTGTTTTGCAGAAGCTTGGGAATGTTACTTATTACAGAAAACTGAACTATACAATTTTTTCAAAGGATTCGGTGTGATGTAAAAATTAAGAAAGTTAGTTACCAATCAGTCTTTATTACTACCTGAGGGCGATCGAGAATTGGGAGCTCCATTACCACAAATTTCCCGTGCCTCCGTTGATATCATTTGTACAGCTTATGATATAACCCACAGAAATAATTGTTTTGCATTTTGTTAGGACTAGCTAATCCAGATGTCATTGTCTCAAAACTAAGTGGCCAGTGAACAGTTTGAACTATGTATCTTAATCCCTTTAAATCCCAGATTTCAACCAAAGACCCATGATTTATGGTGTTGGGAATTGTTGTATGTTAAATGAGTCTACAAATTCAATACATGATGGAGTATGGTTCACAGAGTGGAACTAAGAGGATTGAGTTAACACACACACCTCAGTTATAGTTTTCATCAAATAAATAATAAAATATTTAGAATTCTGTAAAAAAAAGTACGACTAATATAATTTTGAATTTTTTTATACACCTTACCAAATAATTATCAAAAAAACGTTTCTCTTAATTAATGGTTATCTAATAAAAAAATCCGCTATTGTTGATACAGGGTATTGTTCAAATATCTTAAGTAATTATATTCAATTCAAAAACTTAATTTATCGTTTTATTAAAGATTTGTTGAATATAAAAAGAAAAAAAATAGACTTTTTATGTTTTCAAGTAGCTGTAACATTTAGTATTCTGGAGAGGAAAAATTTCCATCCCGCCAATCCAAAATATACATCCCATCAGTATTAAAACAAAATTTATCTTTTTTACTTGCAGTGACTCTTCAGAGAAGAATTCCTTTTATATAAATAATTTTTGTTCTTTGGCGTTAACATAATACTTATTAGAAATCAGTCTATAAAGCAAGTGTTTCAAAAATAAACAAATAGGCTCTTGTTACAAGAAATATATTTATTTTACAATTGAGCTTGTAAAAAAAACGGTTTCTGAACAAAACTATGGACTATATATATAAATTGCAAGGATTTCTCCTTCTTGATGTATATAAATTTAAAAGTTAGCCTTCAATTGTTGAACTTTTTAGTATGTTTATACCATCAAAGAAGCTATACTAGAAGCAAGTACTGATTTTGTGACTTTAGACATTTGTAGAAACTTTACCTGAGTTTTAGAAAGTTTTCTGAAGAAATCCATTAGCCTTTGACAAATGGTTTTAGAACCAGTATTAAATTCTCTGTCTAGGAAAGTAATGGACAGTATATATTGTTATCTGTTACCAATCCAAGGTTTGTTATTTAGTTACGTTGCGCCCTCTATATTACTTGTTGGATTATAATGGAGTTCAGAGATTCTCTGAGAACTGATGATATTTGATACTACTTCTTAGTACTGATGTCTCAAATCGCTTGATTTGTTGATGTTGTTTTAAACTCATGAAGACATGTAAACGTATTGGCAGGGGAATATAATTTTTATACATGGAAACTGTGCAAGAAAAATGTGGCAAATGGGAACAATATCTTATATTAAATTTAACTTATAATCTAGAAAATGCTTTTGGATTCTAAAATTCAAAAACTCTGTTAGAAAGTGTATTATTGTTAATTCATTGGTACCAACTCAGGATCAAATTTATAATATAATAAACAACAGTTGGAACTCATATAATTATAATTTAATAATAAATATTTTAATGTAACCAAATCCTATAAATAATACTTATAATCATTCAAATTAACACTATTATGATATTTGTCACAAGAATTAATAAATCAATTTAAATTCCTGTGTCTAGTGGGAAATAATTGCAATAATTATGCAAAAATGTTTTTGTCAATAAGATTGCTTTAATCTGTATTGTAAACATTAATTTTTGATTTTGCTAGATGTGATATAAATAAAATGCTTCGATATAAGGAGAAATAATTTTCAAAAATATAAATGATGTATATATTTTTGGTTGCAAACTTATTGAGAAAAATTTTACTAAGATACCTTTTTAGTTAGTTTTCTGTAATTTTTTAAACCTTCAATAAACTAACGAATTTAGACCAAAATTCATAAATCTTGAATATTAGAAAAACAATTTAGAAATAAGCAGGTCACTTTTCTTTTGTTTTTAAAATTTATTCAATTAGTAAAATAGTCTATAAATAATGTTCAAAATAACATAGAATAAAAATAGCTTATTTGGGACCATTATTCTTTCTTTTGTTTTTGAAATTTGTGTTTTAAAAAATATAACTAACTCGTAAGAATATCAATATAGGTTGTTCTGCAAAATTGTGTTTACATAAAAGTTAAATAAATTGATTTTTCTGTTATTTCCAAATAAAATAATGCTTTGTGAGTTTTTACTTTTTAAGCTTATTTTTTGTACACTTTTATAAAAAGAATGTCCTGAAAAATAATCCAATAAAAAAAAAAAGAAAATAGTCCTCATTCGACATTTTGATACTCCATTCGTGATGATTTTCAATACACTTTATTCTTTTATCTGACTACAAACTTTCGTATTTCGAATTTTAAAAAACAAGTACCATGATATTTACTCATAATTTTTTTAAAAAAACCATTCGCTGATATAAATTATTGGAAGCAAAATATGAATGATTAATTATGAAAAGATAATTTTATTTAAATACAGCTCTGTTTTACTGCTCCAGACTTTACATAAGTTATACAAAAAATACTTTTTTTGAGAATTCATAAATCCAAAAATTTAATTATCGTCTGAAAATTGTTATAAGTAGTTTTAATTCCAGATTTCACAAATTCGATATTCATTCAATATTTAATTCTGCCAAAAAATGATAAAAGAAATAACCAGGAATGAAAGATATATATATATATATATATATATATATATATATAATATTTTGCTTAAACAAAAAGGAATAAAATATAAATTGATTAAACCAGATTCTAATTGTTCAGCAATCTGTGGAATATTGATTTCTTAACGAAGCGTCAATTAATTCTAGCATCATAAGTCAATATATGTACTTTTAAATAAATTCCATATCTTCACAAAAGTTACAATTTGCAATGGATTATGTCAATGAGTAATCAAGTAAATCTTAATAATGAAAGGTTTATCCTATGACAACCTTATTTCCCTTTCAGAGTAAACCTTGTTTCTAATTAATTAAAAATAATTTGGATAAATATTAATTACTTCGTTGCATTTTCCTTAGAAACACGTCACATTTTCACAGGATTAGATTTTCGAGAGTGTTTGAGTAAATCAAAGCACCGTTTTAATTTTTCTGCTTTATAGAATTAAGAATTATGCCCATTGAGTGAAAAAGGATATTATTATGTATATTATCTAACGTATGTTTATTTTAATCTTAAAAATTGTCTCCGATATAATCTGTAATGTCAAATTAAATCTCCTACTTTATAAAAAGAGCATAAATTATAAAATCTCTAGTTTTATTAAAACTATTTCTTACTAGTGTAACGTTGTGTGAAGGATGTCTTTTTTCTCTCATTTAACATATTTTAAGCCACCCAATGCTATTGTGTGTTTTAGCTATCTCTATACATAAATTCTGTCTGACTACTTTTTGAAAGTATTTACTTTCATCCTTAATTAACTTAATTTTTAAAAATATTTTATAGCAAGGATAAGTTTATCTTACAATTCGTATGCGGTAAAACTCAGAGAGAACAAACAAAAGGAACCCTTAAGATACAAAAAAATCAATTGCTTACAAATCCTTTGATATATTTTACATGTTGTGTGTAAAAAGGAATTTAAGAAAAAGAAATTTTATTTACTGTGTGTGTCAGAAATTTTAAAGTAAAAAAATTATTTTTAGAGCCATAAATATATTTCTAATCAATGCTTGGTGGGCAAAACTATTCTTTGTGTGAAAGTTTTTTTTATTTGTTTGTAAATCAGAATTTTAAAATTAAAATTGGAAGAATATAAATAATTTGTAGCATTTAAAAGAATTAATACATGTTAACTGTATAAAACACTGTCATCATTTCATTACAAAAATGCAATTTTTTATTCTTTTTTATTATAACTTGCATTATTTTGTAAAAAAAATGTTGCTTAAAATAGCAAATTTTCTTTATTGGATATTTCTTACTTATGAATATGAATATTTTATTTCAATAAGAAAGAACAATATTTTAGTCCTTAATAAATGGTGTGTATCATCTTTCACCCTGCTCTAGAATTGTTATAGTTAGCTGTAATTAATTTAGATCTCACACACACAGAATATATACTTCACTTATAACTTCCATTTCAGCTGATTTATTGAGTAAATTATACACTAACAAAACTTTGCATGAAACCCATTTTTCACAAAGACTATAAAACATTGTTTAGAATATCGTATTAAAAGCTGCTTACAATTTTATGTTATAAAACTTCGTTTTATACTCGAAATTTCCAAAAACTGAGGGAATTCTACCTCTTTTATTAATACGACGAGAATCAATTGAGGAAAAAAACCAACAAAGCCGAGCAATCTAGAACGAAACGGACCAGAAAGTTGGTTTCTAAATGTCTTACGAAGAAACAATGAGAAAAAGTTGGCGATCGATGTAAAAAAAATGGCAAAAAACAGAGAAAATGAGCAAAGAAAACTCATTTCAGCTCTTGTCCAAGTGATTGTGATTCTTTCGATGATTCTTGGAGTACTCTAAAACTTTCATCTAAACTCAAGAATCACTCAGAGAAAAAAACTAGATCATTGACGAAGAGAGACCGGCAGAAAAAAACAGAGAATCCCTTTCAATCAATAGATCCTGATTTAGTAAATGTGAGAAAAGGCTTTACATTATCAATCTCAAGGGAGCTAAAGTCAATCCTGAGTGCCAAGTGATACCAGGGAAGTAATTTACCAGTTTTTATTCACTGGTGAATGGTAAGCTTACCGTTAGATTTCAGTACGCAACTTTGGCTTTAACAGATAAAAGGATTTTGAATGCTTTTGGTGAGTTTAAATCAAGAAAATTTAAGGATAAATCAAATAAGTTCGTTTAATATAAATTTGTGAAAAAATTCATAGTAATAAAAAAGTATAAATTTCTTAAAATTTTCACCGCGCATTTGAATTCAGTACCGTGATTTCGAAAAGCCGTATTAATAAATTTTTGTTTTGATATTTAGAAACAGTTAAATTAGAATATGCATATGAATTGCTTTAAGAACATTACTACTTAAAAGGTTATCTAAATGTAATTTTCTGGCATAAAATGAAAACGTGACATATTTTTAAAATATTCTGCTTTTATAAAAAATGCTTCTAGAATAATAATATTTTGCCTATGTATAGCTAAGTCTTCTGTGCAAAACCTGAACTAGGATATTTGAAATATATTAATTTAGAAGTGTCGGTGTATTCTTATTTTAGTTCATCAGAGTAGATAATTTTTAATAAAAAGCACCCATTATTATTTAAAATTATCGTAACTCTGAAAATAATGTGAATTGTTCAAAAATTTAGTTCAGGCTCTGTATATAAATCCTAATTATAAATAAGCAAATGTTATTATAAGAAAAAAATGTTAAAAAGAGAAAGCCTTGAAAATATACAAAAAAGTTACATTATTTTTTTTTATTTTATAACATTATTAGAGAAATTTTATGTGCATATTCCAATTTAACTGACACTAGGAATAAAAAAAATTATTCATTTACATGGGGCTTTTTTCGAAATTTTGGTTCCGAACGTAGTCAAGCCTCAAAAGTGATAAGCAAAAAAAGATAAAAAGTAGAAATTATACAAACAAATAAAATAAAATAAAAGCACTAATAGCTTAGTTTCTTTAATAACTTATTACTAAAAAATTAGAATATTAGTTTAATATGATTTTGTCAATATATTTTCAGTAGCGTTCTAAAATTATTATTTATGCTCAAGAATTTTCAGAAAAAGTTTTAACGATTTACAAAGACATCATGAAAAAATAATACATTAGAAGCATTTCTTTTTTTTGTAAAGATGAGATGAGTATGTGTATGCATTTTTATAATTGAAGCGGCACAATTCAGGAGGACACAGAACCCGCGACCTATGGAACTGTAGCCAAGTAACACGACTACTAAACAAAAGTGATTACCCCTGTCTGGAGGCCGTTACTAGCTTATGTATCTATATATTTACCTCCGCTACATATTCATTATTGACGCGTAAACCTATACGTTGCTGAATTTTAGGTCGAAAATTTAGTTAAAACAGAAAGAAAAAAATAATAAATAATACCGAATATGGGTAAAACATTCAATGAAAAAAAACTATAAATTTATAATATCATAATTTGTAGAAAAATTTTTAATTTTATGAGAATTTTAGGAATCTTTACATCTATATATTATCTATAAAAGAAATAACATCTCCTTTCGAATTATGTCAATTATTGACCCAAATAAAAATTAGAAGCAATGCAAACAAGGAAAAAATAGTTAGAAATTTCCAATAACTCAGGTGTAGAAATAATTTTCTTTATTATAATTTACACCTTGAAAAATCTATAAACACCAATTGCTTGCGCCTTGCCGATATTTTTTGACGTTTTCCAATATTTTGCTTTGAATTCAAGAATCATGTAGGAGTAAAACTGGATTATTAGCGAAAGATGTTGTTGGAAGTAAAAAAGAGCGGAACTATTCATTTTTATGAATACACCCAGACGTAAAGTCTTATAACTGAAGTTAAACTAAGAAGTAAACTAATTAAGTAGATATAATCTTAATTAGGCAATCAGAAATCCCTTAATAACTTGAAAGTCTATTTTTTGAAGTTGAACCATTTTGAAATTCTCGTTTACACTATGGAATTATGAAAATTACTACGATACTGATATTGTGCCATCAAAAATAAAAGAATAGAAATTTAATTTCGATCATTAGATCCTGATTTAATAAATATAAGAATACACATTCTTATTAGTCTGTAAAGACCTACAGTCATTTCTAAAAGGAAAATCAGAACAAAGTGCCAGTTATACATACTGCCACAGATCTCATAACGCAAATTCAGATTTACCATCACGAAGAATATTGAATGATATCCAATTTCAATTTTTCCAACAAGTCAACAATTTCCTTCCTCCATAAATTGTTAACGTCAAATTCTGTATCATAGGAATGGTATAAATTAGAGTGAAATTTGGATTACTTTTTGGGGAAGATATATAACGTCATTTATATGTATTTATACTTTCATTCTCTGGTGTGTTTTTTATTTCAGTCAACACAATATTGACATGCAATTTTAGAACTGTCATTTCAGATCGCGTTCTTTTGATGATACGATTTCAAATGGAAAAGATTTCACATATACACAACATACAGATCGATGCAGAGATTTTTGTCATGGAAAAAGCTATTTTAAAAATCTCCTTGGACTTGATACCAACTTTAGCATGACATTATATTTGTTGACCTCTAGGCTGAAATTATCACAGTTGTCTTCTATACACTTAGTGGTTATTTTCTTATTGAAGAGACTAAGGAATGTGTATCCAATCTGGTTGGGAACTTGTTTTTCAATAGATCCCCATCCTTTGTGGAGTACCTGGAAACGACAAAAGCCAACCTTTTGGCTAAAAATGACTATAAGCTACCCCAACCACATATTTCTCTATCCAACCATGTTTAGTTATGAGGTAAAAAGGAAAGTGTTCAAACTCTTAAAACAAAAATAACAACTCCTTTCAACTAAAAAAGTGTGAAATACTCTTGTAATTTCGCCTATCCCAATGGACATGCCCCACGCAGTTTTTACGGGAAATTTTCGATTCCCGACATGACAGGACTTTCTATTCAAAAACTTGCATCGCATTGGTGTAGTTGTTCATGATGTCTGCCCTCTTTGTCTGTCGGGTAAAACCATGAATTTTCTTCAGTTGACAAATTGCGTTGCACTTGATTTTATGACTTTAATTCTGGTAACTTTACAAAGGCTAAATTTGATTGGGCTGCCAGAAGTTTCATGGCAGATATTGGTACAGACTGGTTTAGGAAGTAAAACATGTACAGCATTTTAAAAAAATTTATAGTTAAAGGTTTATATAACGAACGATTATAACAAGTATACGTCACTGCAATTTTAAAAACTAACTTATAACTTCAGAAATAAATAAACTTATGTTTGAGATATTTTATTACATTTTCTTTTAAATTTATTTTGAATCTATTCTTTTTCTTTCATCAAGAATTTTGAGACTTAAATGTCAAGTATTCACCGAAATTTGTACTTTTAATAGAGCTGTTACAATTTTATGGTCAAAATTATTTCAAGTAAAAATATAAATAAGAAATGCAAAAGACGTGTAATTTTAGCTCTAAATATTAATTAAACAAACACTGTTTCATCAAGCAAGCATTACATTCAATAGATCTTGAATTCCTTGAATTGACTGAAAATATTTCCTTTAGTTGTAATGATTAATATGGAAAAACTAATAGAAATGCAAAGTGCTTTTCAATTTCTGATTCTTAATAGGAATAAAATGCAATTTATTGTTTCTGAAATGTCCCATTTGAAATATTTTAAGAGTTTAATAACAAAGTAGATAGCAATAAAATCAAAAATATTTATTTTAAAAATATGTTTCTTATAGTTATATTTTCACAAATATATCTTCAATCAAGCTATAAAGCTTTTTATCGATTATAAATATTATTTTCTATACAACCAAGAAATTTCTTATACAAAAATATAATTTTCAATACAATTAATATGTACTTAAATTCAATATATTGTAAATTAATGACTATAAATATAATTGTTCAGTTTAATAAATATTTTATATATTTTCTAATGAATTCAAAGTTTTCAACACAGAATTACATTTTATTTATATAAATTTCTTAAAAGAAACTCTAATCTTCTAAGCATAAAAAAAGTAAAAAAATTAAAAGTTGACTTTGATCAAATGCTGAGCTATTCTAAAACATCTCAGCATCTTTCTTAAGGATTAGCAGATGAGTTTGAAAAAATTCTAAAGGGTAAGAAAGACATGAGAGAAATATAAAGCGTGAAAAGCCGAATCGCTAAGAACGTATAGCTAAAACGACAAAATATTTGAAAACTTTTAAAAAAGAAAAAGTTCAGCAAATACTTTGACTTTCTGATATTATTTCGAGAAAGTTTCTTCAAGCATGAAAGGCTTTCAATTTTTTTAAAGAAGCACATCTATCAAAATTATATTCTTAATGTATTTCATTTATCCTATAGAAAGGGCTTTAACTATAAAATTTTTAAAGTTTCGCTTTTATGTAGTTTTTTATGAACATTTTTATATAAACTCCAAGAGCTGAATTGTATATATAAACCTTCTTTTAACTGATACTTTTAGTCTCACAAAATACATATGATTAAAAACATGAATGGCTTTTTTTATATTAATTTCATTTTTTAAAAAAACAAGGCTTATCTTTTTAATTCCAATGTGTATCTTTATTTAAAGATTAAAACATTTTTCAAAAAAACTCTTTCAATATTTTACGCATATTATCACGTTTTGAAGTATTAAACAGTTTCTAATCCTAATTATGCGGTATCAGGACTCGAAGTCACACCGCAACAGAAACAATACAGACCAGAAGTTTGTATCTAGGACCATCTGACAGCCGTGACTATGAACAAGTTAAAAAATGTTCATAATAGGAGTAAAGATAATACTAATTTTACAAAATTGCAAAAAATAACGAAAATTTTAAGACTTCTTGAAAAGCGTTTTAATGCAATAAGAATTACTTTACTTGTAAGTAAATATTAATTTATTTCAGAAATTAATATAATGACAGCTCTATATTAATTTCTCAGTATCTTGGAGCAGCGTTTCCCAAACTGAGGGACGCTTCCCCTTAGGGAGGGAGGGGCATAATAATCCTACGTGAGGGGAACGATCATATCGAAAAGTCCAAAATCAGAGATCATTTTAAAAAAATTTTTATTAATTTACTGAAAGGCAGTTAAACAAAATACTAAAAAAAAAAAAAGACATATTTACACGCGGATATGATCCATTATAATATTATAAACGGGAAAGTTTGTGTGGAGATGCTTGGTACTCTTTCACACAAAAACAACTGAATGAATTTTAAGGAAACTTTACAATAATATAGCTTATACATCAGAATAACACATAGGCTATAATTTATAAAGGTATTGTGTGAAGTGTCCAAAATATAACGATAATTGTCAAGTAACTAGGAAAAAATTCTGCCATCTGCAAAAAGCCCGCGACAGCATATATCTTATATTTTATGTGTGAAGCAAAACTTTTTGTGTGTGCATTTTTTTGTCTACGCCAGGTGCCAGGAACTGCGAAAGCTTGAACATGCTGAGTGTGAGACTGATTACAATTTTAACATAAAATAAATGCAACCAAAAGTAATATTAACGTGTTAGACTTCCAGATATAAATTATTTATACTATTTTAAGCGTTCATTACACAAAATTTTTAACAATGTGTTACTTTTGCTGAGAAGAGATCAGCTTAGGAAGGTGTTTTCAAAAATCGACCCACATGAGAGTTACAGGGAGTTATAGATTTTTAAAAAAATCCTTTTTGTTAGCTATTAGATTTTTAGACTTAAAATTTAATAAACAGTAGGTTTTTTTATTCAGCTGAAATATGCAAAAAGCTTTTTTGTTAAATTTGCAATTCACGTAAAATTAACTCATTAAAAACTTCTTTATCCTTCAATCTGTATTGTTTAATTTTTCAATTCCCCCGTGCGAAGAACGAGTATAACAGTTAGTATACTTATAAATGTATTAGAACTTCACAATGTATTTGATAATTAATTAAGCAATACTAAGTTGAAAATTTTAATAATTACCAATTATCCCATGAGCTTGTCATTTATAAAATTATATACAAAATTTAATACTTATGTTAATAATTTGTACGGTTTACAAATAAATTCGTATTGTAACTTTAAGTCAATGTTGGATTCAATACGTAGTTATTGTATAGAGGAAGTCACGAGGAAAATTATGATTGGAAATTAGGTAGCAAATATTGAATGTTTGAGAAGTACTGTCATAAAGAATGGGAAAAAATCAAACTAGACGAACAAAGAAGATCAGTGGCTGATTGGTATCATATCACTCTTACACGCCACGGGTCTCGGGTTCAAACGCTGTCCGGAAAAGGTCAATTCAGCCTTTCACCCCTTCAGTGGGTCGATAAGCTTGCTTGAGAACTAAACACTAGGAGTTTTGTGTCAGACTGACCACTTGACAGGAATATCTGCTTATTCATCTCAGTGCCTAAGGTCATGAAAGCTGCCAGGGACAAAGTAGGTCTTGACCCTCTATTGGAAGTTGCGTCGCTGAGTTTAGTTTGTTTTAGACGAACAAAAATTCTTGAAATCATGCAACATGTCATTATAAAGAAGGTTCTATATAAAAATAATTCTGGTTACTGTTATCCAATATAAATACTTTAAAAAGTCACGAACATTATCAAAAATTAAAACGACACTAGGGATTCAAAATCTTTGTCTAAAATTTAAGAACGAACTCTCTAAAACAAAAAATTATTTTTAAAAAAACAACAGAAAAATACCGAATTAATTTGCGTTTTTCTTAATCTGATAATCACTCGTCAAAATTACGCATGCATATCATGAATTCATTAATTTTTGACTTAATATTCCTCTTGTACTATTATATGTTATACTAATTATATTTAAGAGGTTTTTAAAAGTAAAAAAATCAAGGATTTTAAACAAATGTTTCATAACTCCGTCAGAGATTTTTTAATGTTTTTGAAAAAGAAGAAGTCATCAAAGAAAAGGATCAACCATTCCAAACGTTTGCGCATTAGTTGTGACCATACAACTGTAATTTTAAAATGTAAGTATAAGAAATTAAAATAACGTTATACTGCTCTTTCAAAGGTATTGTATTTTCAATATCTGGAGAAAAATATACACGTTTGCTTACCCCGGGAGTAGACGCGCACTCGATGCTAATGTTAATGGTCACGTGGGTGACTCTCTTTTTTTATAATTATTTTTATTGTACACTATAAAAATCGTAATTCCAGGGAATAATTTACCTTAAGATAGTATACTTAGTTACTTTAAATGACTTCAATTTTTCTTTGATAATTTGAGAAAAAGTCCAATAAAACTGAACTAAAATGTTTCAAGCGCGCGTGACCTTAATATAAGGACACAAGTCACAGACACTTTTCATTAACATGAAAGGAAAATATTTGCAGGCAAAACTGATATAGGTTGTTCAAGTTATTGTAGTTTTATTGTCCTTCTTTGATGATCGACAAATAGCATGTAGAACTTTTTCTCGCTTGTTTCTTTTTGACAAGGCGCAGTGTAACTTGTGTACACTTGTGGCTGCATATCTTTCTTAGGTAGAATTTTTTTAGGTAGCATTTGAAAAGGTTCTTTTCTACTCAAACGTATCATGTTCATCACTTTTCTCAAATTTACTTTCACTATTAGAATTAATATCCATTATTTCATCAGTTTCTACTCTTGTTTGATCAGTTTCAACTTCATTCAATAGAAAACACACAGATGCCCATATCTTTCTTTTTATATTCCGTTTATTTATATTTTTATATTCTGTTTATTTACATTTTATACTCTGTTTATTTACATTTTTATATTCTGTTTATTTACATTTTATATTCTGTTTATTTACATTTTATATTCTGTTCATTTACTTTTATAAACCTTAATGAGTTATTTGTACAACACAACAATGAAAACCACTAAGGCATTCACAGGGGGAAAATGTAGCCTTTCCATAAAAAATATTTTAGAACAAAAGTGGTCGTGTGGGAAACTCAGTCACCAATAGTACCTTGAGACTGTTAGAAAACTTTTGCCGTGGCCCTAAAAAAGGGAGATATGTGTCAAGTACATTTTAGTTTATATGAAGACTGTCATATAGGAAGACACTGATAAAAAAAAAAGTTCATTAGTAACAAATAAGCAGTTTTCCAGAATTAAAGATTTCGTGAGCATGGGGTGACTGTGTGCCCGCGTGACCGCTCCCGGGTTAAAAATATTATAAGTATTTTTATTATTGTAGTAAGTTTGTCTTTTCCTAACTATAAGCCTAAATCATTTGTCATCTGAAATACATAGCAGTGTTACGCTGAGTACAAGGGCTGTTCGTTGCATAGTGTTTTGAAGTCTTCTAAAACAAATTAATATAATGCTCCTTGTCAGCTTTTTGTTCATTGAGTTTTGATTTCATATATAAAGACCATTGCGTGAAGTACTCTACATGTTTGCTTATATGATAATGCAACTGTTATTATACGCCCTGTGGAATGTATGATTTCTACAGAAATCATAAATTCAGATTGTTTGCTGATTGTGTCTCTGAATAAAAATTGTACAAATTCTCATCTGAATTTATACAGAAATAGGATATATCTTTAATAATTTTCACAGTTCACATTTCAACTGGATAAATTGATATTATTATTAATAATTGAAAGCAATTGAATTATGATGTTATTTTTATATTGTTTAGAGTACTTTTTCCATTTCAAAAGCCGAATTTTTTCTAGTATTATACATAGAAGGCTTTTAATACCATATGTTCCAAATTTCAGTAAATTATTGCCAAAACAATTTGAGTAATCACTGCCTCTGTTTGAGCATTTTCAAAAAAACACATTTCGAGTAAAACGCGTTTTAAAGTTTGACATCTTTCTTAAAGTATTGGCATCTGCTTTTACTAAAACTTTTATAATTTTTGTTCTAGTGAACATAAAATAATAAACTTGCTATTTTTATAAAGCTAATAAAATGGCCTATAAATTAAAATCATAAAGAAGTTTGGAAATTTTCGGAAAAATCTACCATTTTAGGGTAGTCGGAGACCTTAAACTATTTGAAATTATACTGATTTAATTCAACTAGGATGAAAATTGTGAATGTTATTAAATGTCTCTTTTTACGACAATGATAAATAATAGAAACTCAATTCATAGTCAAAATCTATCTAGTTAATGTATTAGGCATCGCTCTTCCACGTAATTAAAAATAGGAAGTTTTTTATTTAATTTCAGTAAAAAATGACATAGCTCTTTGTTTAGAACTCATTGGAAAAATTTTAGTACTTGTTATGGGTTAGTTTTGTAATATTTGCTTTCCTTGACTTTAATTATTAAACATCAAAAAAAATTTCATGATAGGTTTATTCGGCATTTTTAAACCAAACAATATTTAATGTAAAAGTAATATTCTAAGGTAATATTTTTAAATTTTGTGGATGATATTTATTTTGTATAATTTATTGCATCAAAAGTCAGGCTTTAACTAAGCTACCTAATTTTTTGAATAACTTCTGATTTCTCCTTATATAATACTTTAGTAGATAAAAAGATAATTTTGAAATTGGCATGCAAATGAAAATGTACGTGTTTGTAGACCAAGAGACAAAGAATTAGCACCAACAACATTTTAACATGTGTTAATGTAAAAGATGCTGAAAAGACAGACAGAGATTAACATTGTGTTTCTAGAGCTGGCTTTGTACGGAATACATATTCTTCAAATAATTTGTTCTATAAGGGCAAAACAACTCTTAAAACACACACAAAAAACTTATCAATGTCATGTCAGTAAAGGATGAAGCCCCCCTTAAATGTGAGGAAACTTTCATTATTACTTTTCCTACTCAGAATATCGTGATTTAAGGGCTGTTGAAACAGGTTGTCTCACTCCACTCACATTGCACCGAAAATTTCTTATGAGAGGGAATTGTCTAACAGCCTCTTTGCACAATGGCTAATCTGAATATCATCCATACAACTAAATCTTCCGCCAACTGCATCGTGGGAAAATCGAATTTGTTGAAGTAAACCAGTTTTTTTTTTTTTTTTTTTTGCTGAAATAACAATGTACAAATCTTGTTCATATTACTTCAAGGACGACATCCTACCCCCGTGCGCCTTCTGTGCATTCATTTGGTACCAAGTTTAGTCAACATATCGAGATCGCGATCGGCCGGTAAATTGCCAAGCTAATTTTAATTGAACCTGAAGCTTATTTTTATGTGAGGTGCTGAAGGGACAACATAAATAAAAAACACTTATTCAGTGCTTCTCAAACACCTATGCAACAACTAATAATGACGATTACGATATGCACTTTGAAAAAGCTACAAGAGGCGATCTTAATTATAAACCATACAAATTAGTAACAAAAATTTTGTTTTTTAAAAATAAATAAATAAATAAAAAATAGGATAATTATTATGTTATTTTATTATTTTTAAATTGAACATATTGCCTGGACAAAATGTAGATACATAGAAAAAGAACTCAGGGGATCAATTTCTAATCATTGCATTCCTTATAAAACTGCTTTCCAAGACCCATGGACATTAATACTTATTAAACTTGTTCTTAATTTAGTCATTAATTTTATAAAATATTCTGTGAGCACTGCTACATTAAAAGTATACCGGCTGTGCCCCTGCACGAGTTCATTTATAAGAAAAATAAAACTCTTTTATCTTTTGACAATGTTTCAAAAACGTAAAATGATTTTTTTTAAATCGTTGCTCAAATTATACAGTTTTAACGAATTGTAATACAAGAATTAGCATTTATAAATGTTAAACAGTGACAGGAATTTTTCAAGGGGGGTCGGGGTCGAAAGTTACCAATCTTATATCAGGTTCCTTTTGATTTTGTCGATTTTCGGGAGCTAAAAAACTAATTCTAGAATAAATAATTAGCATTTTAATAAAATTAATTAATAACAAACACTTTTTAAATTTTGCGTACTATAAACTTAGAATTATAATGAATCGGAAAAAATAGGGCTTTGGCCCTTGTGTGCCACTGATGTTAAATAATGATCAATAATATAAAATATCTATAAAGAATAATTGAATTATTTTTAATATTTAAACACTTTGTTTTAACCCACGCACTCCATAATTGAGTCACCCCAATCCTTTTTATATAATTATTTTATTGTACACGATACAAATCATGATTTCAGTGAATAATTTAATTAAGAGAAAGTTTACTTACCTACTTTCAAGGAATTTTCAATTTTTCTTTTGTAATAAATAAACAGTTTTGCTAGAATTAACGACCACTTCCGGGTAAAAGTATATTCATTATGATAATATGTATGTTACTGCTAAAAAAATTGTGTGAAACGTTTTTTTGTTATGCTTTATATGTTGAGAATATTTATAAAAATATGTCTTGGCCAAGTATCTGCTCTCCGTGGTTTTTCAAATATCATAAAATCATCAAAAATAAGAGAGGGGTCATAACTAAATGTCAATAACTTTCAAACAGATTACAGCTATAATCAGTATTTTAATGACAGTGATGAATTTTTTATGTTCCTAAATTTTTTCTGGAGTACTGTTAGGTTAGCGTGATTAAAAATTTCTCATCATGGATTACAGAAAAATAAAAAGTTTTTTACGATTTTAGGTATTGAAGAAGTTTTTATTTTTGCTGACTTATAATATCGTGCGCGCGCGCCTATAAATTATATCAGAGTAAAAGTGCGTTTCTTATTATGTTTGAAAGTATTTTTTTTATTTACGTAAAAACTTTATTTTTTAAATCTTTATTTTCGATATGCTCGCGCCCCCCTCGTAAGGTTTCCCCCACAGGAAACACTGACTTAAACACCTATGACAACAAGACGATTAATACAAAAAATATTTTTTAGGCAGATGGCAAAGAGCGAAATTATTTAAACAATGCCTGGAAGACATGTTCACAATTTGAATTATTGCCATCATAGCTGCTCCTTACCTGTGTACCTATTGTCTAAAATCTTTTTTATCTTTGCTGTCAAGTTTTGATCGATACATACGGAATACAAAATTTGCTTACATGTACGAAAATAAAAGATTAAAAAAAAAAATTATTTAATAGAATGAAGTAAAACCCTGCTCATTTATGTATTTGTATATTTCATTTAGGGAAGTTTGATATATACTTCAAAACCTCATTTTTAGCTATCTTTGCCAAATAAAAAACGTTTTATTTGATTTGCTGTAATCCCATGATGAAAGATTTTTTTAACGTTTTCTTTTTAAACGAAAATTTTTCAGAGGAAAGACAAAACCCAGACCATAATCAAAAAATTTTAGGCAGATAATAAGTTCATCACTGTTATATATTAATCAGCTGTAGGCAGCAGAATGTATTTGCTGCGGTTTGATCCTTCGAGCTTACTTGTACGGTTAGCTACGTCCCTGCTCTTATGTATTTGTTTTTTCATTTAGGGAAGTTTGAAGGATTACTAAGCCAAGCATAATGAAAAGAGTTTAACACAATTTTTTAAAACATCCATATTGTAATAAATACACTTTTAATCCAGGAGCGGTCACGCCGAGCACAGAGTGCACGAAATCGGTAATTCTGGCAAAACTGTTTAATTGTTACCAATGGCCCTAACACTATCCTCCTGTTTGACAATCTTATCTCCCTCTGTTTTGGGAGTGACAGACGTTTTTTTTACGATCTTAAGGTACTTGTTTTGTCTGAGTTCCCGGTGTGATAACATTTTTTCCGAAATATTTTCTGTGTCCTTGAAAGTAGGTGAGTATATTTTCTCTTAATTAAATTATTCACTGGAATTACGATTTTTATTGTGTACTATAAAAATAATTATAAAAAAAAGGATTGGGGTGACTCAATAACCCCGCTCGACTATTAGTATCGAGTGCGCGCCTGCTCCAGGGTTAAAACATGTTGAAGTCTTTTCGCTTTAAATATTAAAAATAATACAATTATTCTTCATCAGAATTTTTTTATTGTTCATTATTCAACATCAATTCTAAATGCTGATTCTGTGAGGCTTAAAATTACAGTTCGCTTAAAAATAATTGTAATTTGAGCAATCCTTTTAAAAAAAATCATTTTACATTTTTGTAAACATTGTCGCACACTTGGCTTTACTCTCCTTACAATTAAGCGATTATATCAACAATGTTTTATTTTCTTATAAATGTGTGTGTGTGTGTGTGTGTGTGTGTGTGTGTGTGTGTGTGTGTGTGTGTGTGTGTGTGTGTGTGTGTGTGTGTGTGTGTGTGTGTGTGTGTGTGTGTGTGTGTGTGTGTGTGTGTGTGTGTGTGTGTGTGTGTGTGTGTGTGTGTGTGTGTGTGTGTGTGTGTGTGTGTGTGTGTGTGTGTGTGTGTGTGTGTGTGTGTGTGTGTGTGTGTGTGTGTGTGTGTGTGTGTGTGTGTGTGTGTGTGTGTGTGTGTGTGTGTGTGTGTGTGTGTGTGTGTGTGTGTGTGTGTGTGTGTGTGTGTGTGTGTGTGTGTGTGTGTGTGTGTGTGTGTGTGTGTGTGTGTGTGTGTGTGTGTGTGTGTGTGTGAGAGAGAGAGAGAGAGAGAGAGAGAGAGAGAGAGAGAGAGAGAACTTGTGCAAAGAGCGGGTACTTCATTCGGTATACTTTTAATTTATCAGTGATGCACAGAGTATTTTATAACTAATTAATTAATACTAAATTAAGAACAAGTTTAATAAGTATTAGCGACTTCCATGGGCTTGTCTTACAGAGCAAAGTTTTTCAAAGGAATGTTTTTTTAGAAATTGACTCTCTGAGTTCTTTTTCTACATTTAGCTGATATCTATATTTTGTCTTCTAAGAAACCACCGCATTTTGCAACATGTTCCAATTTAAAAATTAGAGAAAGGAAAAATAACATAATAATTATCCTATTATTTAATTTTTTTTGCTTAAAAGTAACATAAACAAAATTTAATACTTATGTCATGAATTTGTACGGTTTATAATAAAGATTGTTGCTTTAGCGTCAAATTGCATTATTATTGCATTCAGTACATTATTAATGTATAAGGGGGCGCGACAAAAATTGTGATTGAAAAGGGGAGCCAGTATTGAAAGTTTGAGAAGCACTGGCTTAATCTAATATAGTACACACACACATCCTTCATTCATACAAATTTCTATTCTATACTATTTTTAAATGTAACCGCTGAAAATAACAGCCAATCTTGAGTTTTGTTATGAATGTGCATGTGAACAAACGTCAGAAATATACATTCTTAAACAAGTAATATAAAAAAAGTTAAGTCAATTCCTACTTAAGTCAACGAAGAAAAATTTTATTTTAGTTACATTTTATCATATAGTTACATTTAATATAAATATGTATATACAAATGACAGAATTACAATATTAAATAACAAAATAGAAAGTGATTTTCCTTAAAATTTTCTTATTTTCCTTTCTATATATGGTGTTGAACTATTTTTTTAATTGTTGCTATTTATTAATCAATTAAATTTAATTATTCTAAAGTAGTATGGTAAAAAAGAAATCACATTCTCAGAAATTAGGCCATCCCTGGTGGGATTCGAACCCGCGACCTTTCGATTAGAAGTCCAGCGCTCTATCCATTGCGCTACAGGGTCACAAAGAACAATTTTCCTTTCCATATGTGCTGTTGACTATTATTAATGTTTGTTACTATTTATGGGTTTTTTAAATTTAATTAATGAATTAATATTTTAAAAAACTGTATTAACATCAAGTGTCATCCACTACAAGTTTAAAAAAATGTATTTGAACTCAAATGGATGAATAGCAAGTATTTTATTAACGACAGAAAATTTGAACAAGATATCAATATACATATATATATATATAGGGGGTGCGTGCGTGCGTGAGAGGGGAGAGAGTGAATTAATAGTGTAAATGAAAAATTATACTTAACGTAGTATAAAGATACTTTATGGTAAGTATCTCATATTTAGTGTATTTTACCTCCAAACTCTGTAAGGAAAATATGTATACTTACAACAAAAAAACAAAAATAAACCAGAATTGCAAAGTAAACATAAATGAATGAATTAGGAATTAAATATGAATAAATTGCGTTATTTTATAAACGTACTGGGAATTCTGTCCTATTCCCAGTTCATTCATAACCCAACTAATTCCTCTAGATAACGATTTTGTGAACATTAGGAAGTCATCCTAAATATCCCGAATGTTAGGGAAGTGACAGCTAAAGAGGGTGATGACAAATTAGTAAAGTTTGGACTCAGCTTCATGGTCACTAATCCTTTTTCACTAGGTAGCTTCGGAATTTAGTTCAGAATTCGATAAACTTCCTAATAAGATCTGAAGTTTACTATTACTTCTTTATGAACAAATTTTAACAATTAATCTTAGCAGCAGTTGAGGTGGTTTTAACTTGACTGGGAATTTTTGATTGATGATATTTAAATAGGTAGAAATTTTACTATAAGTTAGCGTATTAATTTAAGACGTTCATCTTAACTTTTGATTATTTAATTTATTTTTCTTGGATAAAGCTTAGATTTAAAGATATTTTCGTTAAATTAAAATAAAAGAAAATTATGTCTTTCGGATATGTGTAGTAGAATTATGCACGAAAATTCAAGTAAGTTAAATTTGTTATTACACACACACACAAAAACATACATAAGTCATCCTAATACATTTACAATAAAAATAAATATGTAATGATATTAGGTTTTAATCATACTTGCGATTTTTGAATATATTGATTGCAGTTAATTAATTATTATTCACTATATTTTAATGTGTATATTATTACACATATTAAAATACGTATTGGTTATTTAATTCGGGTTTAAAAATCAAACAAATATTGTTCATATGATTTGTCCATATTGAAAATAGTGTACTTATTCAATTTAAATGTAATTTACTGTAATTTTATTATTGTAAAGCAATACTAACTAAAATACTTTGCTTGATATATTTAAAACTGAATAATAAAATTTGAATACAAGGAAAATTTGCTGTACCTCAAAATTTTCTATGACCAATCAAACAATTATAAAACTAAGAAGACATTTAGAATATCTTTTAAGGACTAATAAATGCAACTTATAGTTATAAAAATTATCAAAAATTAGAAATATATCAGTCTGCCTAAAATGAGACGATTTGCTTTTGATTTTTTTTCTAACGTCGGAACTATATGAGGTTTATGGGCAACTAATCTTGCAATTTTCAACATCTATCAGGTAACGAGAAGGATACATCAGCTGGCACCTACTCTCCAAACTTCCAACCACCACCAACGAGAAGACGAACCTCGACAAGATTAGCGTATCCGCTGACAATGACCACTGTTCTACCATGTCTATCTGCTTAAAAAGTTTAAATATCGTGTTGCATTAACATATAACAAGAAAATGACATACTTTGGTGATAATTTTATGTCTCTTAATTTTAAACTTTAATTAATAATTTTAATTAAAGAAAATCTTATATTATGCATTTATTTTTAAATTATACGTATTTTATTTACCTATATACATTATCACTGTTGACAGAAAAGTATGGTATTTACGTATTATTGCAACCATATTGGCGAAATTATATGAAAGGAAGCACGTGGTTGCCAATCCCGCACACACGACACATGAGAAATCAGGGTTGCCAACTTGATGAGTTCTCTTGAACGTTGGCATTGTTGCGATAGTAAGTACCTAAGGTACTTTTTAAAAGAAAATTTCTGTAAAAAAGTGAAGCATATAAGCTAATTGACTGGAAAACATGATTGCAGTAATCTTGTGGCTATGATGCCCTTGACACTTGATGGTTTCTCACATTAGCATCCATTAAAACTATTATATTGCTGGTTTAGATGCAATTACACCTAAAACGCTTTAAAAAACAAACTTCAACAAAATGAAACTTTTATATATATATTTTTTTATCTACAAATATTTCGAAGTGGTCGCTCTTGCAGAATGAAAAATTTGATAAAATTTCACGTGCAAAAATTAATTAAATGAAGTTGTTAGTTGATTTACATAACTTCACTTTCACGAATTAAAAATTTCACGGCATCATTCTACTGACAATTTCAAGTGCATAATTTAAGTTAAATTACTTGAGTTGTTCCGTTTGGAATATCCATTCAGAATTGTGATTAGTCAGTTTAATCTATTCTATTGACATCTCAAAAATATAACAAAAAGTATAAATGGTATAAAAACTCAAAAAATTATAAATTCTTTGATTATTCAGTAGTTATTAATTCTCTAAAACTCATGAATAACAAGTCAAAGCAATTTTTTAGTTTCACTCAAATAAGAACACCATAAAAGCTTCACTGTTGCCATTAGCAATCTTAACTTTCTAAAATACGTAAACATAAAAGATAACAGTCAGGTAGAATAGTACTTCGATCACTTTAGTTCCCCTTTATCTGGCATCTCGGACCCCAAGATTTTGAGCATCCCAACCTGATTCTCAATACATGGCTGAGTGTGATGTAAAAGTTCAATAATCCTAAGACTGACTACCTCTGTTGCTTAAACAGACTTTTTAACACTTTTTCTCCTCTAAAAAAACAGTAAACATTTAATTAAAGATATTACAAAGTACTAATGTAATACGAACTGAATTTGTCTTCTTGAGGAAAATATATGCTCCAATAGTTTTTTTCATTAAGGGCAATTTATTGATCTAGTCAAGGCTGGTACATATTTCAATTTTCTCACGAGTCCTTTTAGAATCTGTAAAAGAAGGAAGCCTAGCATTGAACGAGAGACCTTCTCGGACCCTCTAGAAAGGCCCTGAGGACCTCTGATAAGTGGCGCACACAAGGGGGGGGCCTGGGGTTTCCGACCCCTCAAAGCCCTTTATTTTTTTCCTGATTGATTATAATTCTATGTATATAGTATGTAAAATTTAATTAATTTCTTGCTATTAATGATTAATTTTATTAATTAATGCTAATTATTTATTCAAAAATTAGTTCTTTACTGTGTTTTGTCCCCGAAAATCGAAAAAATCAAAAGGAGCAGGATCCAAGAATGGTGAACTTTCGACCCCGGATCCCCCTCCCCTCCCCCTTGAAAAATTTCTGTGTGCGCTACTGCCTCTGATAGTCCACGTACGATAATGTAAGAGTCACTGAGGTAGAGGTTCAACACCCTGATACACTTGGTTGGACGCTACACGTTAAAAGTTGTTACTTGAAATCTAATTCTCAAAAAAATTGTACGCTTTTGTGTATAAGAGTAATACAGAAAAGGAGATATTTTATATAAAATCACATTTTATCCCAATCACTGTCCAACAGGCTATTGAAATAACACATTATTTTAATTAATACAATATTTAAATACTCATTTCAAAATGCACCATTTAAAACTGTTTGCAGAAGATAAAAAAAAGTAATTTTTTCATAAACAGCAGCTAAGAAGAAGCATTAATAACTAAATATAAAAAAGGGGAAGAAACTATCAGGGTGGGCAAAATTAAAATAAAGTAATATTACTGAATATAAGAAAACTTGACTTTTATATAAAATACTAATATGAATACAGCCGAAAAGATAAAATAGATATTTTAGAGAGAGATTCAGATATTATTATAATATAATTTTTTAAAATGTCTGCGTATAAATTTGTATAATATATGAGATTCTCTCTGATTTTTTCAAATGGTACATTTAGAACATATTTGAATAAATTATGATTTCAATTATCGTATTAAAAAACTTAATCAGTTAAGATATTAGAAAAAAAATTTAAATATTCACTAATGTGTAATTATTTTCACTTAAAATCTTACTTTTCCCTTCTTATTGGTATCTGTCATCATACTATAAGATATTAAATAAAATTATAAATTACAAATTATATTGGTTTACATAAACTCCTCCGGAACACACAAAATAAGGCAAGCAAAAAGCTATTCATATGAAAAAAGTGTAAAATTACTTAACCTCTTTAAGTAATTTATTTCATTCAACAAAAAACACAAAAGAATCTCAAAAATAACAAAAATGCCGAGAATAAAAATGAGCGAATGCAGAGGAAAAAATCTTTATTTATTGAATTTACGTTCTCAAATACTTTATTGTCGCAAGTTGTTCAGAGGAAAAAAATATTTCAGTGCAAACTCTCTCATACCTCCTTCTGCAGGAATGTAACCAAAGTTTTTTACGTTAGTAATAAATTTTTCCAAGAGAAATTTTTTTTTTTTTTTTCTTAAGTATTTGACAGAAAAAGCATACTTGGGGTGATTTTTCATTTGTATAAAAAATCTATCAAGAACTATGTTTTATTACTGATGAAATAGCGTCAGTTTTCTTTTGTTTCCTTTTACATTTACTTATTCTCAATTATTTTAATTACTCATAAGATTTAAATTTCTTTATACAATTTAAATATACCAGAGAGTAATTTAAGTATAATATAATATTTAATTTACTCTCTGGTATAATATTTAATTACTAACCGCAATTTAAATATAATATATTAATTTTAGAATCAGTTTAAAGTATCCGACTACATTCGGAACCGAGATTATAAAAAAGCGCATAAATGGATAATTTTCATGATGTTTAGTGTCACTCAGATTAGAATACATGCATAAAATTGTTTTAAGGACATTTTGACAAAAAAAATTTATTTAAATATAATATTTTGGCAAAAAATTAACTTAGAATAATCTTTTTCCAAATGTTCTCCTTTTGAGAAAAATGGTTCGATTATAATAATATTTCGCTTGTATATAGCTCAGACCTCTCTACAGAGTTTCAACTAGAATGTTTTGAAAAATTCACATTATTTTCAGAGTTACCACCAATTGAAATAATTATTCGCATTTTTTTCTTAAAATTGCTCCCCTCTGTTGTCGTAAAATATGAATAAACCCACTTCTAAGTTATATATTTCAAAAACTCTAGTTGAGCCTCTGAACAGAGGTCTGAGCTATATACAGGCAAAATATTATTCTAATAGAAGCATTTTTCACAAAAGAAGAACATTTGGAAAAAAGAATTTTCTAAGTTACTTTTTTGCCAAAATATTGTATTTAAATAAATTTTTTGTCAAAATGTCCTTAAAACAATTTTATGCATATATTCTAATCTAAGTGGCACTAAATATCATGAAAATTATCCATTTATGCGCTTTTGAAAATCACGGTTCCGAACGTAGTCGGATACCTTAAGTGTTTTACAAAAATCATGATAAAAGTGACAACAAAATTTTTCCTAAATCTGATTTTTCTTATGAAAAGAACATCTGAAAAATTTAAAAAATTACGTCGTCGTTTAAAATTATTGAAGAGTCGACCAGCGGCTAATTATTACTTCGGTTGTTGGGCAGAACGAGCGAGTGCTTGAGAATAATCTTTTACATACTTGTATTTTAGACACTGATAATTGTGTCTAAACACTATAGAAGATGTGAAGGCCTTCTGAGATTTACTCAGCGAATCTGAGTACTGTATGCTGTATTTCAAGGATTGCTTTACGACAATAAATTTCCATCGCACCGGAAAAACGGTCTTGCTGTTTGAGACAGCATAAAATCTTCGAATCCCGATCTACGTAACATTAGTTAAATGGATGCAACGACTTAAAATTTTCGAAAATTTTTTAAAAAGATGAGACAACAAAACCCGGTCATGTTTATTCCTAAATTAACAGCATACTAATAAATCTTGATTTAAACAGGGAAGTGGGGTATTGGAATTTGAAATAAAACTTTCAAACGAATAAAAGGAATACTAAATGAAGAAATAGTATTCACAAACACACACACAAAATAAAAAAAATAATGTTAAGTGATAGGTGATAACATTATAAAGTAACTCTATAAATCAAAAAGTTTTATTAGCGCACCAGTATAGAATGTTCCGTCATAATCTATTTGAAAAACGGATTTTTCTTTTTCTTCAATAAACGAATCAGTATAACTTACAAAAAAGATCTTAACACTACAAATATTCAGAGAAACTAATATGTATATGAATATGTATTAATTTAATTACGTCTTTAATCCTTCTTTCTTTATAAATCAAGCAAATTTACTTAAAGCTGATCTACATTTTTCAATTTTCGTTAGCTGTCAATAGACATTCTTTTTTTATAATTTTTGTACTATTTAAACCTAATAGTACACACACTTATTTTCAACATGGTAAAATTTATCTACCGTATATTCCAGCATATAACGCGAACCTGTGCTTTCAAACTGCACTTTTTAAGTTAAGTATATTCACCGTAGAACACGCGCCTTCTTTTGCGAAGAAATCTAAAATGTACATGTGCAATGCTCTTATCTTTTGAAATCCGGAAATAGTCTGCTAGTGGATAATTAAAACTATGAATGAAATTAAACCTGATAAATCAATTTAAAAAATATAGTACACCTAACAATGTAAATGGAATGGAGATTATTAACGTATCAAAGTTACATGAATGCTAAAATAATGAAAGAGAATTTAATGATGTACATCAAGATGCAACGGATGGCAAATATAATGATTTTTTTCATGTTATCCAACAAAAGTTCAGAAGGTAGGCCGTTTCTTTTAAATCAATAGTATTTGGTTACATGTAGAAGTCTAATTTTTTATGTGCTCCTGTTTTCTTTATTTTTAAAGTTATCATTTTTATATCTTGAGTATAACACACTCCCGTAAATTTTAATCTTACTTTTTGACGCCGTTATACGCCGTATTATACGGTATTTAATAATATCAATATACAGCGGAATACAAATAAAAAATTGCAGTTTATCTTCTACTAGGAAAATTTAGTATATGTTCTGAATTTATACATAGAGCTTTTGCACTCTATGCTTGTGCGTTGTTTATTATATATAATATCTATTCTTAACTTCATTTAAAGTTATTAACTATACTTATCACATAAGACAACTTTTCCATTCAAGATTAACTGATATTCTAAAAGCTACATTTTCAGTTTCACACAATCATCATAAATATCTTTTATACAAGTCGACTATAAAATTGAAATTCAAAGGATTTAATCCATAGAATCTTTTTTATTACCATTTCTATAGAGAAAATGGCTTTGAAATTCAAAGAATTTTTAAGTCATTTATAAAACTTCCATTATTTGTCAAACTAAGAATAGGCCTAAATTTCCATGTTACAAGTGTATGAAATCTAGACACTTCTGGAGTTAATTTTTGACGAATGCATTTTCCTTTCAGAGAATGCCACCAGAGAATGTCATGCGAATGGAACGTGGGCTCCACGGTCGGATTACTCTGAATGCCGACCACTCGACCAAAAGGACGAATCTTTTGAGGTAAGAAGGCCTTAAATGATATTCCATTATCCTACTTCAGAAGCTGAAACGAATCGTTATCTCAGTTGTATTTTATTACACTTATGTGTCAAGTTTTAATGGCTCTTTTAAATTTTACAGTAAGTTCGAATAAATTAAGACCTATTTAAAACATATATATTCTTATACAAAGAAGTCAGGTTTAAGAAGTCAGAATTTTAAAACTTTGTCGGATGTGTTAGAGATTCATTAGAGGATAAATCTGTTAATTTAAGTGACGTCAGTCTGCTTGGTTTTATATTGAAATAAGTCAAAAGATCTTTGTAAACTTTAATATGCAGTACTTTTCGAATATATCGTCCAAGAAAAGATATATTACATTCTACTTCAAAATAACAAACGAGGCATTTGAAAATATATTCACATAAATCTATATTTTAAGGGGACTTGGCACCCTTTGAGCAAACTTCTTTATTTACGTATTTAAAAATTATATTTTAACATTTTATACAATGTTTCTATTCAAGAAAATGTTACCAGATGAAAAATTTCATATATTATTCACACAATTTTAAAAATTTAAATTTTTAAGAAAATTGGGAAAATTTAAAAAATCCTACTCATTTTGTAAAAATTACTTTTTGACCTGAATTTTTTATAATATTCTTATGGATGTTCTTAACAACTTTAGGGATCGATTTTTTAGAATAACTTTATTCGTTTTGAGAAAAAAAAATAAAATGTTGATATACAAGCTAAAAATCAAAGAAAAAAGCCAACATGTCTTACATTTTATTTTTATTTTTGTATTCATTTTATAGCAAAACGGATCCCTAATTTTATTACATGCTTTATTTTTAACACGCAGGGAAAAAAATGGAATTGATTATAAATAATTGACAGAAGGAGTAGCATTTCGAAAAACACAAACTGAGAAAACGTGTATTTTAAAGTTTATAATTCTGAAAAAATAATTATTATAAGTTTAATTAAACTTAAAATACCACTTTAAGATATTACTTATACGTTTTTCTTTAAAATAATTGCATTTTCATATGTAGGGAACCCACACATTTTATAAATGATCAACTTTTAGAAGTACTAATTTTAAAAGAAAACTCAAGAAAAACTTTAAAAAAATATTTTTCTGTCCGACATGAAATTTTAGTTATTTTTCTTCTTATAATATTAAAGTATTACATTTGTAAAAAAAATATATCAGGAATAAGAACTGAAATTATATATAAAATTATTAATATAAAATGCCTTAATTTAAAAATTTTACATGCAAACATTTCACAAAGGAAGAAAAAATTACATTATTGTATTGCCTAAAATATTCTGCTTTTAATACTACACATTCTTTTTTTATAGTTATTATTTCTATTTATAAAATAGATTTTTTTTATCATAACGCAAGTTTTTTTTAGTTTTTTTAAAAAGGCGGTGTGGATGAATTGCCTAATTTGTTTTAAAAAATGAAGTTTTATTCAACTTCTAACTTTTCCGACAAGTGATATATCAATCGTAGAAGATAATAATGCAAAGAATAAGATTAAATGAAAATAAAAAAAACGATAGGTTTGTGATTTGTAGGGTACCAAGTCCCCTTAAGTTATGAGTTGCCTTACGTTATGGTTATACTTTGACACGCTACAGCTACAATACCACTTAAATCTTTTGAGTTCCACCAGCGTATATAAATGTCTCGCTCAACCAAGGTGTTAATTGCCCCGGACGTATTTATACGTCTTTCCGAAGTACAATCTTTTCGGTGCACTGCTATCCATAAAATTATTCTTTAGGCTTTGGAATGCAATAAAAGGACCGTGACATGTTTGCGAAAGATTTACTTATTTAAGAGAATTTGTTTATTTATTCCTTTTTCCTCCCCCCAATCCATCACATACACGCATGTACGTGGAAAACCGAGGCATTGGAAAGCGAATCGTGTAACTTTTAATCGGAAGTTAAGGCATTATTTATAAACCGTACACATGATCGAGATAAGAGTTAATTTTTGTATAAAATTTTATACATGAAAAGCCCATGGGGTCACAGGTAATTATTAAACTTGTTCTTAACTTAGAATTGTTAAATTAATTATAAAATACATTGTACAGTACTGATACATTTATAAGTACATTACATCAGTGTAAACGTGTATTTTATTTTTTATTATGTAAAAATGTATTTTGTTTGTTTAGTTTCGGTAAATTAGTTAATTTTTAAATAATCTTTTGTTTTTGACTTCAATATGCTCGCGCCCCCTTGTAGAGTTATCACACCCCCTAGGGAGGAGTGCCCCACAGTTTGAGAAACACTGCACTAATATTAAATTACTCTTGTTTATTTTAAAAAGTGGGGAAGAACGAAACAACATTTTTCAGCAGAAAACACCCATGCCTAAAATGAAAAGTTTATGCATTATGTCATTGATAAAAATATTTACATTTTTACTCTTTTTTATATTATTTATTGCCCTTAACAAAAAATATATTTTGCGAAATACATATTCATTGTAATTCGAATACATTTAAAAAGATTTTACTATTATGTATGATATAATGCTATCTGGACTTTTCACTACTGATTTTTAAATAATACAGAACAAATGTAACTAACTATTAAATAAAATAATTCTCCTATTTTTCCATTGTTCTCTCTTTTTTTTAATTTTTGCAATATGGAACGATTCTTATGCAAAAAAAAAGTTTAATTCTATTGTTGTTATTTCTTCACGAGAAGTTTTTATGTGATGTAAAAACATAACTCCTAAGCAAATACTACTTTTCCGCTATGTGTCTGTAAAACCGTAGAATGTTTTGAATTTTTAAATATATAAGTTTTACAGGATGCGGCAAAAAAACTCGGACAAATTTCTGTCCTCCTAGAATACTTAACGAATTTCCTTTTAATTGGTGTTTTCATGTGTTTCTTTATCTGACACTTCAATAACAAAATATTTTTAAATATCTTTCTTAGTTTTTACTTTGATTTATGTGTTTTTGATAATGCCGAGCAAAAGGTCTGCTATTTTAGAGTTATTTCAGCAAGGAAAACGACAATTCGTTTGCTGGATGTACCACGGCAAACAGTGTCTGATGCAATCTGCTATTTTAACGAGCTTGGAAATGGTGGTCAACGTCCAGAAAGTGGGCGAAAATGCACTGTAAACACTTCAAAGAATCATAAGGCCATCGAAATGCGAGTCCAGAGAAATACAAGGGTTTCCATGAGGCAGATCGCTCGTGACATAGGAATAACTGACACATCGGCGAGGCGAATAGCAAAAACGGAGCTTGGACTGAAGCTTTACAAGTTGCGAAAGGTTCAACTTCTTACTTATAAAAACAAACTCGTACAGCCCCGAAGATGCCGAAAACTTTTGAGACGGACCGCAAGTCAGCGTTGGGATAGATTCCTTTTCACTGCTGAAAAGCTCTTTACGGTTCAACAAGTTCATACCTCCGAAAACGATAGAATTTGGTCTATGGACGCTCCAGGCACTTCGACAATTGTTAAAAATCACCAATATCCAAAGTCGGTCATAGTCTGGGGCGGAATTTGTGCAAGTGGCAAAACACCTTTAGTTCTTGTGGAAGAGGGCGTTAAAATCATTCAAAAAGTGTAACGGGGAGACATTATTGAAGCTGTTGTACTTCTGTGGGACCAAAAGCATTTCGGAAATTTAAATTGGACGCTTCAACAAGACTCTACATCAATTCACAAAGCTAAAAATGCCCAAGAGTTGTGCAAGGCGAATTTTCAAGACATAATATCATCTGAAGAAGGACCACCTATTCGCTGGCTCTCAATCCCATGGATTACAGTGTATGGTCCGTTTTAGAGTCCAGGTCCTGCAACAAACAGCGCAAAACTTTTGACTCTCTACAGCCATCACTTCTGCGGGAATGGGGTATATCAACGGTAAAAGACTTGAGGTTCACTGTTGAAAATTTCTGCAAGCGTTTGCGCCTCTGCATTGCTGCAAACAGCGGTCACTTTGAAACCAATTAAATTTTTTGATTAGTACGAGTGTAAACTCTCTTATTATTATTATTTCTTATATTTTGCCAATTTCTGAATGTTTCATGAAGCTATATAAAAAATTGTTTGTCCGGGTTTTTTGCCGCACCCTGTATTTGTCGTATGAATATAAAAAAAGAGTGAAATAGGTCTCATATTAGAACGTTGTCTTTTATTTCGATACCGTATTGAAATGTGTCTAACTAATAAGTATGCTATATTTTTTTTTAAAAAATTGCAAATCTTTAATATCAAAGCGCATTTATAGTTCTTTAAAAAAAATTTCCTATAAAGAATAGTTTAGTTCACAATATATTTTTAATCTATTAAAATTTTTGTCTTATCTTACTGAAACATTTCAGAAACTTCTCTATCTTTTCCCATTTTAAACATTCAACTTAACAAAAATTTTAAAATAGTTTATTATTTATCGGCGAACTTTGCTTCGATAAGCCGCATAAGGATTAAAGCTGTCAACACATGATGGAAAATGAAATCCCTACAACAAAAAGAAATTAGCTTAGAGGAATGAAATTTTATCAAAGCAACTGTTTACGTAACATTGGTTTCAAAGTTACTGATCATAGTACAGTGGAGAAAAATCAATTCAAATGCAAAATATTGGTACATATATTCACTGTAGTCACTATGGTTTTGAATGCAAGCATTAAAAAACATGTCGTTTTGTGAATTTGAGTTTTTGGTCATGTCGTACCCTCAAATAAACAATGGACCATGCTGGCTGAAGATGACACTTAATTTGCCGACCAATGTCTTATACGTACTCGATGGGAGAAAGGTCTGGAGATTTCTCACGCCAAAGTAACTTGTCGATATTCTGTAGAGCACATAGCATTGAGGTGAGTAACCTGCGGCCTTGAGGCCGCATGTGGACCCCGTGAATTTCTTGTGCGACCTTCTCATACAGACTGGCACTTTTATTAATTATTATTTAACTATATAAATTAAAACAGTTTGTAAATCAATGGAATTAAATGAGGAAAAGCCTGAATGTATGTCTATTTCAATGATTCCTCGTGGGAGTAGCCAACTGTACATTTCAGATGTTAGAACGCCACCCGTGTAACATAGCAACACTACTAGATATGCTCATTTGAGAATCACTTAAGGCTTCATGTTATAAATCTTAATCCAAATATATATATGCTTACATAAATAAAAATACCAACAGTGAAGTATAGAAAATTACAACGGTTTCTATGAATTTAATAATTTTATGAAGAAAATAATAATCAACTATCATTATAACAAGTTTTTACCCTTACATAAATACGAAAATACTTTATATTGTAATTTTTCATGTGAAATAATAAATAAATAAGTATTTAATTGTTTTATAATATTTCTATATATATAGTGTGTGCAAATTTGTTAAGTACATGCGTAAACTATAATTTCATAAAAGTTGCATTTATAGGTGCATCAACCTATGCGGCTTCATTTATTGCTACTTAATTTACGTGTGGCCTGTAACGGTACCCACATCTGATACAGAACAATAAATGACAGCAGCTTGCGGAGACAAATTTTATCCTGTTAATAAAATGCTTCCTGGAAAAACCATCAAGAATAACCTCAAGTCTGATTCAATCACCATTCTGAGTTACAAATTTGTTTACAACAACGCTTAATATACTCTTCATTTTTAAAAAATTTCCACATAAATTGCCCTAATGTGCAATGCAATAATATGTTTTATTTAAATTTTTATTTCAAAATAAATGTCAAGGTATCGATTATATAAGAAAGATATTGCAAACATTTATGAATGTTTAAATTTAAATATTTTTATTATTTGGGTTTGGGCCACACACACACACTTTAGACGGGCATGATTTAGAGCCACCAAAATTCTAGATTTTACTGCAGATGCCATGCAAAGTGCCACAGCTATACAGGGAATATGGTGGTCTTCCCTCTCATGAGTTACCTCTTAGCAATGAGACAATACCGTCTCTTGATATTTGCTACCAGCATATTGAATTCATCCTTGCTATATCTTTCGGCAATAGCGCAGAAAGAAAATCTATCTTCTTGTAGCCATATTATATAGTCTCGTTCAAATTGAGAGTGCTTCTGATATTGCTTTGTTCTTCGTAAAGATAATGACTCAAATGTAGCTCATATAAGGCTCTACTATCGCTTATCTTGTTCGTCTACTGCAAAATCTAAATAGACGCCACATTTCAATTACAAAAACACACCTTCCAAGTTTCGTTTATCCAGAATAACTTCTTTTTAATGCTAGAATTGTAATTTCCACCAATGTATATAATGTTTGGCAATGCCTGTTAAGTACCGCGCGAATCACCCTAGATAAAAAAATTTTAAAAATTAAAAAAACTCGCATGTACGTACATTTAAAAGTGGATTTTTAGCTACAAAACCGTAAATTGATCTAAGACACTTAGTCTCTTCATTCCTTTTTTATTTATTTATCATTCTTGCTTCAATTTTCCAATAAAAGTTTTCTAAACTAACAATAGTTAAATAGAAATGATTAATAGCATTGCTTTGCTTTAGTAAGGTAAAGAAAGGCAATCATTTAACGTTGTATTTTCTTGGACATATAAAACCGCTCAGAACTTAACAAAATTTACAATAACATTAGTAATGCTTATCATTTTCATAAATAGTATTAAAAACTATTAAAATATAAAATTATGTATGTTAAAAAATAAGAATAAAAATGTTCCGCAAAAGGAGAGGAAAAAGAGGACAAAAATTTATTAAAATAATAAAATAACAAACTTTCGTAAAGTGCAAGTGGTTTGTTTATAATTTAAGAATTTGTAGCGATAATATTTATTTGTATGACTATAGAAAACCTTTTTCAGTTACAGCATTATTTTTATCATTTTGCTATTATGAACTAGATAAATGTAAGAAATGAGGGAAATGAGAGCACCGCTATCTAAGAATTAAGTATTATAATTTAATGTCTATTTTATTTCAAGTTAGGACATTCTTTGTTCCTTAAATAATCATTTTTTTCTGTTTAATAAATATATTCTGGACAATAATAATTCCACTGTTTGAAGTTCCTATTCTTTTTACATAGTCAATGAAATAAATAATGATAAATTAAAAAATTTCTTATAACTCTTCAATAAATCATTAAAGATTCATACAAATTTTTATAAAACCCTGTTAAAAGATTCAGGTCTTCTAACCTATATTCTTCTGTGATCTTCATTATACCCATAAATACCCATTCACTGTAGTTATTACTGCAATAAGTTATTACTCTATAAGGTAAAATTGTAATAGAAAAATACATTAAATTTCAGTAATTAAATTAATTTATATCTAGCACTTAAAAATTATTGAACGCGGCTGTTAGTGACATGCATTAATTACGAATTATTATCTATTTGTGAAAACTTATCTAAAATATGTGCAATTTAATAAGAATACTTTACACCCTAATACACGTATGAATATTTTATTTAAATATTCATCTAAATATATACATATTGAATTTATGTTTACTTGGAAAATATTGATACCAATACATTAATAAGTATTTCACTCGCAAAAAAAGAATGGTGTTTTTTTTACTGATTTGCATCAATTTTGAATTCCTGTGTCATACATGTGTACGTGGGCGTATCACATAATTTTGTATATCGCCTACATGTGAAGTTGTTTCTAGAGTTTTCTCGCATAAATATATATGAAGAATGATGAAGTGCGCCAGGAAAAATTTTGAATTCTTGTCTAGCTCCTAACATGGAATGTTTACTTTTGGATACCATCTGAGCTCAATATATTCTCATAAATATATTTCTAATCACGTCGGAATAGTTTTTATTTTTACAGGTGCCATGAATTTCAATAATGTAGAATATTGTCATATGAATATAGTTTTATTACTGTTCATGAAAGATTCTAAATTGTATTATAATGTTCCATAAATTATTTAACAGAACATCGTCATTGCACATTGTTTCCGTTAGGATAACAAAGTTACACTTCACACGTCTTTATTGTGGACTTACCATAAAATACTTGAAACATATTCTACCCTGAAAGACATTTTTGGCTATACAAAGAAAAAATTATTTTAAAAAAAATATTATAGCAATACGAAATTTTAATACTATTTTATTCAAAGCATGAAGCTCTAATTTGGAAATTATATAATTTTGTTTCATAGTCACAATATATTGAGTTTCTGAAATGGATTCTTGAAAACTTTATTCATGCATGACGTAAATAAATGTTCCAAAAACTTTGGTTTTCTTTCCTTTTAATATTTAAACTAAAAACATATACATTAACTTCTTCCCTTTGAGAAAATTTAAAACAAAAAACACAGTTTCCTCAATAGTTCCATAATATGTAAGTTAATTCAAAGAACTTTTAAAACGGATCAATTACTATTTTAGTTACAAAAAAGATATAAATTTCAAATTTTCCTACTAATGAAAGAAAATACTACTCGTTTATTTAATGAAAATTCCTTACGTCAAATTTTAAGCCTCTAATCTTTGGCAGATTCAGTCTAACACGCATCACTCTGACAGTTTAGTTAGCAGATGATTTATGCATCTCTCAATTTTTTTATGGTCTTCAATTTCACTTTTCCAAACTTTGATCTTGCATATGATGTATCTATACTTCATTAATATGCCGTCATCCTTCACCGTTTCCTTTAATGAAAAATTTCATTGGGACTTTGGAATAATTGTGCATTATCTACTCTTCTCTCTAAAATGAACTGTATTTCTAAGGATCAACAATAGAAGTGCTTATTATACAGCAGAATCACAACACACCTTAATTACAATATGTTCATATCTTTTCTTGAATGCACACAAGATTTCTGAGGGTTAAAATCATAACTTATACCATGTTAAAAATTATGTAAAATAATAAAAATCTAAGCAAAAAGTCTCTGTAACTCTTTTTATAAATCAATGTAGTACCAAATATAATATACTCATGTGTGCGCAAAATTATTGATTAGTGAAGAAACGTCTTTAGAAAATTCAATGTAATGCATGAATTTCGGCTAAAAAAGATAAACTTCATGGCACGGTATCATAATTGTTAAATTATCCAAAACAATTTAATTCGAAGAGAACGAATTTTGTCTACACTATGGTTATGTAACGATTGTTTATAATTACATTTTATCAGAAATATACGATTCATTAAATTGGCGTTCAGTGTTATTTATTACGGATTTACCAAATTTTTCCTATAAATTTTTCCTTATATTTCGAAGTTATACATCATATAAGTACTTTGAGGCATTTAAATATATCTCTAATTCCCTTTTTTTCATCATTATATGATCAAGGAATATTGTTTGATATTTTGCACTTTCCTTACATCAGTCTGCTCAACAGCAAACAAAATAAAACTTTTTTTTTCACTTTGTAAGCATTCCTTTCTTTTGTTTCACTTTCTGTAAGTAAAATGAAAAATAATTTTCCTTATAAAGCTTTTTCCTACTTAGACTTTATTTTAAGAAATTCGCGTGAGATATTAAAAAATTGCCTTTTTTTAAATTATATGTATTTAGATATAAAAGACCATAACACCACAAAATTAAAAAAAAATCTTCCTAAGACTAATGAATATAATAGAAGCTGTTTCCTAAAAGGTCATATACAATATTAAATTTTTCAATAGTATAAAAAATTTTTATATAACAGAAAATTGTGAAAAATTAAATAATTATACCTTTTTTTGAGGTTTTCTGAATATTGTTAGCGATTATTTAAATCATGATGCAAAAGGTAATTTGTATGAAATCATCCAAAGAGTCTTCTGCAAAATCTTCAACAAACATGTTTTGCTCATTTCAATCTTAGGAAAAAGTGTTGCCAAAATATTAAAAGATATTATAAAAAAACACAATGAAAATGCATTTACTTAATTCAGTGTTCAAATTAGCGGGGTTCAATTATTGGCAGCAAAAGTAGAGCTTACATTTTTTTCATTGAAGAGAAACATTATTAAAATGTTAATATAGTAAATAGAGACACCTTAATTATCCCTGATCATTAATGCATATTTACATAATTAATTTGCAAAATTCACTTACACTTTTATGACATGTAACTAATGTATTTAAAGTCAATCTATAATAATCAAGTGCAATTTGGAGAAATTAAATTTATTTTTGTCGTCTTTAACAGCTAAAAATTCCTTACACGGTACAAACACTATGATAAGGGAAATTATATATATATAGTTCTGATTAAACTTAATGATACAGTTGTATAGTTAAAGGAATGGTAGACCTTTTCAATATCAAGTTTTGGTCAAAATTACGATTGCGATTTTGTATACTTATAATAGTCCTTTTATTTCATAGAATAATTCTGTCAAAGAATTTTGTCATTTTGATTAATAATTACTGAATTATTTTTTATTTTACTCAAATAAATGTTTAAACAGCACTTTTCTTAGTTTGTACATTTTCCCTTTTCATTGTTATGTAAAATGCTCCTTGAGTTTCAAATTACGTCATATCTCTTTTAAAGATTCACAACTTATGAAAGATGATATAATTCACAAATGTGTGCACATTAGTTTTCTAAAATATTTAACGGGTCTTATTTTGGGTTGTTTTGAAAATCTTGAATGGGTGATAATTGGTGAAACATTTCATATAATATAGAAAATTTAGCTTTTTCCGTTAAATTTTATTCTGAATTTAAAATCCATGCACAGATATATTTTGTTGTAGTTCATCAATATATAAAACAAAAATTATGTTCATATTTTGAAAACTAATGCGCAAGGAGCATTTTCAAAAGTAGCTCAAAAAATTAAATTTTTTTCAAAAAAATCAGTTCATATAATACTTTTTTTAAAAAAATATATTTAAATTCTGATATATAATAACCATTTACTATACTGATTCTATTTTCAGCTAATTAAGCTAATAAATTAAGAAATTAGTTTTAACGGTCCACCATCCCCTTAAGCACATTTTTTTTGTTTTTTTTTAAGTGAGTTGTTTCCTCCAGGGCGAAATTCAAGCTCAAATTCGAATGCTTAAAATTATCTTAATGAATCCTGGTCTGTTTAACTATAACTTCTTTTTTTGCGAGAAATTATGTGCTTATTTTTTTCGAATGATTTCATTGAATAGTTATACATCTATTTTCAAGTAATAGTAAAATATCTCATGCATTTAATTTCATAATAGTAATTTTGTTTATTTTATCATATTAATTAAGATTTAAAAGGTGTTTAATTATAATTATACTTGCTTAAAGAGATACATGTCACACTTTTCGAAGGGAGATTTCCATTAGACTTCAACTTTTCTAAAGGTGCTAAATAAAAAACTAGCTTCTAAGTATAATTTTTAAACGTGTAATCTGTGTTTCTTCGTCCTTATTAAGGAGGATCGCATCTCATTTAAATGTGAGACTGACAAATCACTCATGAAACACAACAAAATTTTTGTAAACTGCCAATACGAATGCACCGAAACTGTAGTGAATATTAACTATATTTTACTTTAAAATACATCTATATATGTGTTTAGAAATACCTTACTAAAAATATTTCACTTTATCAAAATCAAACGGTTTTACTTCTAGAACGAAACTTCATTTTCATTTGTACAACTACATTGCTGGCCGCAAAAAATTCACACATACACACACATGTCGCATTCACTAAAAATCCATTCAATAAATTCATACACTGCTGGTCACACAAAATGCAACACCAAAAAGGACAAGTGATATCACAAAGAAATTTATTTGGCATATAACATGTTGAACAAAGATCGAACGATTAAAAGTGCAGCCTCTTATGACGTGTGAATGATGACAAAATCAGTAGTTAGTTTTGCGGCATTGTTGGCAGTAACCGCTGCCACTCACCTCCGTATAGAATCAAAGAGGCTTTGGATATATCTTTGGCTTAGAGCATTCCTTGCGCCTTCTACATATTGCCAAAGTTTATTTGTTGTAGCAGAGAGTGTAACAAGGGTCAGTCGTTGTGCAAGCATGGACCACACGTTTTCGATTGGCAATAAGTGGAGAGAACATGCAGACCAAGGAAGCAATTCAATCTGATGGGTAAAGAAGAGCTCTTGAACATTGCATACCATGTGTGATCACGAATTATCCTGCTGGAATATGGCTGATGGTAAGCGCTGAATGTATGGAAGGACCACGGGCTCCAACATCTCACAGATATAGCGCTGGATGCTCAGTGTTACGGCAATGCATACTAGAGGGGTGCGGCAATGAAATCCAACACCACCTCCAAACGATAACACCGGATGCAGGACCAGTGTGGCGACGTATAATGCAACAGTTCAGCAGCCTCTCACCATGATGTCTCCAAACTCGAATCCGACCATCTTGATGTTGCAGGCAGAAGCGGGATTTATCAGAAAATACAATGTTGTTCCATTCCATTGTTCATGTCCACCGTTCATCCCACCATTAGGGGCGCAACCACCTGTGGTTTCCGGTCAAGAGTAAGCAAAGCAATGGGTGCCTTCCGGACATTCCACTTTGCTTCAAATGGCGCCGAATGGTACGAGCGGACAGCGAATGATGCGAAACAGACTGAATTTGTTGTGTTATGGTTCGTAATGTGGGTGCGCGATTCATCACTGTCATGCACACAATCCGCCTGTCATCACGGGAAACAATGCAACGAGGTGGGTACGATTGGTCACGTCGGTCCGTCAATTTCTCTTGCAACCAGTGGTGAAAAATCCACATCACAGTTGCTTGATTTCGTCCAACACCTTGACCGATTTCTCTGAAAGATAATCCGCAATACTTATAGGCTACCATTCTTCTCCTCCGTTGAATTCAGAAACAGTCAAAAGACCCTCAATGTCTTCCGCGATGCATAGTAAACAGCTTACGAAAAAAAGCGGTACTAAAAGACACCGTACTCCGTACTTTAATCGCCAGTCTGTTCTTCCCTTATATAGTGCTTGCGGATGGAACTACAGTCGCTCGTGATGTGCGTCTGAGCAATAATGCTAATGATTTGCATATTTCATCACCGCCAACCCATGCATGCTTCCTTCAGGGTGTTGCATTTTGTGTGGCCAGCAGTGCATAAATTATCTGACAAATTTACTCTTGTCCGTGTAGCTTTAAATCTTTAACAAATACTATTATTTTGTCGAATGGCTTCTATACTGTGCCTCAATTTTAAGCAACAAACTGAAAAAAAAATTTCAATTTATAGTCGTTGATTTTTGTTTCAACTCTTTTAATTTTTGTTTTCTTTTTCATTTTTTCGATTCATTTGGTTATTTTCAAAAAGATTTTAGTTCAAAATATGTGATTGTTTGCATCAGCTCTTATATATTTTACTTAAAAAGAAATCAAATGTTTAAATGGATGAAACACATAAACCGAGAGAGAGATTAATATTTTTCCTTCACAAAATGAAGTACATTTCTATTTTTGCACGAAAAAGTCACACGAGATAAAAGTCAGCTGCGAGAAAAGTCATGATCAAGGAATTCCAAGTAGTTTAAGAATAAAACGTAAGAAAAGAACTTTTGCATAATAAATTGGTACTTTTTATCGGAGAAAGTTCGAATAAACTTCTTCCTATCTTTGATTCCCAAAGTAATACTCTTTTTCGAGCATTTATTTTAATTTAAATACCTCAAGATATTATAGATTTTTTTTGTAGAAGTAATTTAAGAGAAGTATTATCAGATTTTTGTAAAAGTATCATATATATGTAACAAAGAATGTTACTAAAATATTCAGACAGCATTATGTATGCAATTTTATAGCTAATATCGGTATAAAGATTTCGATGTAAATAGTTTTCAATAAATATCTTATGTGTAATCAGATATAATGTAAAATAAAATTATTATTTTCGACTAGTAGAAATTTAACAGAATCAGGTTGAATTTATTGCCAATTACTACTTAAGCTTTAGAAGAAATGGAATTTATCAAACGTTTTCATACATATCTCAGTAAAATATATTTCTAAGCAAAATTTATATATAACTCATACTTCTGTTAAAATATTTACCTCTAAAAATAATAAGAATATAAATCTGATAGTAATATTTTTTGAATAATGTATAAATATTCAGAAATAATAATGTCTTATGTCAAAATACAAGAAAAATCAAGTTCTTAAGTATCCAAAATATTCAAAAATAAATTGGGCAAATTAGAGTTTTTTTATGCATTAAGTACTTAAGGTTTGTGCATTTGTTGGGTTATTTGTTAAAAATATTATCATTAAATCGTAAGAAGTTTGTAACGAATATACGAGTACTATATCGAATTTATTTTGACTCACATTACATAACTTATTTTATCAAAGTAAATAAAATTGGGGAACAAAAAAAATACTCTTAACATTCAATTGAAAAGCCTCTAAGCCTACAGTGAACACTGTTCAAGAAGGTATTTTCTTTATTTTACGATATTTTAAGAAAATTTATAGAAATCTTAATTGTGCTTCATTTCATAGGAGTAAAAAATATTATTAATCAACACTAAATTTTAATTTAATTTGATCTCTTTCATTTATATACTTTCTTAGCAACTATTTGAATGTACTTTCATTATGATTCATTATATATACATTGTAATTAAATAATTACATGGGTCTAATTGTTGATTGTTTGGTTGATTGTTCAATAATGTCACATTTTTAACTCTAGAACGTCCAGGATTTCTATTAGCCTTAAACGTCCACCGGTATAGCTAAATGTATAGCTACTTGTAATAGCTAAATAATTGCATCACTACTGTTCTCGATAGGGTTTATATATAGTTTTTAGACTTTTGAATGTTATATTCATGTAATATCATATATTATGACTATATCATAAAAAACTAACGTTGACATTACATTTCGCTACGCTTATGTGACCACTGCTTTGTCACAAAACATTTCGAATCGCAATTCTGCTAGGAACATTATTTTTGTGCGGTATACATTCAATACTATTCTTAGTGACATATATATATATGGATTTATTGGAATATTATCAATTTCATCTGCATTTTCTTCAGATTATTCGTATGCACTTTCACGCATTCCTTTGTCTTCATCGGAATCTAAATTAGAACAAGACAGATCACCACCTTCCGACTCATTCTCAGAAAGCTACTACAACAAATTAGCAATTTTATCAGGCTTAAACCATTTCTAGGAGCCATCGTTTCAGAGTGTCTGCTCAGCGCAAGGTTCGAAAATCGAATGAGATTTTTTTATGAGCAGATAAGCAAATGCTATGAAACGATAAACTTAGACAACGCAATTTTACTATAATTTATTCATTTCCGCTGTGAATCCAATAACACTGCATTCAAGGTCAAATAAATGTGCGTTCGTACTTAGGGAAATTTGTTTTATTAATAGTATCTACTTAGAGAAATATCTTTCATTGAACGATAGCTATTTGTAATGATAAATTGCCTTGATGTCGAAACGACACCAGTAGACGTTCTAGGTATAATTAGTAGTAAAATCCTTCCTAATTAATCAAGAACCAGAAACAGAAACATTTTTCTGTATAATCACTGTGGAAAATGATTAAAAGTCACTAAAAATTTTCAAATTCCCTGCAAAAATGCGAAAAGGAGAACTAACTAAACAAGCCCCGGTGTTCAATTGACCCCGACGGACATTCTAATGTTAAGCAACATGAAGTCTCAAGGGACGACGACAACATCTGAGCTCACACCCACTCTCCAAAATTCCACCCATACCAATGTGAAAATTTATACCTTAAGAGTTTTAAAAATTATCAGCCTCATTACACAAAGATATTCGAATTAATTTTGCTAATTTACTTATATGTAACTACCAACATTATTAAACTCATTGATATATAAATTAATTTATAAGGATACACTAGCTGCAGGGCCTGGCATTTCACAGGCTTTTTCGAGAGTGTGTGAAGATCCCCTTGGATCTCACTTTGAGAACGAGAATAATTTGGAGTCAGATAAGAGCCAGTAGCCATTTTTATAAATAACTTTCTTTATTTGGTTATCTTTTCCAAATAGAATCAAAGACTTTTATTAACAAATATATCTAAATAGTTATATGAGGTTTAAAAGGGACTTTCCTTTGAATAAACTTAAATATTTAATGATCCAATTAATTAACAATTAGAATATCGATCACGCAGAGATTACCGCGATAAGAGATCCCAGAATTATATTCAATGATGTTCCTATTGAACATTTAACTTTAATCTCACTCCTAATATAAAACTTTAAGGAGACTTTAATTATAAATCAATATTTACCTCACTGCAGCTCAGCTCTTCCTGAGATTTATCCACCTAGAAATCTTCAATAATAAATCTCTAACTTCACCGTTATACCTTCCTGCTTCAATCTCTCTCTCCTACTGCTTTTTACTTTACTATTCCGTTTGACTTAAATACTTTATCTAATCTGCATAATAAGGAATCCCTGTCCTCTTTTTGGAGCTGATTGGAAATAGGTAGGGGAATTAAATTTCCCTAAAAAAGACGACTTGGAAGGTTAGTGATAAAGTTCCGTATATGTTTGTCACAAGTGTAACTTTTTGCCGGTGGAAATATCCCCTTCTCCTCACGGGGTTAACACTTCTTGGTGTGTTTGATTTCCATATTAATTTCATTAAACTTACCTTTTTCAAAATTCCTTCTACCTTTTTGCCCCATTGATCGGGTCTATTTTCCCTTCGCTTAGCACGGCGTTGCACGGGCTTTCTCTAGGGTGTAACATTTTGTCCATGGAAATTTTCCATTTATAGTGAGACACAGAAATGTTTGCAGTTTTATTGGGTGCAGCTATGGTAATCTAGAAGTCATGGCCACGGGCATGGGGCCAGCATGTCATGAGTTCGAGCTTCAGTACCACTGATGACGCATTGTTTAAAAGGATTAATGCACATAAAATCTGTCGTGGCACAAAATCCTCAAATTGGTATTTTGAGAAAGCTCGGAGAGGAGGGTGATCGTGTTTGTCATTTCACCATGGCTCAAAGTTACGAGGTCCGTCACCATTATCCCTCATGTTCTTTTATAGTGCGATGTAAATAAACATTTACTTGATTATCAAGATGACACAAGGAATAAAGTTTTGGAGGAGTCATTGTATGTGTTAAAAAAAGACGCCTTCACTAAAAATTTCCAAATGTGTTTTTACCACATCTGAAAGTGTAATTGCGCTAAAATATATGTTATTATAAATAGAATTTTTTTAATATCTAAAAGTCCAATTAAATGTCTAAATAATATGTGATATGCATTTATGTTTTAATTGTTTTACAAATTTTGTATTATATATTTCTAGTTTTCAAATATTCGTGGTTAGAAAATTCTCAGGTAGATTAAATTGAATGAAGTAGATTATACCTAATACGATAATAGTGAGCATTGGAATCAGAATTTTCCCTAATCTCATTAGCTGATCAGTCGATAAAGGGATGTGGTCCCTTAATCGGTTTAGTTAATGGAATACTAAAGTAACCTACACACACGGAATCAAAGGAGCAATCATTTTATTCTCTGTGTGTGTGAAGGATACTTAATAAATTATAATTGCTATTGAAAAGTTAATTTTCTTTTAGTTATATATATATTTTGAAATGCTGTAGGAAATTTACCTTTATTTCATAATAGGGTTTTGGAAAAAGGTTTGTATTGAAATAACACATCAAATAAGGTTTGTTTGTGCAATGTTGTTAGAATCAAATTGAATTATTCTCAAACTCAATACGTATGGGTAATTTATGTTTCCCCAACTAGATAAAAAGTGACAAATTTTATTCATCTATAATAATCAATTGTTAAGTCATAAACCTAATCGTTTTTCTTAAAACTATAAAGTAGTATATTATATATTTCTAATAATTTAATATTATACTATTCTTTTGCTTAGTTTTGTCGTCTTCGCATAAAAACAGAATATGCAACTACTAAATATTATAATACGAATTCATTGATTGTTTATGAACTTCAGTTACTCGAAGGCTATTGACGTCGGACTTCGCAGTTTTCCCCACAATCATGTGACGAGGATGATACATGATTATACACCCTATTTTTCAAACTTCCACTTCCCTCCAAAATTAGAATCTTGAGCCTCTGCAAGTTTAACTTGCATCAACTCCTCTACACGACGGGTCTTGAGGGGGACCAGAACTTAAACCCACTACTAGATAGAAGCAGCCCTGTTTATGAGTTCATGACCATGACAAAATATAAATATATATTCGTTGGCATAAAAATTTGCGCACCAAGAAGTAAGAGTACGATTGTTACGAAACTGGGCATGAAAGTATGTGTCAGGCAGATATGTGAATAACTGGAAATGCAACGTGATTTCGAATTGTGAAAGCAGAGCTTGTTTTCGTATATTCAATCTGCTGTAGAGTTAAGTTTTATAACAAGATATGCCATTACACCGCCATTGGAGACAATATGAGCAGCTGTCAGAGATCGAAAAAGGAAGAATCTTAGGGAGAACGAAAACCGTACGCTCAGTTAGATGAGTAGCTCGCTACAAATACCGTTCTGACTTTCCTTTGTGGAGGAGTTGGAACCAGTGGACAAGAGAAAAGTTTGTTACATTACATGGCGACCAGACTCAGGGCGCTCTTGACAGACCAATAGTCGAGAAGACAGGCACGTCATACGACAAGAACGCATAACGCCAACTGTCTCTTTGCTCGTCATCCATACACTTACAGCACTTTCACTACAAGCATCTGTGTCATTCCATACCATCGCAAAGAACCTGGATGAAAGACAGTTACTATTGCGGTACCCATTATGTATATTGCCATTAATACTTAGTTGAATGGTGTCGCACTCGAAGGTATTGGACTGCAAACGAATGGAATCAGATTCTCTACAGCAACCAATCCAGATTCAATTTGAGCAGTGATGACAACCGTGTACGTGTGTGGAGGCCCTGTGGTGAACGACTCAATCCTGCCTTCCCCTGTACAGCAGCCCACCACTCCCACAACTTGTGTGTTGGTATTGGGTGCCATTGCATACGACACACAGTCACTTCTAATATTGATCCACGGTCCCCATGACAACTCAGAGGTACGTTCTTGACATTCTTCAGTCACATATGTTGCTACTCATATCGGGGCTTTCAGGGGCAATTTTCAACAGGTCAGTGCTCGCTCACACACAACAAGGGTTTCGCAGGACTGCCTACACCACATTTCCCCCTTCCCTGGCCTGTTCAATTTCCCTATTTGTCGACGATCGAAAATATCTGGGATCATTTAGGACGGTAAGTTGGACGGCCTACGAGTTTGGTCGAAGTAGAGGTGCTTTTACAGCAATTGTGGAACTCAATATCGCAGGACATCATGCGTGACTTGTATGCCTGATAGTATAGCCGTGGCGCCAATGCAGTTGCCAGCCGAAGACTGCCAGCCAGACGAAGAGCCGAAGACTGCCAGCCAGACGAAGAGCCAAAGACTAATCAACAATAATTTTAAATATTCCTTCCCAGGTCTAAACAATAACAGTACAATAGCATCTATAATAACTACACTTAGAACAAAGCAGATAAAAGGAATGAAAATCTCAACTGATGGACAAAGAAGCTACAATAACCATTGCCCAAACTGCCCTAATGTTCAACTGTCAAGTTGACCAGCAATTCAAGCCAGGCTTTTCAAGATCAGCCCAGAAGACGCAGAAGATTTGATTTTCTCTGATAAAGCTGTTGAGAGGTTGCCGAAGCAACAACAACAACATACCTGATCATATTACATCCTGCATTCATGGTAGTGGTGGTCCAACAGAGTACTAAGACTTCCATTTCTTTGTAATTTTTTCTAAAATATATAAATGACCGTTTTACTTTAATTTTGTAATTACTTACTTACATCAGCGTTGCAATTATGTAGTATGTAAAATTTTGTTTAATTCTGACAACTTTTTCTTGGTGTGTAAATGTTTATGTCAATGAGTGTAATAAAAAACCAATCACGTGCTTGCTTTACACTAAATAATATATCACTGGATTGGTTAACAGTTTATTTTAAATATTCATTTTTGATTTTAAATAATTGTTCCTGTTTATGCAAAATATAAAGATAATTTTAAAGGAATTGTTTAAGCATATTTATTTATTTATTATTTGAAATATTAAATGTGTCCTCTTACATTTGTCGCTTTCAGTAATGTTAATGACGCTAGTTTCTATTTAAAAACATTTGCTTAATATATTTTCACAATCAATTAGAAATTAACATTTGTGATGTTAGAGTAAAAACTGGAAAGAGCTTTCTATTATAAATTAATACCAGTTTCTGTTGCAAAGTTGAAATAATAGCTTTTGAACAGATGCCAGTTCCAATGCCTAGGATTTGGGTATCTTCTTCGAAATAGTTTAAAAGCTATCCGCTGTGAAACAAAAGTACTCTTTCACAAACTCCAAGAGTTTGAAATGTTTAGAAAACACTTAAACTTTGAAACTATTTACTTTCTTTCCAACTAACTTTAATAGATAGTATTTGTTTTTCTTCAGATTCGCGAAAACTGGAGAAACAAAAGGGAAAAAATGAAATTCTTACAAACGAATTTGTTTTAATAACAGTGTGGACACAGAAAAAATTATAAACAATGAAAATATTAGTAAGAGAATCTCATTTAATAAATAATTTAAGACAGTATTATTTTCTCTTTGTTCAGTCCTTTACAGTTTTGTTCAGGTTTTCTTTATTAAACTTATTAATTTTTTTCTTTTTTATTTATTTATTTTTTATTTGATATGATCTTTATTTAATATAATCCACTTGTTCTCACAAATATGTACACATGACAAAATAATGCAGTGGTGGAAGGCTTCATTGTTATTTGGATGATAAATATAAGGGTTGCCCAAATTAAATGTGGACGTATACGATTACGTTAGAATGAGTACAGCTATAGCAGAGCCAAAGAACAGGGACACGAAGCATGGTAAGAAGTGCATACTGCATACGATGTTAAACAGCGAAACCAGTAAGTGATAGAGAAAATTAATCGAAAGTAAAGTCATGCCATATAAGAATGCGTCCAGGTCGGAACAACGTGTGATAGTACGGTTTCTCTTGAAAAGAGGTGAGTTTAATGCGGACATCTTAGAACAGTTAGTGTAAAAGTTTTCGCGAAGGACAAGAAATGATATCGGATCTCCATGACAATGTCTCTGCTCACACGACTCCCGTGAAACAAAGCAACAAAAAAATCCGTTGTAAAATGTTAGAACACCCACCGTACAGTCCGGAATTGCAACCCTAGGAATCCTAAGCACTTAGGTCACATAATACAATATTACATTACAATTTGACTGATGAAGTGAAGGAAGATAGGCAGGACTTCCTCAAGAATCAACCACGTTCTTTCTAAAGTTAAAACATAGACCTGCTGCCAAAACGATTGGACTTGTATTACAAACCCCAGAGCGATTTCTTTTGATTTCCAATAAAATCATTCCTTTTATTGAACTTGTCCACTTTTCATTCGGGTAACCCTTATATAAAAGACAATTCAAAATGCAAAATTTAGGTGTATGAAATCGAAACTAAATCTTATAAGTATATAATGACAAACACATCTTCCTAAAATAGAATAAGTTTGGATAAAGTTAAAAATATTACATTTTAAGATTTAAATCTTAATATAGAATAGGATACACTGGTGGGCTCAAAATTAAGAAAACTTCCGTATTTCATCAAAAAAAGCATTGAATGAGATATAAAACTAATTCTTCCACAGTCGAAAATTTTTAATGCCTGCTAAGTAAGTTTTCGTATGGTCTATGCATTTAGAGTGAAATGTTTAGTAAACAATAGTTAAAATGAGTCAATGCTGTAAAAAATAGTTAAAATTAGTTGAAATATTCTTGTCTAGAAAGGACAAATTAAGCACAACGCGTATTCATACAGGCCATTGATTTTATGAACCATGTCTTTTGGTTCATTTAAAATGTATTTGTGTAAGGGTTTTTACATTCCTACAGAATTTTTAATATTTTTAAACTTTCTATCTATTTACTTTTTTATTGAGATAAAATTCATATGAAAAAAAGCATATACGATAAAAATATCTATCTAATTATTAACACCAGATTTGCCCAAGGAAGTCATTTTGACTGTTTTGTATTTCCAATTAGAAAAACAATTACGTATACAATGACACAATTTCTTAGACATTTTTAGAATACATTTTTTCCCTAAGTGAGCAAATTTTTGTTTTAGTGTTAATATTTACTAATAATTTGTTATATGTGACTGTAAACAATATAAAAAATATTAAAAATTAATTTTAAACAAATTTATTTATACAATAGTTATTCTTTCACAATGCAGTCATTCTGACTGCTTTTGGGCATGATGGGTATATACTAAATTTCAGTCTTTCTACTGTTAAATAGTTAGTTTAAATACATCTCGAGGATGAGTGATGTGTTTCAAACATTCTACATATTATCATTGGACGTTACATCACTAATATATCAATAAGGTGAATTGCAATGAAGGAAGGTTTCGAAATGTTTTATCGTAAATTAGATAAAGAAAAACTAAAGAACGTTTTAAAAAGTTGGTAAGTGGTTCAAAATAATGGATTGTAACATAAAGTGTGATAAGCATTGAACACATTCGTCATTTTGCTGTCATTTCCATTCCAGATGCCACTGGAAATATATTCAAAGTATATCACCAGCGGTCTCCGAAAGTATATAAAGTAAATTATCTTGAGAGTTACTTTACATGACTTTTATGAAAAGGCATCAATGTTGGAAACATTATTTTTTTCTCGTCATTCAATAAAAACTTGAAAATAATCTTTAAACTGAAGATTCATGTTACTATTCTATCAATCTGATGAACTAATTTGATTTGACAGACACCTAGCAAATTTTTTTTTCTTTCCTGTAATATTGATTCTCTGTGAAATTCTCTGAAGGTTGTGCTACGGTTACCCTTGAAAATAACTCTAAGCGGTTTGTTTTTCAGGGGTAAAAAGCTTGATCCTTTGTTCTTTCTTTGTAAAACAATGATCCCTGAAGTATATAGTGGTATTTGGATGATTTTGGCTTTACGACATTATAGCAGTTTTAAAAAAATTGAATGTCTTTCCTAACACACAATAATTCCAATTCTTTAACACATCAGAGCATTACGTTGAGTTTTAACTCTATATTCAGCTCAAAGCTCGAACGTTCAAAAAGAATTAAATCATACAAAATTAATGTAACTGTACAATTGCCTCTTTGCATTCTAATATCAATCTTGCGTAAATATACGCAAACCACACACACACACACACATTCCTCTTAACAAATTAGTTGAATGCGTATCTTGATGTATTACTACAATAAAAACTTTAGATGGCAGGATGAAATAGTAATACCATAAAATGTAAACCCCAAAGTAATGAAATATTAACAGCTGCAATAGATATTTTTTAAAACTATTATATAAGTATATTTGTATAATTGTATAATGTAAACAAGAAAATTTATGAAAACGGGTATATGTGCACACGTGTATTATCACCATAAAAAGATTTACGATAAAAATAATTTTACTTTCTTTTATGGTTATATTTTTCTTTTTTTTAGAATCTATGGGACATAAAAGATGCTCATACTATATATTCCATTGGATATGGACTTTCCTTGGTAGCTCTTGTTATAGCATTGTGGATATTTCTTTACTTCAGGTAACTATCTCTACATGTAGTCAATAATTTATTTAAAACACAAAAATTTTTTTTTCTTTGAAAAAGAATTTTTAGTTTAAAATAAATTTTCAAAAGATCATTAATATAAGTTTGCATTTGATATAAACAAATCCTTCACAAGTATCTTAATTTTCAAAAAAAAAATATGTTTAAAAATATTAACACAGCAAACATGAATTTAATCCTTACTATAATTATGAAATAGATCGGTACTCCCTTTAACGTAGAACTAAAAGAATATTTACCACGACTTTCATTATCAGATATTATTAAATTTAATGCTGTAATTTATATCAAAACAAACTATCTGCTTCAAAGAAAAATATAGCATTGAGTGTGTAATTATAATTTTTACTGTTTTAATGTCTTAAATTGCATATCTCGTGTAACATTAATTTATCTCTGTTTAAAAATTTTAATTTCAAAATGATTTCTACATTTGCTACACTGTATTTTATTTGAAGTTTTGCTTAAATTTTAGCTAATAAGTTACATTACGTTCATAATATTCATATATAATATATATGTAACACTTAGTTATAAATTCTGAGTTATATTTATATTACTTTGAAAGACTCAACGGTATACCTATTACAATTTTGATGTAACTTAAAAGTCAATTACCATCTTGAGCGTAAAATAAAAAAATTGTAATGTAATCTCTCAATATTATGTTATTCTAAAATGAAAAAAGTAATGATTTTTGAAAAGGTTGAAATAAATATTTATTTCGCATCTGTTATAACCTATTCAATGCCAGCAATATAATTCGAACGAGATGCAGTTATGTTAGTTTTATTTGCAGTATTTTAATGTATGTATTGTTTTACTCGATCCCTTAAAATTTTTGAAGCAAAAGTAATTAAGAAAAAGAGTAGTAAACAACATACATTCATTCCAAATAAATGAATAAACTATTATATGAAATCTTTGTTTACTAAAAAAGCAAAGTAAAGTTGTCAGAAAATACAGTATTCTACAAAATTAGTTTAACGATGTGTAATTCCTAAACATTTCCTTTCTTTGAAAATAATTCAAGAAAAAAGAAAACATTAATTAAATGTAACATTTGTTAAACACTTCACTTGTTTCATAAGACTGGAAACTCCGACAATGAGATGGGCCTCATTTATAAGTCGAGTTTTATTAATGAAGAAAGGACAAGAAATTAATCGCAAGAAAAGAATGAAAACAATTTAGTCTGAAATGTTTTGTCTTTTGAACAAGTCACAATGCTCTCATAAACGATCTTATCCTTGATATTTTCTTGTGTTTAAAAAAGAATTCATTCTTAATTTACAAGGACAACTTCAAAAAAGTATCATTACTAAAAAACTAATATTTCTTCTAGAATTTCACTTCATTTGTCATTCTATAATATAAAAATAATTCTAATGTGCAAAATACAAAAGTTGTGGTTTGTTCCTTTTAAAACATACTTTAATTAATTTTATGGATGTTTTAAAGAATCAAAAATTGTTTATTCAAAAGTTTCTTTCCTTAAACTTTTTTCGTAATAATTGTTCTTAAAATTTCGGAGAATTTTATTTCAACTAAGAAGTTTTTTGCATCTTTTTATTTAAACTAGTTTTTGTAATATTTTATATTTTACAAAATTTTCGTTCGACGTGAGAAAATCTACATAAAAAGTTTCTTCAACACACTTTTATAAAATGATATAAATAACCTTGAATTGTTCATAATACTATATAAGAATGTTTTGTAATAGCTGAGATTGTATCAGGTACCTCCAGGTTTTTTTTAAATACGTTACAATTAGAGGATTATTTTTGATAAAGGAAAAATATTTTTAGATTTTATCTTTATTTCTAATTTAGAGTGATTAAATTTATTATATTTAACAAAACTGACAAAACTAAAAGATTGTAACTTTTAAAGCCTTTATTTTAACTTTCGAATATTTTCAAAAGTAGACATTTGGGTGAAATTTGTCATGTTTGGTGAAAATTAACATAATTATTCTTAAAGCAACTGTTATCGTACTTGCAATCCAAATTTTAATAACTTTCTTGGAAAGTTTTAAAATTCCTTTTAGTTAGGATATTTATTTTATTATAATTTCGTTTTTAACAAAAACAAAATTATTTAAACCTAGCATATAATAAGATAAACCAACAAAACAATCGTATCATATGTTATACCTTTATGAAACTAATTTTAATTTTCCTAATTTATATATCACATTAGAAGTTTATACTCTACTAGTTAGTGAATTGCGCTTTGAGTTTTTTGTCATATGTATACAAGTTAAAATAAATAATAAAAATTTTGGAATTTTTTAAGATTTTTATTTCGATTTTTCGAAGAAATAATTTATTGTAATTTATAAAAAATATCAAAATATTTCAGGAAACTGCAACCCATTTTAAAAAAAGGACGTAACATTTTATTACATTATTTAAATTTTCTGTTTATTATCTCAATCATTTTTCAGTTGAGTGTTTCATTTTTATTTTAATTTCTCAATTTATTATATAATTTGTATTTTAATTTTTCATTTTTAATTTACATCTAATTAAATGTTCAACGTAAATTTATAATGTTTTATTTAACATTTATATTCAATACATGATAGTAAAGGAATTATTTAAAATTCGAAGATGCTTAAAAATCTCTCTGGATTTCTTCTTAAACAATTTTCTTTTTATATTAATTTGTTTTTATCACTTTAGATTGAAAACTCTGTTTGAATATCTCTGAAGTAATTCTTAAACATTTTAAATAATATATAAAAGGCTTTTTACAAATTCTTAAAGTATCAAATGTTCATTCTCTTAAATATTAAGGAAGAAGGAAATGAATTCACGTATTTTGATTCCAAAATATTATGATGTTGTAAGCATTAATTTATTTCTAAGTCGTCGAAAACTGAAAATTTGTGATTAAGGATATATTCTCATACAGAATGAAGACCTTTGAACGTATTTATCTGATAGCGGCAATTTTTAACTTGTAGATTCCAAAAACAAATTTTAAACAATATTCAAATCACTAAGTGAACATGTTATTTAAATCTTTCTAAATAATATTATTTCTTGTGGTGAAAATGCTCTTTTATGCAAAGCATATGTATTGTAATTTTAAAACTTTATTGCTATTTAATATTTCAATTATGGTGAAAAAATTGAAGAAATAGCCATTTGTCATTGAATCCTTGTCTGTAGCATTTTACAAATTATTGTGTGTATCAAAATTTAATACCCTTTTTCATATTTCATGTAGTTATCAATCTCATTAGATGTTTAAGTTAAAAAATTATAGTATTCACTTCCTTTTCTGTAATGTTTCAAAAAATTGCATTATATAGTTTTATGGTTAATTATTTTAATTTAACAGAATACATTTCACTCTAGTTACCCAAGTGCAAATAGCGATGAATTTCTTCATTCGAAAATTTATCAGAGAACAAGAGTGATACTTAATCAATACCTCACCCTCCTAATTTTCACGCCATACTCGTGAAGATTTCAAATTTAAATCTCCTGTTCTTCATCTCACTTCATCTTTACTGAAATCAGGACTTGAACCAACCCTGACAATTGCGAGTCTAATCATTGAAATATTATAGCTGAAGTACTTTGAATTAATGCCTCTTATTTAAGATAGATTGCTAGGAGAGGGGGGTGCCAGCTCAGGTGTCGTCCACGTCACTTGACCATGGTTCAAAATTACGTGGTCCGTCGCCAAAAACCCTCGTGTAGCTGAACAGTGCGACGTTAATATTCAATCAATAAATCAATTAAGATAGATTGCTAATCAAATCTATATCACTGCAATTAATATTTTAACACTATTTTCCAATTATTTGATTTCATAAATTATTCGAATGCTTTAATTTTATAATTTGTTGGCCACAGGTTGTCTTTAAGACAGCCTTTTTTGATATTGTGATGCACACGTAATTGGTCATAAGTAATTTGTAAAGATCATACAAACAAATCTGGTTTAAATTGTCCTTACTGATAATCATTCTTTGTTATAAATTCAAATGAATTCTTAACAACCTGTTGGAAAAGAAAGAAGTTTTGAGGTCAGTGATTTGATGATAAGTTCTAGTTCTATGTAGTTGTCTAACCACTGTGCCGGATGAGTGACTGATGATCTGAAATATTTAATACATAAAGCTAAGAAAGATAATCTTTACAGGTGTTTCTCTGTTTACTTTCCGTGTCTCAAAAACCAAATTCCAAAATTTTAATAATAATAATAATAGTAATGTTAGTAGTTATAGTAATGAAATTAACTAAGCGTTCTCTCTCTCTATTTAAATGAGCACGGAATATTTTATACAGCAAACCTCGTTTTTGTTTATTGTACAAACAATGAATCAAATTACATGTACTCAATTTACCTACTTTAGTATGCAAAACCTTTTCGTTGATATAAAAGAAACCCAATGCTCTAGAAGAGGAATAAGAATTTGACTTCTAAAACCCTGCAAAATGTACAGAAATACTGTAAATATATATGTGCATCAAGTTTTCCTTAATTTTATTTTATTTCTGTTTGCAAACTGATTTCTATTCTATGTTAGTTTTCTATATAAGTCGGTTTTATAGAAATTTCTCTGTATCTGATCAAAGTTTCAGAATCTGTTGTAGACAGTAAAGAGGATCTTTATTACATAATCCCCATGAATTTGAATTTCATTTAAAAAAAATTTATTGATTGATCCCTTACATCATTGAAACACAGCTCATTTAAAGTAAATATGTTTTATAGTTAAAAAATTGTTAGTTAAAAATTAATATTTCATTTTACTTTTAAAATTATGTATATTGTAACTTTATTCCACATTTCGAAGAACTTACGAGAATTTCTCATATAACACTGGAATACTTTATTTAACTGGAAGTGTCCACTTTCTCAATGGAGCGACTCATACCTCTTTACCCCCATCTGGCCATTGTGACCTCTCTAATGTGTTTTCCAGAGCTTCTGGAAGCGAGCCATATTACACCAAGATCCCAATTACGAGAACGTAAAATTATCCAGCGATTGCTCGTGATGGCGAAGTGCTTGGCGACGACAAGTCGAAACATGTTTCTTGGCGGAAATAATCTTTACTCGTTAGAAAAGTGAAGCCTTATGCCGTTTAGTCAGTTCTAGTGGAATTTCCCGGTAATGAAATAAGACTATCCAGACTTTCATTGAATCTGTTTTAATTCTCTCCGGATATTTAGTAGGAGCTAGTAACAAGTTATTTCGCCATGAGGCTTTTTAAAAGATACTAGTAATAGTTTGACAGCAAATGGATATCCGATATTCGAAAGAAAGTAATTGCTTTGAATCGATTAATCAAATAATCGTAATTGAAGCTTATCGATTTATCTTTTTCTCCGAAAACAATTCTGTTTTATATTAGGAATAACGATTTCTGAACATGATTAAATTGTATGTGTATGAATAAAAGACAGAAATCATTTTTGTCAAAAACTAGAAAAGTTTTACACACTTTTAGATATAATAAAATGTGAATTTTAGTACGAGAATTTACTGTTAGTGCTATTTGCTTTTTATTGATATCAAAAACTGAAAATTGGAACGCATCACTCTTAATAACATTATATAATATTTAATTAAACTTCTACTAAATAATGTTCTGAACTAAAATACATTAATAATAAAAGAATTCAATGATGCTCTCTCTAAACTGTTAATATTATAGAAACTTTTGTTCATAAACCAAACAAATATCATCGTGCAGTTTATCATTTTCAATGAAGCCGGAAATAGTTCAATTTGTGAAGGTCTCCTTGGACCTCACTTTGAGAACGAGAATAAATAGGAGTCATGAAAGAACCAGTAGCCATTTTTATAAACAACTTTCTTTATTTGGTTATCTTATCCAAATAGAATCAAAGACTTATTAACAAATATATCTAACTAGTATTATGAGGTTTTAAAGGTAATATCCTTTAAATTAACTTAATTAATGATCCAATTAATTAACAATTAAATAACGATCACGCAGAGATTACCACGATAAGAGATTCCAGAATTATATTTAATAATGTTCCTATTGAACATTTAACTTTAATCTCACTCTTAAAACTTTAATGAGACTTTAATTATAAATCAATAATTACCAACGGAATCTCAACTCTTCTTGAGGTTAAATTATCTCCAACAAGAAATCTTCTATTTAACTTCACTATAACTTTCTGCTTCAATCTCTATCTCCTACTGCTCTAACTTTACTATTCCGTTTGACTTAAATACTTTATCTAATCTGCATATAACAAGGAATCCTGTCCGCTTTTTGGAGTTGATTGGAAATAGGTAGGGAATTAAATTTCCCTAAAAAGGACGACTCAGAAGGTTAGTGATAAAGTTCCGTATAGATTTGTCACAAATTGAATGATAAAAAATTATTTTTTCAAAACATACTCTTTTAAAAGTAAATTACATTGAAAAATCCTTACACAACCATATTTAAAATATAAGGTAAGCTTTCACAATCTGCTGAAATTTTCTTTTAAAAAAGAATATATATTTGTATTATTCCAAAACCATAATTTATTAAAGCATGAGTAACATGTATATGATAATTATGAACTAAGGTGTGTGCATTCCTTTACTTATAGTAATGCAATATAATTATTTTATTCTAAAAATAATTATAATACATATACACATACAGGGTGATCTGCTAGCTGACCGACAAACTTGCAGGGTGCGTACAGAGTACAGAAACAACTCGGAATCAGGGTCATAATTACGAGCTATGGTAAAAAGAAGTAGAGAAAAAGAACAGAACCAATAACACATTAAAGGAACAGAAAACATTTTATTGAAAGATTGTACTACAACAGGTATTCGAAATTACGACCAAAAATCGTCTGGTAAGCCTGACAGCGGTACTGTATGGAATTCCTTGCGCTAAAAAAACCCCTCCTGGAAATTTTGCGGTAGGTACCGCTGAACAGAAGTTTTTGTGAAAACTGTTGGATTTCGTCAATTGCAATCTATTTCCCGATGAAGTAGGATGAACTCGTATTCAAACGAAGAATTGGTCAAGATGGAATTGATCAACACGGAGCTGCGAATTGTAGTGTACATGCTGCTCGGCTGTTTTTCCAAGGTTGTTACTCGGGCAGGCATATTCTACATCACACGACCTTTGCAAATGTAAATAGAAGATGACATGAGACGGGTTCTGGTCCCATTTAGAGTTTCATGTACGAAACTCATGTTCCTTTAGTTGCAGAAATCTTCGAGAACGTTAAAAATTCCATTCAGGTCCGCTGTCAGGCTTTCCAGATGACCCTAGGTAATAATTTCGAACATCTGTTGTAGTACAACCTTTCAGTAAAAAGTTTTTTGTCCCATTAATGTGCTGCAGTTTCAGTTCTTTTTCTCTGCTCCTTTACGGCATTTGCGACTTTGCATTCCTTGTGATTCCGAATCGTCTTTGAAACCCCTACACACTCTGCCAGTTTGTCAAACTGGTAGAGAATCACCTTGTAAATATTTGTGATGAAATGGGCTGCATATTAAAAATTAAGCCTTTGCAGACACTGTAAGTCCCCAAATGTGAGAGCCATTTCAGTGGCGACATCCTCTAGTGGCGGCTCTTGCTACGAAATGTGGACGCTTGAGTTAACGTAATTCAAGTTCTCGTTGGTTGGTAAATATTACCGTTCACTGTAAATATGAAATCATGCATCTGTATTAATATTACATTTTGTCCAGTGAACAATTAAATGAAAACCTGCGTTGTTATATATCGTTTGATTAAGTTACCCGACTACGTTCGGAACCGTGATTTTGCAAAAGCGCATAAATGGATAATTTTAATGATATTTAGAGTTACTTTTAGATTAGAACATATGCATACAATTGCTTTAAGGACATTTTGTCAAAAAAAATTTATTTAAATACAATATTTTGGCAAAAAATTAACTTAGAATAATCTTTATTCCAAATGTTCTCCTTTTGTGAAAAATGCTTCTATTATAATAATATTTTGCCTGTATATAGCTCAGACCTCTCTACAGAGGCTCAACTAGAATTTTTGAAATATATAACTTAGAAGTGAGTTTATTTATATTTTACGACAACAGAGAGGAGCAATTTTTAAGAAAAAAACGCCAATAATTATTTCAATTTGTGGTAACTCTGAAAATAATGTGAATTTTTCAAAAATTCTAGTTGAGCCTCTGTAGAGAGGTCTGAGCTGTATACAGGCAAAATATTATTATAATAGGACCATTTTTTACAAAAGTAGAACATTTGAAAAAAAGATTATTCTAAGTTCATTTTTTGCCAAAATATTACATTTAAATTAATTTTTTTTTTGTCAAAATGTCCTTAAAACATATTTATGCATGTATTCTAATCTGAGTGACACTCAACATTATGAAAATTATCCATTTATGTGCTTTTTTAAAATCACGGTTCCGAATGTAGTCGGATACCTTAAAATAACGTAATTAATTTGCTTTTTTCTCAAATATTATAGACATTTAAAAACAATCTATTTAAGGCATTAAAAAATTGTACTTTCTTAAATGCTGCAAAATGTTTCTTTTAAAAACTAGGAAAACCTTGTTTTGTTTGATTGTGTAAAATCATGTTATTAGATTGATTTTATGAAATAATGTTGTAAGATTAATAGATTTTTGTCATATCGTCCAGGAAAAAACACATTTTTGTTGTTGCAGCTTAACCGATTTATTTAAAACATATCTAAAATTTTTGATAATATCTTAAAACACAATCTTCTTGGAGTCCACACTCAGATCCTCAATCTCTTTTACAATCATTTTCGCCCGCGTTCCTCTTTTTCGTTCAATCACAGGAATTGAGTGTTAGCGGGCTGCATGACAATTTTATAAAATCATGCTGTGAATCTGATTGCTTATTAATACCGTGATTTGAAGTCCAGGATGTTATTGTGGCTAATCCATTTCAAATGTTGAGACAAAACTTGAGCTAACACCAAACTCTCTAAATTTCCTGACCACATTAACGTGATTACTTCTAGCCTCAAAAATTTAACGAGCATCAACTTATTTATATGGAGTCTTTATTGGCATCAGCACTCAAACCCACAACTCGAAAAAAATAAAACCACCCCGCGTACACGACTACACCATTTGGCTACCATGGACCATAATATTATGGGATAAGACACGTTTATTTTTCTTTCATTCGTTACATGAATTTATTTTACGAAACAATCAAAACTGAAAAATTCATTCTTGCTTCCTTTAATAAACTCGTAATTAATGCTTCCTTTTTTTCCACATTTTAATGCCTTTGTTTAGTTTAGAGGAGTATTTAAAACCTTTTATCTTATTCAAATATGTACTGAATATTCTGAAGCCTTCTGCTGCCATTGTACTTCTCTTAGTATCCGAACTAATCGCTACATTTCCAAATGAAGAGTACCATCCATTTATGATATCCTACAAAAAATGAATGAAACAATAGGCAACTAAAAAGATTTCTACAAAGTACAAGGCGTGACACAAAAAAACGAGACTAAGTGTGTAGCTTGAAAAAAGAGTGGAATTGGCAACAACTGCTTTGGTGACGACATCCCACGCTCCTCCTCTATCTATGAGGCCAGTTGCACCTTAATAAATCATGCCAGTTGGGAGTACTGCGTCATTGAATGAACACATACAACTGCTTTCTGCTGGAAAATTGTTGAATCAACATCCACTTCCTCTTGAAACTTTAAAAGTCAACCATGGAAACATTTCAAATATTAACTGAGGCTAATGGAAATGAAACTTCGTCTCGTGCACATATGTTTGAATGGCCTAAACGGTTTTCATGGGGAAGGGACAGTGTTGAGGATGATGAACGTGCTAGCTACCCAAGGTAAGCGATTACAAACTAGAATATTGCCAAAATTCGTGGTATGAGTAAGTTCCTACTCACATCAATGGTCAGATTATTAAGCAACACTACTACATTGAAATGCTAAGAAGACCGAAAAAATTAGGGGGCCTGATTTGGGGAGTGATTGATGGCTGTTGCACCTAGACAATGACCCACTCACACGCCTGTATCTGTCAAGCAGTTTCTGACCTGCAAAAACATTACTGCGATGAAGAATCCTCTTTATTCTTCGGATTCGGCTCCATGCAACTTTCCTTTACTTCCTACAGTAAAATCTTGCTTAAAGGGAGCTCATTTTTCCTCAGTTGAAGAGGTTCACGCAAAAACGGAGAATCTACTGAAAGGCCTTCCAAAACCCTCGTTTCAGAACTGTTACTAGCCATGGAAGTGCCGAATGCAGAAATGTGTGAATACTGAAGGAGACTACTTTGAAGGTGACAATGTTAAGAAAAACTGATTCTGCAAGTACAATGATTTAATAGACCAGTCTCGTTTTGTTTTTGTTTTTTGTATGTGTCACACCTCGCATTTAGTTCTATAGTGTCTTTATTTATTAAGTAACATAAAAGAGGACTATTTTCTCTAACATAACGATCATATATTAATCGTGCTTACTGAAGGGCTAATACCCCACATTCTGTGAGTTACCACTATATCTAAAATATTCGCTGCGTTAGCTTGTATTATATTCATCATTATTAGCAGCACATAATTTTTTTATTACTCGCATTAAATTATGGGAAAGTTAATTCAAACATTGCTCAATGTAATGAATTTGCGCTGAAATAGTAAATATTCATTGATCGAAATTTTTAGTAAGAAAATCTATTTTCATAAATTCTGAGTTGAAATCATTTTCTCTCAGTGGAAATTAATTAAAGTGTGTTCAAATAGAGGGGAAATTAATGTACTTCAAATTAATCCCAGTTGTCGAATGTAGATTTTACTCATGATGCAAGTTCTATGACGCAATATAACTCTAAAAATGCAATGGGGAATTTATCATCGAATTGCTAGGAAATAATTTCTTCGGACTAATTAAAGAAAATTTTCGTTTTTCGAAATATTACGCTCAATTCATAAGTTTGTGTTACCAATCACATCTGTAAGCGTCATGTTATGAAGAGAGCATGAGGAGTTTTACAAATAAATTAATTTTAAAAAAATTCTTAAGTTTGCCTAAATATAAGATAATTATTTTTTGAAAATATTAATTATTTTTTCGTTTCCCTCTCCCGGTTGTAATGAATTTACTCACAGTAATAAAAACCTTATTTCATTTGAGATAAAGATTAAATTAGTTCAATAATAAAAATTTCAGTCATCATGTTCAAAATAAGCTTTGAAACAGATGGTAATAAAAGTTTTAATTTAAAATTGCTACCTGTGCACAAACAATTTTAATTAGCTCTTTACATACTAATAACATAATAGTTCTGCATGTTTTGAAACATTTTGTAGATCGAATCAAAGAAAATTGAATAAAAATGCATCTACTGAATAAAAAAACATTTACAATAAAATAATGTGATCATTGAAAAATAAGAAATGCTTCCTGTATTAATGTTTATATTTTCTAAAGGATTTTATATTTTGTAAATGATTGCAATTAAAAACAATTGCAATTTCTTTGCTTGAGAATCTGATTCTCTAAGATTTAAACGAAGTACTTTAATACATAAATATCTACTTAAAATCGCTTAGGATTTAAAATACAACCATTCTATTCATCTTTTTTTAGATAGCGATTTTTTAAATATATATTTATGATTATGTATGGTAAAGTAGAAAAATAGTTATTTTTACAATTTTATTTATATACTGTAAATATTGTTCTTCCCCTTGATTCCGTTTTCCAAAGATTTATTTCTTCCCAATTAACTGTGAAGACTTAAATTTGTGAATGATTTCATAGAAAGCAACATAAATATTAATGAATTTAAAAAAAGAAACTGACTTAAGTGCATTGATTTAAGTGTCTCATGATTAAATTTGGCTAAAAGATCCCTTATTGTCTGAAATAAGTTATACACTGGTGTGTAAAACTTAAGCAACAGGTGGATTTATTACCATAACTTCACGAAAAATCATCTGAGAGACATGAAATTCAGAAATGAAGGAGAGTATTATGTACGTAAAGAATGACGAAAGCATCGGCGCTGAAAAAGGAATGCAATGCATACGGTATGGAATCAAACAAAAACAAACATTTATTGAACGCATAGTATCGTGACTCATGATGGTCTATCCAACAGGAAGAACAACAAGCAGATGTTCCTTAATATGGTATATGCTCTCTCCTCACTGCAATGGTTGCTTCGTACCGTTTCCGCATACTCAGAACCAGCTCGTGCAACATTTCTTGCGGTAGCAGTGCCCATTCTTCAATCAGCATTTGTTTGAGTTATTGGGTGTTCTCTGGATGATATAAGCGTGCTGCAATACGTCTCCTCAAAGCATCCCACACATGTTCGATGGGATTTAAATCTGGGGAGTACGCTGGCCAATCCAATCGAGTGATATCTTCACTTTCCAGCAGCTCCTCAACAGCAAGAGTCCGATGTGGCCGTGCACTGTCATCCATAAAAATAAGGTCTGGGCCAATGGCACCTCGGAACAGACGCACATGGGGAAGAAGTACCTCCTCACAATAGCGATCCCCGATTACAGACCCTCTGTCGAAAATGTGGAGTTTAGTTCGCCCGTTCAGCATATTGCTTCCCCAGACAAGAACTCCAGGACCACCGTAATGGTGTCTTTCCTTGATGTTACTGGTATAAAACCATGTCCCGATGTCTCTCCAAATCAAAACGCGTTGAGAATCGCTTCTGGTACTGAACCGACTCTCATCCGTAAAGAGGACACGACTCCATTGACAGTTTTTGTGTTCTCTGCACCACTGTAAACGGTGGCGTCTGTGGAAAACTTTCAACGGAAGACAGTGTTCAGGACGGAGGGCGAATAGGCCCCCTTTGTGAAGGCGTCTGGCCACAGTAAACCACGACACTTGTCACCCCATTGCTGTAGAGAGTTGCTGAGCAATGACGCTTGCTGACTGCCGTCGGCCTCTTTTCACCTGCAGGATGATATATGGGTCATCCCCTGCAGTTGTCGTTCTCGGGCGGCCACCACCAACCTTTCTAACAGCTGCACCTGTGGTTTTGAACGCTTTCCAAGCACTCGAAACGACACTTTTGTTGATTCCGAACTCTGCAGCTACACTAGTGACGGTACGCCCCTTCTCCAGCTTTCTGATCATTCTTCCACGTGTGAAGTCATCCAGGGGATTTCTTCTAGTCATATTTCACGAACTGACTCATTGGCACTTGCAGGGAATATGTTGAATTGCGTCTGCGTCCTTCATTTTATTTTACTGTTGAACAGCACGCACCGACATCACGCGTTTTGCGTACGCTCACGTCGCTTCTGACGTTTCGTTCCTGACATTTGCATACGCATGACATTTCTACTGACTTACGTGTTCACTGTACTGATCTCCAGACCTCCTTTTCTGCAATTTTATGGTTATCTGCTTAATTTTTACATTGTTGCTTAAGTTTTGCACACCAGTGTATATAAGAATGTATGAATGAGAAATAGAAGTCCATTAAAGTAAAAAAAAAATTAAGATAAAAGCTGTGCTTTTGTTAACAGACACATTTTTTAAAGAAATTCTGTATTCTTTTATGTTGTATATTTTAAACATTTTGTAAGATAACTCGACTTAAATTTCTCATTAAAGATAACATTACCAAGTAAGTTATATATACATATTAAGTAATTCTTCATTATATATAGAAGCAATCAAATATTCTTTTATTCTTAAATATATGCTAGATCAGGGGAGGGGGCAACCCGTGGCATGGCTGAGTTGTAGCAGTGGCACGCGAAGATTTAATAAAAAATTGAGAAGATAATAATAAGTACAATTTTTTTTACGGTTTTCTTCAAATGCGGTTTCCTTAAGACAAAAAATAGCATCAAAATTTATTTCAAATACACTTAATTAAATTATAATGGAAAATTATGTATACGCTGGTCTTTCAAATGAAGAGTACTCGTGAGATTTTGGTATTCGAAGGATCGTGTATCAAAATATCTGGAAGAAAGAAATGAACTACTCAAGAATGAAGATTAGGACAAATTTCCAAATTTACACAATTTTGATGTTAGATATTGTAGGTGTAGAACAATATATTTGGGAACAAATGCTTTACGTTATAAACATAATAAATTATGTATACGCTGGCCTTTCAAATGAAGTGTACTCGTGAGATTTTGGTATTCGAAGGATCGTGTACCAAAATATCTGGAAGAAAGAAATGAACTACTCAAGAATGAAGATTACGACAATTTTCTAAATTTACACAATTTTGATGTTAGATATTGTAGGTGTAGAACAATATATTTGGGAACAAATGCTTTACGTTATAAACATAATAAATTATGTATACGCTGGCCTTTCAAATGAAGAGTACTCGTGAGATTTTGGTTTTCGAAGGATCGTGTATCAAAATATCTGGAAGAAAGAAATGAACTACTCAAGAATGAAGATAAGGACAATTTTCCAAATTTACACAATTTTGATGTTAGATATTGAAGGTGTAGAACAATATATTTGGGAAAAAATGCTTTACGTTATAAACATAATAAATTATGTATACGCTGGCCTTTCAAATGAAGAGTACTCGTGAGATTTTGGTATTCGAAGGATCGTGTACCAAAATATCTGGAAGAAAGAAATGAACTACTCAAGAATGACGATTACGACAATTTTCTAAATTTACACAATTTTGATGTTAGATATTGTAGGTGCAGAACAATATATTTGGGGACAAATGCTTTACGTTATAAACATAATAAATTATGTATACGCTGGCCTTTCAAATAAAGAGTACTCGTGAGATTTTGGTATTCGAAGGATCGTGTATGAAAATATCTGGAAGAAAGAAATGAACTACTCAAGAATGAAGATAAGGACAATTTTCCAAATTTACACAATTTTGATGTTAGATATTGTAGGTGTAGAACAATATATTTGGGAACAAATGCCTTACGTTATAAACATAATAAATTATGTACACGCTGGCCTTTCAAATGAAGAGTACTCGTGAGATTTTGGTATTCGAAGGATCGTGTATCAAAATATCTGGAAAAAAGAAATGAACTACTCAAGAATGAAGATTAGGACACAAATTTCCAAATTTACACAATTTTGATGTTAGATATTGTAGGTGTAGAACAATATATTTGGGAACAAATGCTTTACGTTATAAACATCATAAATTATGTATACGCTGGCCTTTCAAATGAAGAGTACTCGTGAGATTTTGGTATTCGAAGGATCGTGTACCAAAATATCTGGAAGAAAGAAATGAACTACTCAAGAATGAAGATTACGACAATTTTCTAAATTTACACAATTTTGATGTTAGATATTGTAGGTGTAGAACAATATATTTGGGAACAAATGCTTTACGTTATAAACATAATAAATTATGTATACGCTGGCCTTTCAAATGAAGAGTACTCGTGAGATTTTGGTATTCGAAGGATCGTGTATCAAAATATCTGGAAGAAAGAAATGAACTACTCAAGAATGAAGATTAGGACAAATTTCAAATTTACACAATTTTGATGTTAGATATTGTAGGTGTAGAACAATATATTTGGGAACAAATGCTTTACGTTATAAACATAATAAATTATGTATACGCTGGCCTTTCAAATGAAGTGTGAGATTTTGGTATTCGAAGGATCGTGTACCAAAATATCTGGAAGAATGAAATGAACTACTCAAGAATGAAGATTACGACAATTTTCTAAATTTACACAATTTTGATGTTAGATATTGTAGGTGTAGAACAATATATTTGGGAACAAATGCTTTACGTTATAAACATAATAAATTATGTATACGCTGGCCTTTCAAATGAAGAGTACTCGTGAGATTTTGGTATTCGAAGGATCGTGTATCAAAATATCTGGAAGAAAGAAATGAACTACTCAAGAATGAAGATAAGGACAATTTTCCAAATTTACACAATTTTGATGTTAGATATTGTAGGTGTAGAACAATATATTTGGGAACAAATGCCTTACGTTATAAACATAATAAATTATGTATACGCTGGCCTTTCAAATGAAGAGTACTCGTGAGATTTTGGTATTCGAAGGATCGTGTATCAAAATATCTGGAAGAAAGAAATGAACTACTCAAGAATGAAGATTAGGACACAAATTTCCAAATTTACACAATTTTGATGTTAGATATTGTAGGTGTAGAACAATATATTTGGGAACAAATGCTTTACGTTATAAACATAATAAATTATGTATACGCTGGCCTTTCAAATGAAGAGTTCTCGTGAGATTTTGGTATTCGAAGGATCGTGTATCAAAATATCTGGAAGAAAGAAATGAACTACTCAAGAATGAAGATTAGGACAAATTTCCAAATTTACACAATTTTGATGTTAGATATTGTAGGTGTAGAACAATATATTTGGGAACAAATGCTTTACGTTATAAACATAATAAATTATGTATACGCTGGCCTTTCAAATGAAGAGTACTCGTGAGATTTTGGTATTCGAAGGATCGTGTACCAAAATATCTGGAAGAAAGAAATGAGCTACTCAAGAATGAAGATTACGACAATTTTCTAAATTTACACAATTTTGATGTTAGATATTGTAGGTGTAGAACAATATATTTGGGAACAAATGCTTTACGTTATAAACATAATAAATTATGTATACGCTGGCCTTTCAAATGAAGAGTACTCGTGAGATTTTGGTTTTCGAAGGATCGTGTATCAAAATATCTGGAAGAAAGAAATGAACTACTCAAGAATGAAGATAAGGACAATTTTCCAAATTTACACAATTTTGATGTTAGATATTGTAGGTGTAGAACAATATATTTGGGAACAAATGCTTTACGTTATAAACATAATAAATTATGTATACGCTGGCCTTTCAAATGAAGAGTACTCGTGAGATTTTGGTATTCGAAGGATCGTGTATCAAAATATCTGGAAGAAAGAAATGAACTACTCAAGAATGAAGATTAGGACACAAATTTTCAAATTTACACAATTTTGATGTTAGATATTGTAGGTGTAGAACAATATATTTGGGAACAAATGCTTTACGTTATAAACATAATAAATTATGTATACGCTGGCCTTTCAAATGAAGAGTACTCGTGAGATTTTGGTATTCGAAGGATCGTGTATCAAAATATCTGGAAGAAAGAAATGAACTACTCAAGAATGAAGATTAGGACAAATTTCCAAATTTACACAATTTTGATGTTAGATATTGTAGGTGTAGAACAATATATTTGGGAACAAATGCTTTACGTTATAAACATAATAAATTATGTATACGCTGGCCTTTCAAATGAAGAGTACTCGTGAGATTTTGGTATTCGAAGGATCGTGTACCAAAATATCTGGAAGAAAGAAATGAGCTACTCAAGAATGAAGATTACGACAATTTTCCAAATTTACACAATTTTGATGTTAGATATTGTATGTGTAGAACAATATATTTGGGAACAAATGCTTTACGTTATAAACATAATAAATTATGTATACGCTGGCCTTTCAAATGAAGAGTACTCGTGAGATTTTGGTATTCGAAGGATCGTGTACCAAAATATCTGGAAGAAAGAAATGAACTACTCAAGAATGAAGATTACGACAATTTTCAAATTTACACAATTTTGATGTTAGATATTGTATGTGTAGAACAATATATTTGGGAACAAATGCTTTACGTTATAAACATAATAAATTATGTATACGCTGGCCTTTCAAATGAAGAGTACTCGTGAGATTTTGGTATTCGAAGGATCGTGTATCAAAATATCTGGAAGAATGAAATGAACTACTCAAGAATGAAGATTAGGACAATTTTCCAAATTTACACAATTTTGATGTTAGATATTGTAGGTGTAGAACAATATATTTGGGAACAAATGCTTTACGTTATAAACATAATAAATTATGTATACGCTGGCCTTTCAAATGAAGAGTACTCGTGAGATTTTGGTATTCGAAGGATCGTGTACCAAAATATCTGGAAGAATGAAATGAACTACTCAAGAATGAAGATTACGACAATTTTCTAAATTTACACAATTTTGATATTAGATATTGTAGGTGTAGAACAATATATTTGGGAACAAATGCTTTACGTTATAAACATAATAAATTATGTATACGCTGGCCTTTCAAATGAAGAGTACTCGTGAGATTTTGGTATTCGAAGGATCGTGTATCAAAAATATCTGGAAGAAAGAAATGAACTACGCAAGAATGAAGATTAGGACAATTTTCCAAATTTACACAATTTTGATGTTAGATATTGTAGGTGTAGAACAATATATTTGGGAACAAATGCCTTACGTTATAAACATAATAAATTATGTATACGCTGGCCTTTCAAATGAAGAGTACTCGTGAGATTTTGGTATTCGAAGGATCGTGTATGAAAATATCTGGAAGAAAGAAATGAACTACTCAAGAATGAAGATTAGGACACAAATTTCAAATTTACACAATTTTGATGTTAGATATTGTAGGTGTAGAACAATATATTTGGGAACAAATGCTTTACGTTATAAACATAATAAATTATGTATACGCTGGCCTTTCAAATGAAGAGTACTCGTGAGATTTTGGTATTCGAAGGATCGTGTATCAAAATATCTGGAAGAAAGAAATGAACTACGCAAGAATGAAGATTAGGACAATTTTCCAAATTTACACAATTTTGATGTTAGATATTGTAGGTGTAGAACAATATATTTGGGAACAAATGCTTTACGTTATAAACATAATAAAACCACAAATATCGCTCAAAATTACCTGGTACAGATATAAAACAACCTAATTTTGTTAGCATCTTCGAGAACTAATTCTAATATTGAAGTCTTGGTTTGAAAAATTAACAAATTCAAAAGCCATATTAAGAAATTATTAACTGTTTATTAGTTATTCAGAATCAAATGTTTCAAGTAACTCGTTTTTTATGCCTAACCTAACTGGTCGAACCTGTAAAAAGTTTATTAACTATAAAACCTAAGTTTGGACTTTTGTCTTACTTATCATATTATTTTTTTAAATTTCCACTACTTATGAACCTAAATAACAAATGTGCTATTTACATAAAAATTCTATTATAAGCCTATAAGTTGCAATTTTTCAACTTTTAATTCCTTTTTGTTGGAAGTGGCATGCATAATTTTGTTTTAATCAAATAGTGGCCCTCTTTCCAAAAAGGTTTTCTCCCTTCCCCCTGCCCGTCCTAGATTATTAGAAAAAAAGCTTTTTTTATCTCATCGTCAAGAAATATATCTTAATTAAAAAAGCTGTTGCTTTTTAACTGATATCTATTAAAAAGGAAGCTCATTTTAGCAAAAATAGAAACTTACAGAGAGATTCGTAGTATAAAAAATTTTGATTTTATTACAACAAGAATATAGTAACATTTTTTGTCATTTAATATTTCGTAACATAACTACTATCACGTTTGAAGATGAATTATTAGAAATTCTGCACCTTTTTTCTAAATGTATTCGCTATTTACAGTAACTGCGATAATATATTCACTAGATGTAGAAACCTTTTAATTTATTGGGAAGCTTAATTATATTAATTATTGTCTAATTTATTAACGTCCTTTGTCTATCCATGTAAAAAACGAACGAAAGAAGGAATCTAATTCAAAAAATATATTGATGTGGAAAAAGAAATATTGGTATTTATATTAAAACTACTGCAACATTGATAGAAAATCTTTAATGCATCTTTCATTGATATAACTTTTAACAAGAATACGCAATTTAAATTTAGCGGATGAGAAAATGGAGGCAAAAATGTTAAATGAAGATTCTTTTTTTTTAATAATTATTTATCAAAGTTGTATTCTTCTGGTGTTAAAGAACAAGATTAAAGTTTAAAATTGATTTTTAATGGAAAAATTGTTTAACAGTAATTATATTTTTTGTGTAATTTTACTATGTATATATGTAATGTTTAATTATATACAACAGCTTACTAAATACGTTACTCAATCTTTTTTGAATTATTCAAATTAAATTTTTATTTTTTCGTGGTATATTTTATTTTCTGCATTTTAAAACATCGAGTTAAATGCACTGATAGAATTTTTTTTAATTTAAAAGGATATTGTATGATACACAGAAGTGTAGGTTTCAAAAACAAGAAGACTTAACTGTACTATTCGAGCATTTATCTATAATTCAAGTACTTCCGTTTGAGATCCTTTTAATATTAAATGTAAGCAAGCCCACGTGACAAAAAAAATTCGTTTCATCATTGTTTTTACTAGTTATACCACAAAAACAACTTAGCTTATCTGTCAATAAAACACTAGTCTGATATAGAGAATGATAAGATTCGCACTTTATTCATCTTTCTTGTCTTCCTTCTAAATATCCAAGAATAACAGACTTTTTTTACACAGACTTAATTAATCGGCTCTCTACCTCTGTCGTGAATCGTATATAATTATCTTACTTTTGGCAACGCTGGATCATTCCGACCAAGGGCTAGGAAAAATAAACATTTAGATATATCACCTCTCCAACGCGGAACACAGAAGCGACCCTTATTGCGTTTTCTTTTCCCAATTCATCCTGAACATCTTCTCCTTTGGAGCTTTTCATATTCTTTGTTCCTCTTTTTATTTCCTGCGAAAAAATATAAGGGATTTTCTGAAGGGTGAAAATGATAAGGTTTATTAAAATCATATGAGTGAAATTATATTGATGTATGAAATGTGTTTAATTTTTTTCTTAAAAAATAGTTTCTTTTCAATAGTAATTTGTTTTCTTACTTAAGAAATACAATCAAGAATACTTTCAAAAAAGTATTTATTAAAAAGAGAAGGTTTTCTACCTTTTAAACATTAACGCAGAACATGTGTATCAAACATACATCCTCCTTTATAATGCATAAAATTAAAATGCAAATGTTGAAGATATATATATATAAATATCTTTCAAATTTTCAATCGTTAATAAAATACTTTCTATTCATCCATTTAAAGTAGGAGTTTTATTTGTATTACTCATTTTTTTATAAAAAATTATATTTAAACATAAATGCATTTGCTCTAGTGTTAGTTACTTGTGTCTTTAAGTTTTACGATTAACTCTTATGATTTTGGTTCTTTATGAATAGTTTAATATTCATGAGTATATCGTGAAACCGAACATTATAAGTGAAAAGTGTATCTCATCCCTTCAATGTTTTTGACATATGAGATCACCCAAATCACAAATATTTTTTTTAATATTTTACTTTATGAATACATACTTTCAAAAGACACTGAAGTTGACTATATTGAAAGTTTTTAAACATAAAATAGCTCTGAATCTTACGTTGGTGTATATTATATTAAAAAAATTTTCTTTAAATTCTAATGCATTTTTAACTTAAATTTGGACAAGCTGAAGTGAATTTTGATTATTCAAAATACGAAGCAATTGATAGGAATTACCTTAAGTATTTCACACTATGTGTAGACATTTCTGTTGTATAGATTCTTAAATTATTATACATAAATTCTTTGTAGATAATACACATTAAAAATAAAAGAAATATACACACACATACACAGAATCCATATATTTAAAGATTTTAGAAAAATAAATGTATAATTCAATAGAATAAACGTAATGTTATACTTAGAGCATTTTATATTTTGCTTCTCTTTAGAACAGTTTAATATTAACAAAGAAAAAAAGCATTACTTAAAACTATTCTTAAATTTATATGTGTAGCTTTCAATTTATCGGATTTTCCATACTCTAACTTAAGGTATCCGACTACGTTGAAAACGTCATTTTCGGTCAAAAATCACATTTTCTTTTTATTTAACATTTTTAAAATTCAAACAATTATCTTTCTAAATCTGCCTTTGTTTTGTCTGTGCGATAATTAGAAAAAAGTTACAGGTGTTTAAAATATTATTACAGCGGTGAAATTGAAACCGGAAGAGGTGAAATCGAAACCGGAAGTTGCTGCTTCACATGCTTTTTACCCATATTTTTTGCAATTTCAATCCATTATAATTTTAAAAACAATTTCTGGCATTTTTTTAAACTATTTTATTGATAGGCAACAATTTCAATCTTTTAATTGGACTTTTGCGATTGGCAACATCTGTTTCTTCTGACCTCATATGTTTTTGTTTTGATTTGAATCTTTCGAATGTTGCTCGCAAATTTCTTCAAAAAACCTGATTTTTTTTTTGCTTTAATTGCACAATTTTTAATTGTTAATTGTTTCTGAACATTCTGCTTTTGACATTATCAAAAATGAATCAAATTAACCTCTTGAAAACGCAACTATGCTGGTGAGACATTTACAAAAACAGTGGAAGTGTTGACTTGTAATGTTCTTGACTTGAAGTGCTCAAATTTGTAATGAACGAAAACTGGGATAAGTAAAGGTATTTTTACAGAACAAAGAATGTTTTAGTGGAACATTAAGAGGTAATAGAATATTTTATTTAAATTGGGAAGTGTGTTTTCAAGTTTGTGTTTCTACAATTGTTTTGAGAACAATCTGTACCTGCATGAAGATTACATGTTTGGACTGACTTCTAATGTCACTTGAAAAATGCTCCGATTAAAGTTTTATCGTCCTTTTTTCAGCTACTGAAAAGCTAAAAAAGCAAAGTGTTATTAATTTGCAACCTATTTTTAGAAGGTGAGTGATTGAAAGATGATATTTACCTGTGAGAAAAAGCTATGTGCTAAGCTGAACTGGCTTTGTTTGACAAAAGGAGCATTTAGACTTTGTGAAAGAAAGTCTTGTCTGTGCTGCTACACCAACGGCTAAAGATGTCATGAACGACACTGCTTTTTAAGCGAAAAGCATTATAAAATGTTTCAAAATGTCAGTTGAAGAATGTGGAATATCCGTTGACGGCAGAGACACATGGACATTCATCGCTAAATGTGGTTTCTATAGAAACTTTATACATTGACACTGGGAAATTCTAGATTTAGAAATGTTATCATAGTTTTTTTAGAATTCTATAAGTCCAGTCATACATGCGTGTTCCTGCAATCATCTGGGATTTACTTCAAACATAGTGCGTACAAAATCTTTGTATGTTTTTGCACTACGAAATCTTAAAAATATGTATTTCTTTTGTGATGGTGATTCCAAGGATACTTTTCTGTTAAAGATGTGTATGGTGTCAACAATGTCATCATATGAGTGCATAAGATACTTCTAAGAAAGATTGAGTAGTCGGAAAAGAAAATTTTTAAAAAGGCGAGAAAACCTCGGTGAGAAGGAAAAACTTATCAATGTTATGTTTAATAAAATTCTACACTGTTTTAGCACTAACACCAATCACAAAGCTATGCTAAGTGCTACAATAGCAGTATTTTTTAGAAACCCATATATGGGCCGTGGCCAATTTGAGCTGAGAACTGGTGTGACTATCAACGAGGAATCGACACCAGAAAACAATAAACAGAAAAAACTGTATGTATTTCTGTGAAACTTTAAAATATTGTTAAACCTGTGTACACAAAGCAGAGTGATAAGCAGTTATTATAAAATTGCCTCCACGGTAAGACACAAATAAAAATGTATCATTTAACGCCTGTTTGTGGCAAATCATTTTGAAAGAAACTTTTATCGAGCTAAACCATTTTCTTTGGGTACCCATATATTACCGTCATTATTTTTAAAAAAAGCTTTCATTGATGTGTTAGGTATTTTGAAAGCATTTGGCATAAATGCAGGAATTATATACTGCATGATGAGATTTGTTGACATCTTTCGAGTCGGTGACTCGAAACAACATTTTTTGCCTTTTATAAAATCAACCAGAAAAAAAAAGGAGGCCCAAAGAAAGAAAAAAATGTAACAAACTTCCAAAGAGTGGGAGTGTTACTTATAAATCAGGAGAGTTTTAGTAATATACTTGTCATATTTTTTGTTTTGAAATTGATTTTATAAAGTTTAAATGCATTTTTCTCAAAACCATTTTTTTGTAAATTTCATGATATTTCAAACATGATATCTAAAAACTATTAGAGATACTTGTATGAAATTTTACACAAATGTTATTATTGGTATTATCTAGAGAATGACCTACAAGCTAAGAAATTGAACAATTTTTACTTATTTTATAGTTGTATTTCTTTCTGAAAGTTACGATAATTTGATTGAATTGCCTAGTTTTCAAGCTCGACTGGCCATAACTTTTGATTCAAAAGAAGTAATTTAACACTTGTAGGTCATTCTCTAGAAATGTGTTTTAAAAATGTATTGCAGCAATATTTTATGGAAAATATAAAATATTTTAAAAAATAGAGTGTTTGAAAAATTCCAAAATTTGATTAAAATTTCTTTAAAATTTTAATTTTTGCAAATTTTTATGTACATATATTATTTCTAACTGTACTTTTTATTATTGTGTATAAAAGTGAAACTAAAAATGTAAAAATATTAGGGATTTTTTGAAAACTTAAAAAAGTCTCCGAACGTAGTCGGATACCTTAAAGAATAAAACTTTAATTACAAAATTAATATCTTATTGTCATATAAAAAGGTAATATTTTATAAATAATAACTGAAAAAACCTTATAAAAAACATATTCTTGAAAGCGAGAAGCATGTTCTATTTTTGGATAGAATTTTACTAACCCATAATTGCTCCTAAGTGTTTTCAAAGGGTTTTTTATTAATCTGCATACTCAGTAACAAACAGAATAATGATAAATAGTATCCCATTATAAATATATTATCAAACGTGTTTAGAATTTTACTTACTCTTCTCTATTTTCTTTTGCATTACATACCCAGAAAATGTTGCTTTAATATTATTTTTAAAATTAGTGTTAGTTGATGACTCTTGAAAGCTGATGTATTTTATACAAAGAAAACTATTTAGGCACTAGAATCTAAAATAAGTTTATCTAAGTTGCTGTAAATTCGAATAAGGCAATTTAAATAGGTCATGGTCTGGTAATTAAGGATTGTTGACACGCTGAGTTCATTAAGCCTTTAATAGTGAGGTTCATTGTTTACCGTTACAATTGAATTAAACTTGTCGCATTACTTACTTTCACTAGGGTGAATAACTGATAATATATGTACGAGTATAAAGCACACACACTCATAGCTTTATTTCCAATTCTGATACTATGTTGCTTACAATGTTCTGCTTCATAAGAAATGTGTATTGTTTGTGTAATTAAAGAAACTGCCTTCAAAGCATTCAAATACAATTTTTAGAAGAATTTGGACTCAAATTACATGGAATTTTTGAAAAATCAGAATTAAAAATACGTCCTTTTAAAACTTGTCATTTTAAAACTTTGCTTTAATTTTTACTGAGACAGTCTGGAAAAATAAGGGCAAAAAATTATTTTACTTAGTTCCGAACAATTAAATGCTTCAAAGGTAAAGAATTTAAAAGTTTACATAAGTTTTCTGAACTTTAATTACCACAACTAATTACTAATTCGTAAAGCATATTTTAAAGTTCCATGCAGTGTCAACCTTTATATAAGACATTTCTTTAAAAAATAAATATTGTCATAACGTATAGAAAGTACAAAAAAAATCAAGATTTAATATCTGTTTTTATTAAGTTGTATGGGAAATAATAAGAAAGTTTTGTTATAATTCAAATTCTGTATAATATAGTTGAAAGATTTAATAATACAAGCACACAAAAACAAGATATTTTCCACATTTATTATATTGTAAACAGCAGAATATGTTTTCATTCTTCCTTAAATCAAAGTCTCAATTCATTTTTTGTGTACTGACCAATAATTTAAATTCGCTAAAAGAATTTAAAAAACGTGATGAATAACCAAATTACAGCATTCAGAAACAGAACAACGCGTACATAAGAAACATATCTATATATATATATATATATATATATATATATATATATAATTTTTATAAAAGTGTATCATTCTTATCGTTGTTAAAAAACCTCTTACATAATAAGCACCTATTGATACTCATAAATTAACCTCTTGTTACATTACGCATTACTTAAACTTTTAGAACAGAAATTGTATACATTGTTTATTCTCTTCATAAAATTTGTTTTATTTGTAATTTAGGAATATTAAAGAGTCTAAGTTCTACCAACTACAATAATTTTGACCCTTTTATGATAATTCCATTTTTATCCCATGATATGCTCATTGTTTCACATATTGCTTCAATTTTATTTTTATAAATAATGTTAATAAATTGAAATCCTTCAGTGCTTCATAAAAAATGCTTACAATTTTGTTCTTTTATCTTTTGATATTATACCCAAATATCTTAAATGATAATCCCCTTACTTATGACACCTACTGTATTTACTGCATCATGAATAAAAGAAATTTATTTAACACAAAATTTTAACTGAATTCAATTGATTATGTAATTATAATTTAATTAAATGTGCCCATTTCTTGAAAAAAAAATAGAATATTTTTTAAATAATTACACATATTGCCCTTGTTAAAAAAACATCCAACCTCAAAAAAATGTATGAAAAAAACATGTATAACTGTAGTATACCAAAAACTTTATTAACTATTTAAAAGCTATTACGCAAAACGAATAATATATCTCTTTATGTTTAAAATAAATGTAAAAGCATTCAAATTTATTTAAAAAAGATGTAAGAGATTAACAACTCTGTATTCTAAAATTTCACGCAGAAAAAAAAATTTGCCTTTCGAACTTTTTAAATCAAAATATCAAGAATAGCGTCAGCGATATACAATTTAAAAACCGCGAGAAAAATAATTCTTTAGTCATTTAATCTCACAGCAACAGAATTAGATTATAAAGAGCTCAATAATTCTGTATTGAAAATCAATATGGCATGTTTGAAAATAACTAAAAAAAAATCTAAAAAAATATTTGGTTTGAAATCTGTTTTTAATCGTATAATAACCTTTTTATTAATTTTCTTAAAACATCTGCTTGGATTTACTAACAAAGAAAGAATTAGTTTAAATAATTAAAGTGTGTATAACACGTTTTAAGCAAATTTATTCCAGCGTCCAAAATTAATATAAATAGAAAAATCGTGGTATATTGAAAAAAAATTCATTTACAGAAGGAACTTTAACATGAAGATATTTATCAAAAGTATACTACCACACACACACACACATATTCCTCGCAATAAAAAAAATTACGTAAAAAAGAATTAAATCATCTCTTGGTTTTAGAAATAAATTACGCAGACGATTCTGTGTTTCTTCTCTCGATAAATCATTTGTTATTGGTCCTTTGGGCTTTGATTTTTATAACTTTCAATTTAACAAAAAGCTTGCGTTTACTTCATATTTTTATCGTTCAGTATTTGAAAGCTGAATGAAAGAAAGTTATATTCGAAATAAAGCTATTCCTTTTATTAAATTTCTAAGTACTTTAAAGGCAAATTTTTATGTTTAAAAAAAGAGGAAAAAAACTTTTTTTATCAAAGAATTTTAGAAACTTGTTTTAGTATCATTCTTTGACAAAATACACATCAATCATCACAGATAAAAAACACGTTGTTTTTGCTAACGTTCAATTAAATTTTTCAAGTATTGATACTATTCAGAGGGGGATACTGAAAAGGTTCTCTCAGGACGATATTTTTCTTTTGTTTTATTATCTAAAATAAAAATATTCGTTCTAAAACAGATAATAATTTTTAAAGCTTTGCAGTAAGAAAAAAAATAAATAAATGTTGTTTCTTTAAAAGTATTTTTATCTTAAAATTACATTCAATGGCCATCACTACATTAAATCATAATCAGTGTTTATTCATTTTGCTAACATGTAAAAATGAGTAATGTTTTCTTTTATAAACTTATTAAGTTTTATAAAATTACACTATTTTGTAAGAATATTATAATTCTGTAGGGAATAACTACGCTGTGAAAAATTTGCTTTTAAGCAAGTATTTAATTAACGTTTATCAGTTTCCTACATAAGAAAGTTAGCGCAGAGTTCTTTTATAAACTTAATATTTATTCATAAATGGTATTTATAATTAAAAAAATCAAATATCTTCGATTTTATTTTTTTCCAATTATAAAATAAATTATTTTATTGATATGTTTCTTAAGAAACTTTATACACACATTTCTTAATTGAATAAATAAAAAATACAAAATAAAGGAAAATATTTTATAACAAACTCTATTCCGCGAATCTATCTAGTTATAACGTATATCTTAATGTCTAGCAAAAATTTCGTTATTAAATGCTTTAAAAAATCATTTTATTCTACTAACGATAATTAAAAGAATTACTGAAGGAAGAAAAAAGAGAACCTTATTTCATTGGGATTTTTTTTTCTTTTTTCCGTACTTAATGTTTATTTTAATGAATTTTTTCGCTTGGATTAGAAATATTTTATTTACTAATTAGCAATTAAAAACTAATAAAAATATTATAAATTTCATTGAATCTCTGAAACTCTATGCAGTTTTGCTATGAACATGTAAAAATTTCAATACAAAATTACATATAATAAAACATAATGGAAGAATATAAAGCCGATATCATGCAATTGCTCCATAATATCTGTTTTCTCTTGAATAATTCTCGTAATTTTGATTCCTGAATTTAAAATTGTAAAACTGTAAATATTCACATACTTCCTATTCATCATAACATATTAATTCTCTGAACATAATTTCAAAACTCCCTTTTTATTTAAAATATTTACCCCTTATGTATGTTTTATGAATCATGTTAAAAAAAATCCTAGGTAAATATTCAGTATTTTCTTTTTAATTATTCCTTTTAAGTCAAAAAAAACAATAACAAAATAGAGTGACATATTCTGACATATTTCTATTAGAAAAATATTTAATTTCTATACCTCTATTTTATTTATGTTATTTTATCCGTTAATTAAAGCATGTAGAAAGTACTAAATTGCGTGCACCATTCTTAAAAGCCTGAAAATTGCATCTATTTTAATAATCTTGCCACTGGATGTCTAACAGTGTATTCTCATAAAATAAATCGTGTTCTTTTCTCAAAGTACCTTATTGTGTTTATGCAATCTCACTTCATTTAAACTGCAATTTTGCTTCATCTAAAGTGTGGTTTCACTTCATTGTAAAACTTGGTTCAATAACCTGATTTACTCTGGTTAAATCTTGTTTCATAAGTTTTTATTTAAGCATGGATCAAAAAATGAAATTGATTAAAATATAACTTTACCATTTTTTTTACCTGCATATTTCCCATTTCTTAAGTTTTTAAGAAAATAAAATTCTTATTTGCGAACGCTTATCAAATTTGAACTTTTGGAACATAGTAATTTTCGCGGATTTTAAAATGGTAATTTCTAGAAATTTTTGGCCCCTTGAAAATGTTTCTCAACTTCCGAAATGGCTCTATCTATATAACGAGCTTGAAACTAATAGAATTAAGAAAGCAAAGAAAATGGAAAATTTTAAGAGAAGTATGGGAAAATTCTGATAATCTATTATTTACATTATTTTTATAAATATATGTATGTAGAAAATTTTCAGGATAATCATATTCTGAACAGTATATTTACAATTTTTTTGTGATTATTGAGTTGTTTTTATGTACGATCATTAACTACATATCTTTATTTTCTTGTGGCTAATTAAGAATAATATTCTATAAAATGAGCCCTGAAGATTGTTTATCCATTAAAGCCCTTTAACAATATTAAAAATAAAGGTTTCTGTAATATCATAAATATTACTTTTTTGAAAAAAAACTACTATCTTCATTTAATTGTAAATTCAAAACAACTGCATTGTTTATGTGAAAATTGGTTTTTATTAAATTATAATAACCTGGATAAAAATTAAGATTAGGAGTGTGTAATCTAAATTATTACTAAAAATAATTAATTAAGCCATCCATGTATCCTTTTATACGGCAATAATTAATGTCTATATTACCACTTTCATAGTAGTGCATGCAATGGCTGGCTACCTCTTTTTTTTGTACATAATAAAAACCATTGTGAGAAATAAAAAATTCGCTTAATACAAGTTGAAAAGTTGTAATATATTTTTGTATTTTCTTAAAATTTATTTAAAGATAATGTGTTTTCTATTAAAAATTTAAATGACTTCAAACTCACAGCTATGAATAAATTTTATGTTTTTACCTTACAAAACCTAACGATATCTTTTCTAATTTTGTCAATAATTGATTTATTAATGTTGTTTAAAGGAAATTACTGTTTGTCACATTTAAAAGGATTTGTAAGGTAAGAATTAAAACTTGTGACTGTTCTAAATTTAATAAAATCCTTATGGAATTTTGGAGTAAGAAGAATTGTGAGAGATATTCATGTCTTTAATATTTAAACCTAATTTTGGATACAATTTAAAGATATGATCGCAAATTTATTTTTTGCTAAACATATATTTTATAAATTACTTTTGTCTGAAAGTGTTAATTAAGAATATTATAAAAACATTTGCTAACAGCAAAGTTTTTTTCCAGGAATTTTATGGACATATACTATTACAAAATCCTTTTGCAATTCTAAACTATGTTATTTAATAATTTCTTGCGAGTAATATCATTCTCAATTTTATAACTCCATTTCAATAAGTCTGAGTGTATTGAGTATTAAATGCTTCAGTATGTGCTACAATATGCTTTAGTAAAGTGGTTCTCAAACTTTCAATACTTGCGACCCAATGTTCAAACATAATTTTCACCGCGCCCCCTCCATACAATAACAATTCATTGAATTCAATAATACTGTTACGAATTTTGTGTAAATAAAATAAATAATTTGTATTTGAGTGTGTAATGCATTTATATTACTCTATGCTGTATTTATTTCATGTTAAAATTGTAGTATTCACAAGCAGTGCCAACCCTTACGTTATAATGGCTATTCAATGAGAACTTGGCGAACTCTTGGCGGTAGAGCCAAGTTGGCGGCCAATTTGGCGTCATTGACAACCATTTTGGCGAGTTCGGAACCCTCTGGAATCTTCTAGAAAGTAGTAGATCTCTCCACTAGTGTCACGTTCAATGACACGAGCGGTTATATTTCTAGAAGTGTCTGTCGCGCATATAAAAAGGATGCACGCCTCCTAGGTCTTTTTTTATGCCAGATATAAAAAGACCTAGGAGGATTCTCCTAGACTCATATAACCCCCCTTAACAATCAATTTAGTCACTCTCCGTGTGGCGAGTGACAATTTTTTGCTAAATTTTTTCTTCATTTAATTTGTTTTTTCTTTTCTTAATTTTTTACTTAATTCTTAAACCCACACAGGCTAGTTTTTCTAGACCCTCCCCATTGATATGCTCCATTTTCCCAGTGCAACCAATAGAGTGCCTACTCATCTAATTTCACTTGACCAACTGAAGTGAACTTTCCTAAGACTCTGTGTGAATTTTGCCGCCAAGACCGTTCCAGTAACCACGCCTCCCTGCCACTTCCAACCAACTAATCAGGACTCTCTCACCAATCAAGGCCCTCCCACATCAGGCCACATTCACAAAATTAGATATGGGATGGAGGAACGTTTCGCGTTCCATTTTCCCAGCGACGACCAGCGACCGGTGGGGAGTCTTGATAAAGCCAGCGAGTAGTGAGGATTGTTTTGACTAGCGATTATCTCGGCTGTGCTTGTAAATAATCTTTACTTACGTGTATTTTTAAACACTATTATTGTGTTTGATTGCCGTTGAAGGTGTGAAACCTTCGGATAATTACCCTGTAAATATTGCCGATGAATCCTGTATTGAAAGGATTGGATTTTCGATAATAAATTCGCATCGCTCTTAAAGAATTGATTATTTTTTTCTTAGTGATTGTTTTTGCATAGAATCCTCGCGCGAACCCTCAGATCTATTCAAACATAATTTTCACCGCGCCCCCTCCATACAATAACAATTTATTGAATTCAATAATACGGTACTTTGATGCTAAAACTACGATACGACTTTGACCTCTTAAGTGCCACCAGCGTATATAAACGTCTCGCTCAGTCGAAACGTTATTTTCCTCGGACGTATATATATATACGTCTGTCAAAGTACGATCTTTTCTGTGCACTTCTAATATTCCTCGGGGTTTATAGTAGAATAAAAGGAGCGTGTTTGCGAAGGATGTACTTATATTTCAGGGGATTTGCTCATTTGAATTCCTTCCCCCCAATACATCATATAAGCACGCCTACGTGGAAAACGGTGGAATTGGGGAGAGAATCGCATATCTTTTAATTGGAAGTTAAGGGATTCATTATAAATCGCACAAATTATCAAGATAAGTATTAATTTTTGTATATAGTGACCCAACCATGGGGGTAATTATTACTTACTAGCTGTTATACCCGTTCTTCGCACGGGTGAACTGAAAAATTAAACAACACAGATTAAAGGATAAAGAATTTTTTAATGAGTTAATTTTAAGTGAATTGCAAATTAAACAAAAAAAGCTTTTCGCATATCTCAGCTGAAGAAAAAAATACTTTTGTTAAATTTTAAGTCTGTAGATCTAATAGCTGATAAAAAGGATTTTTTTTTATATTTATAACTCCCCGTAACACTCTTGAGGGTCGATTTTTGAAAATACCTCCCTAAGCTGATCTCCGCTCAGCAAAAGTAACACATTGTTAAAAGTTTTTTGACGCTTAAAATATAGTAAATAATTTATATCTGAAAGTGTCATACATTAATATAACTTTCTCTTGAATTTATTTTATGTTAAAATTGTAACACTCGCAAGCAACGCCGTTTCTTAAATAACAATGGCGATTCAATGAAAAACAGTGAAATGTTGACGATAGAGTCAAGTTGGCAAATATCTAGCTACTTTCATAGCTCAAACTTTATTAAAGCTTTGTAAGACCCGCCGTGTAGGGGAGCGATGCACGTTAATGCTTTATCTACCGCATTATGATTTACTGCAATTTTTTTTTCATGCAAAATTTTTTTAGGTCCCTACATTGAAAATTAAGGGACATAAATAAACAAAATACTCCACTTAGGGAAATTTAATCAGTTAGAGCTAATAAATTAATTAAAGATATTCCACTGTAAAATTAATTATATACACCGTTCACTTAAAATAAACAGTCAAATCGTTTTCTAAGGTTTCCATAAACATACAAAAACGTAAGACACTTAAATTTTGACATTAACTATTTTTTTGAGGACAAAAATGATAATCTTTGCAATCCGCTGAAAACGCCGTCAGCTGAAAATACAATATCTGCTACAAAACTGTTCACCTTCCCCGATAAAATACTCATCATAGAACCCGTGCTGTCATATATCTTGGAAGAGAGGATTTCAAAGAATATTCCAGCTAAGTATTGGTAGAATATTCCTGCTAAATTGGTGTGGCGGGGTAGTTAGGAGAACGGGGTGCCAGCTCAGGTTTCGTCCACATCACTTGACCATGGTTCAAAATTACGTGGTCCGTCGCCAAAAGCCCTCGTGTAGCTGAACAGTGCGACGTTAATATTCACTCACTCCAAAGAATACAGTACAGATGTTATAATTATTTTTATACTTAAAAATGCAATATCTGCCTATTCAATTAAAATTATAGCGTTATAATTAACTACTAACCACACAAACAAATTTCGAAAATTTGTCCAAATGATGTAGTGTGAAAGAGAAAGTTTATTCAGACAGACAAGAAATGCGTCTTATATGTATATAGATTTGTTTGAGTTCTTGTGTATTATTACTTTTGGAAGCCTCATGACATACTTTATGGTGTACCAATCTTTTAAAGCTGACTGAGCTACCGCAACATTTAGCTGGGTATAGCTAGTTATAACATAAAATTAAATCTTAAAAAGATATCAAAAATAAAAGACGGCTCAATGTTTTGAATAGATCAGTATAAACATTTTCGTACAAACACAATATACATATTGTAAAATATTTATTTTGCTATTTGCATTTCAGACAGGCATCAAACAAAATTTTAAAAATTGCCAAAAACAGATAAAAAAAACATATTTAAGAAAAATACCCCTGATTAATTTTGCCAAAGACATCGCAATGTGTAAAAAAATATTTGCAGTACATAATAACCAAAAAAATGTAAGTACTAAAATATAGAAAAAATAAAAATTATATATTGAATTAATTAAGGATTACTGGAGGGAAAGCTAAAACAGGCTAAGATAATACTCATAATATTAATTTCATATTGGTAGGCTACTCATTTTTGGCATGATTTTGAAATCACGCCAAATTGGTATGTTGCGGCCAGTCTAATGTTATAGTAATGTACAGAATTAAAGGTACTTACGTATTATTGCAACCTATTGGTGACGTTATACAAAATGAAGCACATGATTGCCAATTCAACGCATACAAAGTTGGGATTGCCAAAGTGGCGAGTTATCTTGAACGTCAGCGATTGTGCAATAAAACGCAAGTACTAAAAAAATTATCCAAAGTATATATATCCCGAGCATAAAAATAAATTGAAAAATGAAGTACAATACTAACATTAACTGACATAAAAAGAACTGAACTAACTTTATCAATGCAAAAGCATAATTTGAAAAAATAAGGCACTTACATATAACCGCAACCTATTGGCGACATTATATGAAACGAAGCACATGACACACAATTCAGCATATATATGACATGCAAAATCGGGGTTGCGGACTTGGCAAGTTATTTTGAATGTTGGCGATTGTTAGGATAGTACATAAGTTCCAAAAATAATTTATCTTAAAACTACCTGCTTCCTCAACAGGTATTTAAGCCATTTGTCTGTTTTGCTCATTCTCTGATGCATATTCCAGTTTGATATGTAATTATTACCAACACTGCTTTTGCTTGGGCAGTATGATTACCCAAGTTTGATTTTCTGCAAGGCAATTTTATGCACTGCAGCCAATAGTATACCCTTAAATACGACTACCTGCTTCCTCAACAGGTATTTAAGCCATTTGTCTGTTTTGATCATTCTCTGATACCTATTCCAGTTTGATATGCAATTACTACCAACACTGCTTTTGCTTGGGCAGTATGATAACCCAAGTTTGATTTTCTGCATGGCAATTTTATGCACTAAAACCAATAGTATACCCTTAAAGATTAAAATAAAGACACATGAAATTGCAAAGAACCATATTATTGGATCAAGTGTAGTATAGGGGGGCTACTTGTCGCAGTCCTTTATTTTGGTGACTAAAAGTGGTCACCAAGGTACTTTTTTCGGTATTATTTACCTTAGAATGAATTCGATATCTCACCATGACATTTAGATAAAAATCGAAAAATCCGAAGAAAAATCGCCAAATCCAAAGTGCTCCCCCTATACTACACTTGAACCGAACTGAAATATAACCCTTATCAATGATAAGTTTTAGTTTGTCAAAATTATAATCTTCACATTCTAAAGAAAGAAAGAAATAAGTTGTAATTTGTAAGCAAAATCACACAAATAAACATCCCGCGATAATACCTAAATGTTGCCAAAACAACAAAACAAAATTTTAGTTGTTAAAAGAATAATCCTTAAAAAATGATTTATTCGAAAAATAATCCTAATTAAATATCATAGAATAGAAAAATTGAATAAATATTCCAACTGATAAATATAGCTATAGTAAAAATATGTACTAATCTTGAAAAACTGCGTGTTAAGTATAAATTTTCCACTTAGTGAGAAACGTGACATCATATGACACTGTAAAATCACTTAAAAATTCAATTTTAAAAAATTTAGAAAGAATTACGAACGCGAAACCTGTTTAAGAACCTTTCCCATGTAATTTTGTATACGTGTACCAAATTTCTCGTTATTTGGTTGTCTGGATCTTGAGTTATAAGGGAACAGACAAACACACAACAAATGCGTCTTATATATATATATTTAGATTCTTAACTTAGTATTGTTAAATTAATTGTGAAATACATTATGTAGTACTAATACTTTTATGAGTGTATTATATCGGTGTAAATGTGTATTCTATTTTTTACTATGCCAGAATGCATTTTTTGTTTGTTTACTTTTAGTAAATTAGTAATTTTTTAAAAAATAATCTTTTGTTTGTTTGTTTTTTCGACTTTTCAATATGCTCGCGCCCCCCTTGTATAGTTATCATGCCCCCCAAGGGGGCGCGCCCCACAGTTTGAGAAACGCTTCTATAGTATATTGAGTATTAAATAATTCAATCGAAAAACCATGTTTAATAGCAATTTTTGTAATAAAACTATCAATATCTGCAGTAATTTATATTTTAATAGCAAAATTATTATTAGAAATCATTGAACTAAAGCCTTCACCCTTTTTGATTCAATTTTTTTACAATATTAAAATACAATTCTATTTTAATTTTTTTTTCCTTTTATTTATTTCTTTATCTTTTTTTATTTTTACAATATTTTTTTATTTTTATTTTGTAGCATGTTTATAATGTATACTTGTATGCAAACGTCTCCTTTCCATTGTGACAACACAATGAACTAATGACTGGTATCGTTTCGTATCTCTGATTTAGTTATATTTAACTTTTGGGCGTAGTATCCTCTATTATTTATCAAAAACAATTATTACGTGTCTGAATATAAAAAAAACAATCTCTATGACGAAAATGATTACGGAGTATTTGTTTTCTATAAAATAAATTTTACGTCTATATTTTTTATCTTTAAATTTCAAACGCTACATACTTAAGAGATCTTTCTTCTGCGAACCTTTTAAGTTCACAAACCGCTTAAAATATTTGAAAGCGTAACTATATGTTCACTTTGTTTGGCAACTGCGTGCTGTCATAAATTCTTTTGCACAAAAGCTAATGAATAAAGCAGCTGTGTTTCTTTGATGTAGCAATTAGGATGGCTGAAAAAGTTTTCAGCTGAGAGAAATGTTTCCGGAAAAAAAAATTCAGATGATCTTAAAATGGGAGCAAAAGTGTTTGGTCGACTGAACGTATTGTTCAATGACTTTCCAAATGAGCAGAAGTTTTCGCATGAGGAAACGCAGTAAAAGAAATATTAATGTTGAAAAGAAACGGAAGTCAATAAAATGGGTGACTGTTAGCTTTTCTTATAAAATGTTGTTAAAAAAATTTAGAAACTAATACATCGTCACAAATCCACGGGTTCGTTTCGTAGATGTTTTCTTTTTACAAAAAATGGATATAATAAATTTTTTAACATACGTTGTTTTAAATAAACTCATTTAAGGCTACATACACATGGAATCCCCTGTTTTTAATGACTTCAGAGAGTTCATTAATTTTTTTTCTTAGATGCAGATTGATTCCTACATTCATGTAATCATTGAATCAAAGGAAAATATGTTTCGAAAATTGTTATTTAAAATAAGTTTTTACTAAAAACTATGATTTTAATCAATTTTTATTTTAATAAAATGCTTAATGAGATATTAGAGATGAATGGGCAAAACTTTACGGGTATCTCTAGAATATAAAACTCCATTTTGAAAATAAGAGCAATAGGACTATGAGTTTCGAAAACACACTTCCTTGGAGCTTACATTATTTCGAAACGAATTTCGGTCATTAGAAATATATTAGTTAACTAAAATTTTAACCTTAGCAATGCAAAATTCTAAATCTCTCCTGCGGGAACATAAATTTTAATCTCATTTGTTGCATACTATATAGCCTTAGACAACTTATTAACAAAACTAATACCAGACACGAAATACATTCTTCCTTTATATAATTCGCAATGTAGCAAATAAGCTCTAAAATTCTTGTTTCAAGTAATTTATATACATAAATTTTTTTATATATATATATACGTATGTATTTTGTTTGCCTTGCAACTGGTAATAAGTAAACATAGACTGGTATATATAGTTAAACAACAACTTTTCTGTTTTCTACTGTTGTATAAATCCTGATAATTTAGTCTCGGTATAACTCCCTAAAACAAAAGTAGTTGATTTTAACACATTTTAGTACTTAAAATATCGAAAGTTCATTTCCAAGAAGCATACATTTTTTTTAATATTTTCTTTCTTAATATCTTATTTTTTAATACATAAAATATATTATAACGCACTACTTTTTCTCATTTCTTAACATTTGTTCTAATTTCTTGTTAATTGAGATACATTTCTTATTTCTTAAACTATTTTTGTGTAATTTCAGCTTTTAATGAATACGTAATGAAATATATATATATAAAACCGTTTCTTTCAATATAATACTACTTTTAATTAGATAAATAAAAAAATAAACTAAAATTAGTAGACAGATAATTTTTTCATTAATATGTATTCAAAACAATATCACTTTCAACTTAAGTCAAATAAATATTTCTGAATATTTAAGAATAGATTCGTCAATATACGCTCACGCCTTATATAGGATACTAATCATTAATTCATTATAGAAAAGTATACAAAATCTCTTTAAATGTACATATTTAATTTTCATTAACTTCTACGCAAATAATAAATTCTTTTAATGCTTTCGAATTTGTGTAGAAGACTTTTTATAGTAGTTAAGGAACATTAAAAAATTTCAATGGCTTCATTAATTAGGTAATTACGTTCCAAAATGTAGCACAGATGTATCCTCTCTCTTCCAGAAAAAATTCATAAAAATGGAGAAACATTAAAAATAATTACAGAACCATAAAACAGACTTTTTTAGGAAAGATATTAACGAGAAAATATTCGGCACGTTTTTTTCATGACAAGGTTTATCATCCTCATTATTGCAATTAGGGTTAAAATATTTCAAAACTAGTATTAATCTAAACACCATACAGGCACTAAAAATAAAATGTAGAACATTAATGGCACTTAATTCATACAGTTAAAAATCTACAGGTATACAACATTCGTTTGATAGATCATCATATGGAGAAAAAAAATTCTTCTATTCCCTGAAAAAGCATTTTTAAAAATATGATTTTCAAATCAATATATATACCGGATGCGTCATAATTTCGCACAAAGTTCAAAAATTCGTAATAAAACGAAACAAAATGTAATGATAGAAAAAAATCTTCTGTTAGTGGCAAAAGGATAAAGGCGAACTCGATTTATTTTCCCTAAGAAAAAAGTTAGTTTTCAAAAGTAACCGAAAGAGGGCAATCACACATCATACTAAAATTTTTATGGAAATTATCAATGCATTTTATTGAATCAAAGAAATATAAAACTGTAAAGAGAGCCATCAGTTGGAACCGGCAGTGTGCTTCTGTTACCCGATCAAGCATTTCTATTTAAACTGTTCTACAAAAATAGTGAATCATCATTACAAAAATTTCATACAGAGAAAAGACTTAAAGCGCAAAAAAAGCACTCTACTTCATTGACTGAAGTACGAAATTTAGTACAATGGTTTGAAGAAGCGGTGAGTTAAAAAAAATCGTTCATAAAGTGAAAGACCATCTTTGACTAGGAACCGCTTTCATCTTGTACAAAATGTTATGAAATATTTGGCAGCGAATATATCAGGGGGAAGTAGCAATACTTGTGAAACTGAGAAAAGGAAGGAGATTTCTAAACCATTCGATTCGACGCATAAACAACTGAATCTGAATCCGTACAAAATCCATGGATCCTCAAGATATTACCCGAAGATACAGATGCAAGACAAAACTTTGCTACATGGGATTTGGCATAAATGGAATAATGGTTGTAGAAGGTCATGTAGACAGATGAATCCAACTTTTCACTGAATAGTGATATGAATACACAAAACAGTCGTATCTGGACGACGTCATATCCTCATATCTGAACCAGCTACTACATTCTCTTCGTACTATTTTTTTGATGCGGTTTTACTACATATTTTAATCTAAGCCCGTTCTTTTTTTAAGAACTTTATCCTGGATCCGGCTGGAAAATCTTTACTGTCTCTGTAGCACGGCATTTTAACCTTTTTCCTGACCAAAGTATGCATACATTACCCGGGAGACATGTGGTGCATGTTGTCACCTTCGTATTGAATAGTATTCCGCACCACATAGCACTAGAGATGAAGACACTCCTGTTGTAAACTTTTTCCGAAGACTAAATGATAAGTCATGGTTTTACGGTTTCGTGTCCCTACCATAACCAAATATCAATCCGGCAAGTTTTTGGTTGCTGTACCGGGGCTCTCCAACCACTTTGATTGAAGCGGAGTCGGAAGTTAGTCGCTGCCAGGCGATGGTGAAATACTACGCTCCACTCCAATAGGGGTCATGACGTGCCTAATGTGCTTATTACCTTGTGAAGTAGGTCATGGTGATTAACTGTTAATATTAAATTGATCTTCTGTTTACTGTTGGCCTAAATTGCATAAACCGTTTCAATATGATGCATTAGCACCCTTTGATTCTTGCCTAGTTTTGAGTTTTAGTTCTTGACTAGTTTGAGGGATTTTGATAGTAATGACTTTAACACCATGCAGGCACTAAAAATTACATGTGGAACAGAATTTTATAGACAAATATACTTAATTCATGCAATTTAAATTTTTTTTCTTTTTTTTGCATTTAAATATTTAATGTTCTTCTCATCGCTTTAGCACCAACAAAAAAATTCTGATATTACTGTACTATTATAAATTTATTAACTTTGTTATTTATATATATATAGTCTAATTCTCTACAAACAAGAGATAAACATTCATCAATTACATTCGAAAAAAACACATAGACAGTAGGAAGATCATACAATGAAGGACACATGAGCAGCCGAGATTAATAATTATAAAATGGATGCTGCAGTATTATAAACGTTGCTGACTTAGGACAGCTAATACATAAAATAATTTATATAAAAGTGGGGTTGAACATGTCTTTTGACCGGCCAAACTTCCCCCTTTATGTAAATAATACTGAGCAAAAACCGATTGAAAGTAATGGATAGGAATATCTAAATCCATTACAAGATAGAGGTAATTTACCTAAAAACTGCACTTGAAAATGCAGAGTCTGCGCTACATCTGAGTGCAATAAATAAGTTATTGTCTGATTCTGGGCCCTTTATATATATATATATATATATATATATATATATATATATATATATATATATATATATATAACTTGTAAATAATATGCCAAAAATACTCAATAATCAATAAATTCTAACGTAAACTGGCGCAAAAGAACCACATTAATGTATGCAAATATCATATGAAACAAAAGGTTTTTAGTGTGAAATATCCTACAAAACAGAAGGAGATGAAATTCTTAAAATTACAACGGAAAATATGATTCCTATCATGACAAGTGAAAATCAATGGACTAAAATGCAAAACTGTTATGTTTTCTGAAACTGTCACTGACCACGAGAATATTATTTAACGGCTTCTTTGTGAAGAGTGTTTTTTTAGAGGTATAGAACTTTAAATTGCAATAAAACAACGATGTACTATTCGATTGACATGAATTTTTTTTATTCGAAAGATAATCTTGTGGCATTACATTTTAAATATGATTTCTGGTATATGACTGCCACGGCTGGTTCGGATGTAGTCCAATCTGGACGTCCAATTTTCGATGACTTTTTCCAACATTTGTGGCCGTATATCGGCAATAACACGGCGAATGTTGTCTTCCAAATGGTCAAGCGTTTGTGGCTTATCCGCATAGACCAATGACTTTACATAGCCCCACAGAAAATAGTCTAGCGGTGTTAAATCACAAGATCTTGGAAGCCAATTCACAGGTCCAAAACGTGAAATGAGGCGGTCACCAAACGTGTCTTTCAATAAATCGATTGTGGCACGAGCTGTGTGACATGTTGCGCCGTCTTGTTGGAACCACAGCTCCTGGACATCATGATTGTTCAATTCAGGAAGGAAAAAGTTAGTAATCATGGCTCTATACCGATCACCATTGACTGTAACGTTGTGGCCTTCATCGTTTTTGAAGAAGGATTCCACCAGCCCATAAAGCGCACCAAACAGTCAGTTTTTCTGGATGTAACGGTGTTTCGACATACACTTGTGGATTAGCTTCACTCCAAATGCGGCAGTTTTGTTTGTTGACGTAGCCATTCAACCAGAAGTGCGCTTCATCTCTAAACAAAATTCGCTTATGAAAATCGGGAACAACGGCAATCTCGTTTTGGGCCCATTTGACGAATTTACGCCTTGCTTGATGATTGTTTTGATGAATTGCCAAACCAAACTGAGAATAAATCACTTGACAGCTGTTAAATCGGTCGCCATCTTGGAAAGTAATGCCAACTTAAACTTCTATACCTGGGAAAAAAACACTCTTTATAAAAGGAAGAACTGAATGTGCCTTTTTATTAATTTACTTATGAAAAAATTGCATTGTGATTTTTACATTATCATCCCTCCTACATATGGAGTTCTAAAGAAAATACTAATTAGATTATTTATATATTCACTCAATGTATCACATAATCCTACATTAATTTTACTACTTCACAAAAAGACTTCTTAATTGCCATACCTGTACAATATAAAAGTACTCAACATTTCAAATTAGTACGAATTATATTAAAGTTATTCATAATAACTGACAAGTAAAAATTCAATTTCTATACGTTCAAAATGGCAGAAGTAAATTGAAATATTCTGTTATTTTGCAGTTTTTCACCTCGAAAATGGAATAAATAATAATTTTCATATATAAAGGGAAACAAGATCAATGAACTTAAAAAGTATTTTAATTTCAATTATACATTAAGTACTTTTTAAATGAAAGATACTGTATAACTTATAGTACTTAAAATTCTGATTATCGTTTTTAAATTCTCAAGAAGAACGAGAATTAGTTACTATTTTATGATTTATATCTTTAAATTATTACATACAAATCAAAATGAAAAATGTAAATGTATAAGAAAGAAAATCATTTTTTTAGTCGACATAACTATCTAAATTCTAATCCAAAGGCTGATATTTTGATTCTATGTACCAGAGTCAACATAATATCTTTATTATGAGTCATTTCAAGCTTTCAAAAAGTTGCAGTAAAGAGAAAAAGTACAGTTGTTAAAAATTCCATTTCCATACTGTGCGAACTTTCAAATTACCTTTCAGTATATTCACTGCAGCACAATTTGATCTGTGTCTCTTCTTCCATGAAATGAATTCTTCCTTTTAGTGAAACTTTTCTCTTCTTAACTTGTCTAACATATCACAACAGTTGTCAGAAAAATGTCATTTAAGATGCATGTTGACATTTTATTTTACTTAAAGGTATTGCTTTTCGAATATATTTGAATTCAATCGAGGAAATGTTGTATTTTTTAAATAAAATTAAATTACTTCCCCAATAGAAATACTGTAGATTAAATATTTAAAACTATAACTACGTTGGAAACCAAATCTTATGAATGTATATTCAATTTGAACGAAGAAGCTGCAGGCATTAATGTTTCATTTAAAAGTATACCTATAACAAAGATAAATTCTCCCTCCCTTTATAGATTATTTAATCATAGATTTTTAAACTAACGTAATATATATGAAGAATAATATTCAGTAAAAATAAGTATTAAAATTATATTTGAATGATAATTCTTGTAAACTTGCATTGAGTTTGAAGATGAAAGTTCTCAGTGTAGAAGTTGCTTTAATTAAAAATATTTTACTCGGGGTAGAGAGATTATTCTTTATTCTTCACGAAGCTATTAGTACATATTTGCTCAGTACTGTTTCCCTTGTCAGGAGATATGAAAAAAAAAGACTATCAAAATTTTGTTGTGTAAAATGCGGAAAAATCATGTGCCTTGAGCATTATAAGATGATTTTTGAAGACTGCAACAAAGAATCTTAAAAATGTGAATATATAGTGGTGACAGGGATAACTAACTACCGTAAAATCCGGCATATAACACGCACCCCCGTATAACGCGCACCTATACTTTCAAGCTACATTTTTGAATTTTTAAGTATATTCGTAAATTTCGTAAATTCGTAATTAGGTAATTTCGTAAATTTCGGTCTTATTTTTTGTGTTAAAAGTGCGCGTTATACGCCGAATTTTACTGCTTTTTTTTTTTTTTGGTTAAAATCAGATTTCTGATAATATTTTAAATACTATATCACGACATGTGTACCATACATATGTACCTAACGGAGTCAAATTTGCGTCACAATAATTTGTTCTTATAAAAAACGTTTTCAGCATTAAGGTATCCGAACACGTTCAGAGTAATTTTTGACAAAATAACATACTTAAACATATAAAGGCTTTTTTATGGGATTCAATACCAATAAATACTAATATTTAATCAACGATATTTAAAATATATTGCCGGAATTTCATAAAAATCACAATTATATGTGAAATTTTGGCAATATTTTTGTAAAACTTCAAAGCAATTAGAGAAGAAAGTAATAAACTTATATTAGTAAAAGAATTACCAAAACAATCTAGAGGCATTTATCTAGAGAATATACTAAAATTTTAATGTTTTATTAAAATTTGAAACTTTTAGAGATGATTGAGTAAACGTTATAAGAAAAATAACGCCTTTATATGAGACCATTATTTAAATAACATGCCCTAACTCAAATAATATTCATACTATAAGAAGTATTTTAGTACATTCTCTATAAAATGGCATAAATATCTGGTGCAAAAAGTTTTATAGAAATACATTTGTAATATTTTGTGTGATCAGACTCACCATGATAGATTTCGAACAATTTAAATGCCCACTTCTGGTAGATCAAAGACCCACTTCCGATATTTCTAACTTAATAAAATTAATTGTAACTTGTCCTCTAAGAAGCATAGAATGAAAACAAAGTATGTTTTGTAAATCCAAAATATAGATGTATTAAATAAAATAGAAAACAAAAATATCGATCTTGTCCGAATTTGGTCATTTTCAACGTGTTCGGATACCTTAAGTATATTTATTTTTATTATTTTTATAGACGTAATTAGTTTTGTTCATTGAGATGGTAATAAAAGGTTTCACTTTTTCTATGTTTTTTAGTTTTTCAATGTACGAATTCGAACTTGAACCCACTTTTTTAGGCCACATTCTTATTTTTCCCTCCCTTTTTTTAACATATTATATCTCTTTTCCAAACGGCGATTGAATGCTTTGGTGATACAGGTAGATAGGTACTTTTATCTTGTATCTATTATTTCAGTAATAGTCCATTATTTTGATAGGTAGGTAATATACTATAGATTAACAAAAATTAATAGTTTCAACTAGCTGCATGACCCGGCGTTGCACAGGCTATCTTTACTTTTATAAATTTTCCCTTTCCTGCACAAAATCAGCACTTCTAATACTTTTTTCAGAATGACTTCCAACCCACGATAGATCACGTTTTAAAAACGTCGGGGGAGTTGAACTTGGCCCCTGGCTGTGAAAAATGGCACTAATTATGTATTTTAAGGTTTTTGATTAATATATTTTTAACTAATTAGAATATCGGAATATAAATAGTCAAAACGGGTTTCTCGAATCATTCCCGAAATTTTGGTACCTTCGGCGAGTTTCTGTGTCGTGTGGTTCGTGAGAAGATAGGGCATCATAGATTCATAGATAGATAGATAGATACGTTTGTTTACCTTCAGATTTTAATAGTGTAGATAACAAACATTGCACCTTATGCCAATATTTCAAATATATTAATACTTTTTAATGTCAAATCTCGCCAGTAAAATGATTAAATCAATCCAAAACGTGAATATGAGGTAAAGCATCTGAGAGATACCGCGCTTATGGATGGAAATTATTAAAGACCGCCTAGCGGAGGGTTAAAACAAACATATTTTTAATTAAAAAAATGGTTTTGCGTTTAAATTGCTTTACGTTTCAGAAGTAGTTTGATAAGTTTTATGAATTACAAGGAAAACTTTCAAGAAATAACAAACACTTATAACCGTTTAGTTAATACTACCAACAAAAACACAGCCAAAGGGAACTTTCAAAGTTCATTCTTTTTTAAGCTCAAATATAATCAAATAATAAATTTTGAAACCAAAAATTTATAAACAAAGTTTTCTCAAGATTAACTTAAATTTTTAAAAGAAACATATTGATTTTTTGAAGATGATACTTTAAAACCCTCTCTTCCTTTTTGAAAACCCAAAATATTAAATTAAGCACTTAAATGTTCTTTAAAATCTTATCACAGCTTAAACCCAAATGTACCTAAAAAAACGAATTATAGTAAACCAAAATTGCTTAAAAGTACTGAAGTTTATCCTTATTGTGTTCAAAAACTTTTAATTGAGATTTTAGTTGAATACAGACTTTTAAGATTAATTTTGAATTAAAAACTTCAAATAATGTTTTGGATAATGTTTTGACATGCATTAATATATTTTTAATTAAGATATAATCGGAAAATGAATAAATACAGCATTTTAATTATGATGTAATGTGAACCGCTATCAGTTAAAAGTATTAACAATTAAATTTTAAAAAATCAATAAGCAGTTTCCTAACACAGAAATTAAATTATTAAATTTTAATCGAAATTATAATATTAAAAATGCCTTTTTAACAACTTTTTATATATTTGAAAATTTATTTGTTAAAATAATTTCATAGATACAAGTCAGAAAACTAAATTGACAAAAAACAGAACTAAATAAAAAATAGACAACATTTTTTTTGAAAGATTATTTTGTAATTTTTTTAGATATTTGCTGACTTGTAACTTTTTATTTGTTACATTAGTATCCAGCCGCATAGAAATGAAATTCTTTGGAAAATATTATTTGTAATTATATTCAGTGATAAAGTTAATTCAAAATAGAAAAATGAAAAAGAAGTTGAAATAATAAAAAATTCACATTTCAGAGTACAGGTTTTTCTTCCTTACTGGCTAAAACTTTTCAAAGAATTGTGTACTCGTTATTTCATTATTTGGTTATTTCATTCCCTTTTTATTATGAACTCATAGCTTATAGATAAATACTAATAAAGCATTTCATAAATAATTAAGGTAAAAAAATTGAAAAAGAATATGATCACACTTTTGCTAGCTAATTTGTACAATGTCTCTATAAAAAAGTTTCACAAATCAAAAGTGAAGACCAGCCATTTTAAGAGAAAAGATATAAAAAGAAATAGAAAAATTATTTGTCTGAAAAATATATTGTTAGATTCCTACTTGTAGTTGAATTGTGGAATAGTATTCCCCACATGTACATTTATATTTATTATTAAGGTAATCACTTAAAAAGTCAAATGCCTAAAAGGAAAAAATAGCAATTCATGCTTAAAATAGCATTATTAAACTTCTAAAATTGCAATTATTAAGATCCCAGTATTTCACAATATTTAATTTCTTACAAATTATTCAGAAAAACTTAACTTCGCAATTTCAAATAAACTTCGTAAATTTCTAACGTATGCATTTCTAATCGTTTTAACAACTTTAAAAAGCGAATATACATATTACTCACTTTAGTTTCGTGTGTCCTGATCTACATCAAGAATAGTCAACTTTTAGGGCTAAAGTGAAACCAGAAAAAAACTGTAAAGGATTATAAAGGAAACCAAAAAAATTAAGAGACATTTTTAGAGTGACGGAATAAAAGAAAAATACTACTTCTTAATTTCTCTTAAATAGTTTTGATCAGTGCTTCGAACCAGAACTGAACCGAAAACCGGGGTAAAAAACGTTGTTTTAGTCGGAACAAAAACCGGAACAACCGAAAAAAATATCGGTTTATTTCGGTTCAATATATCTTCAGTTATTTAGTTACTGTAACCAACTTATCAATATTTTTTAATTTAACTTCAACCATATATTTATCATTATTATACGTACACTGCTTCTCGATTTTCTATTTTGATGTTCGCTAGAACTTTTCTGTTTCAGTTTCGGATGGAAATACTTACAGAAGGCAGATTTAATCAGTTGAATAAACTGGAAATATATATAATATTTTAAGAAAAATATCAGTCTAAGTTATATTTTTCACATTTCAGCATGCAATCATCCACGGATGTTTGTATAGACTGTTCAGATAAACAAACCAGAATCATAAACCTAGAGTCAACTGCGATTTTGATTATCTCCCTTTTTTTCTGCTCACCGCTCATCTCGTACACGCTTGTTAACTGTATCAATTCAAACACAGTGTACCAATTAAAAAAAGAAAAATATCTTTTAAATTTTGATAGAATTACATTCTTTGTTTATGATGGAATTATATATTTTATACAAATAAGAATATACATAAAATAAAATTATTCATTCGGAATTTAATCGAAAATACGTTATTTTTGGTGGAATAAAAATCAGAACTGAACCGATATGCCTTTTTTTAGATGAATCGGAACGAAAAAATTACGGTTGGAAGCCTTGGTTTTGATGTTAATTTTACATCATAAACAGAAATTTTTTAATAACTGTAGATATTTTTAATTGATCAAGTAGCTCCAGTAAAAATTATTAAAATTGCAATTCTTGAGAGATTTTAGTAAATAAAATTTTCAGGCAAGATTATGAATTTTGATTTGTTGATTATCATCTATGTATCATTTTTTTATGGTAAATGAATTATAAGTGTAGATTTTTATAAGCAGGTTGATTTATAAAAGGGTTTGAAATAAGCAACAGCTCTCCAATACTTAGATGTTTATTCTGACATTAACTTTCTAGAGACTCATATGAAAGCAATCTTGTTTTAAGTGATTTAATATCTTTCGTTAATTTCCTATCCTTTGATCATGGATTCGTACCGTGAATCGAGCGCCAAGCATCGAGGTTGGCATTAAAAAAAATCTTGTGATATTCCAGTCAAGCGTATGTGTTCTTTGACCTACTACGCCTAAGTTTGCGTGTTGGATCCCGGCCAAGTCGATAGATTTTCATGATGCAAAAAATTGACAGCATCCATGTCGTATGATTTATGCAGCATGTTAAAGATCCCTAGAGTGCCTGTTTGGCTTGGGTGCTCTTGGTAAGATTAAATTCAAAGTACAATTTCGCATCGCCAGAGTTCAGGTCAGAACCCTGAGCACGGTGTCAAAATTACACCGTACCAATGGTAGAAACCAGAGTTGGCGAACCTTTATAAATCAACGTGCCATTTTTTCTAAAGAAATGTTTCATGAAGTATAGACGTGCCGTCAAATAGTTTTGACTTGTAATTATTGGGAAAATAATAAAACTAAATGCTAACAACTCATTGCGAAAAAAAACACATGTTGAGCTGTATAGTAGTAAATGTTTTAGTTATACGTGTAATTCAAATTAAAGTAACATTAATGGAACTTCTGTTATAACAGATTAGATGAAAAATAACTTATATTAGGATTGAAGATGGTACTTTTGGCATAATGCATGCTGTATTGGAGTCATCTGTCAAACGGTTTCTAAGCAATAAATTCTTTTAGTTCTGGTTCTCTTTTTGACAAAAGGATTTGTGATTTGCTTCAAAATGCCATTTTACAGACGATATTCTACATACCATTGTTCCAGAATATAAAACACGAACCGCTTTGTCACCTTTACTTATCATGTCATATTTCTCCGTTTGAGATTTTCTGTTACATTTACTGTCTTGCACTTTTTGTCTTTTTGCTGTGCTAGCTATGTTAAATAACAGTTAAAATCGTAAATATAACACAAATAAATTTTAAAATACAGTTGTAACAATGAAATTGACTATGCGATGCATAGACAAACTTTGCATCATTAGCAATTGTAAACCACAATGTAACAAAAGCAAGACAATAACAAACGAGCGTGCTCAAGGCGCACCGCGACCGATCACTCGTGTTTGTTCATAATACTTCACAGAGAACTTAGTTATTTTGAACTAAAATGCAAATCGTTTGGATCAATGGCGTGCCCAAGATACTTTGCTGAGTGCCCTTAATGGCACGCGTGCCACTGGTTTGCTATCCCTGGTGTATACCTATGTGGTGCTACATTAAAAAGTGAGCTTCTGGGAAATATACTAGGTCTGTAATACAACTCGCAGTCCCATTTGGGAAAAAAATTGCATTTGATTATATCATTTTCCCTGTCATCATCATTTTTAACTAATACTGACCCTTTTCTTTCAAATAAATAACAATATTTACCCAAAAAGAGGAAGAATGCTTGATGTACGAAATGCAAAAAAAAGCTATCACTGATGCCATTCTTCACTAGCCATTACACTCTTTCTTTGATTCAGTTAAAAATGCACAGAAGATCAGGGCGCAAATACAGAGTTCATTTCAACCATTAACCATCAAACATAATTCATTACATCATCATCACTCGAACGTTATTTACTCAGAATCCTTGACGATATCTACCAAAATGTATTCTGTATCTCCACCCTTTCCTTTCACTTCCCGTTATATACCTCCCCTTGGATACCCCTTTCCGCCGCATGCATTTGCAAGCGCCAAAGTGATCAGAGCGCCCACTCCGTAATAAATCATCCGGGGGCATAAAAAGAAAATAACTTTTCTCTCATTCCCTGTCCATCTTACTCTCCACCCCGTAGAAAAGGATGATGCTTCCTGCCTCTCTTCATGTGATGAGGGCAATCTGGAAGTGTCCATTCGTAACGGGGTGACATTGAAACGACCTGAAGGACAGCGGAAGATGATATAAGTAAAGAAATGAGACTTTTTATTCAAAAAAGAGTTCATTGACTTTAACCTTAGAAGGCTGCGATTATACAAATGTTCTCATGAGATTTTTTTTTATCGAACATCCGTCGATTTCTTTTTGATCCGTCTAGAAGTAAAAATATTGGAAGGAAGATTTTAGAGTAAAAACTTTTTTTAATGTGTATGGGAAGGGGATCTGCAAGATGATCTCAAAGCTCATTTATTCTGATGACAAAGTTCAAAATTCAAGCGAAATACTTAGAGGTGTGCAAAATAAAAATGGAAAATACTTTCAGATGATTACTTCTTTTTTTCTCTTCTTTTTACTCTATTCTTTTTGAAACTCGGGCTCTAATACTAGCCAAATCGAACACCTCCTCCCACACACGTATATACAGAGTGTTTTTTTCCAGGTATAGAATTTTAAGTTGGCATTACTTTCCAAGATGACGACCGATTTAACAGCTGTCAAGTGATTTATTCTCAGTTTGGTTTGGCAATTCATCAAAACAATCATCAAGCAAGGCGTAAATTCGTCAAATGGGCCCAAAACGAGATTGCCGTTGTTCCCGATTTTCATAAGCGAATTTTGTTTAGAGATGAAGCGCACTTCTGGTTGAATGGCTACGTCAACAAACAAAACTGCCGCATTTGGAGTGAAGCTAATCCACAAGTGTATGTTGAAACACCGTTACATCCAGAAAAACTGACTGTTTGGTGCGCTTTATGGGCTGGTGGAATCCTTCTTCAAAAACGATGAAGGCCACAACGTTACAGTCAATGGTGATCGGTATAGAGCCATGATTACTAACTTTTTCATTCCTGAATTGAACAATCATGATGTCCAGGAGCTGTGGTTCCAACAAGACGGCGCAACATGTCACACAGCTCGTGCCATAATCGATTTATTGAAAGACACGTTTGGTGACCGCCTAATTTCACGTTTTGGACCTGTGAATTGGCCTCCAAGATCTTGTGATTTAACACCGCTAGACTATTTTTTGTGGGGCTATGTAAAGTCATTGGTCTATGCGGATAAATCACAAACGCTTGATCATTTGGAAGACAACATTTGCCGTGTTATTGCCGATATACGGCCACAAATGTTGGAAAAAGTCATCGAAAATTGGACGTCCAGATTGGACTACATCCGAGCCAGCCGTGGCAGTCCTATGCCAGACATCATATTTAAAATGTAATGCCACAAGATTATCTTTCGAATAAAAAAAATTCATGTCAATCGAATAATACATCGTTGTTTTATTGCAATTTAAAGTTCTATACCTCTCAAAAAACACCCTTTATAAACTAATAAAAAATATAAAATAAATATGTAAAATGTATATAAGTGCACATTCAGAGGAAACATTTTGACAGTTTTATTCATCCATGAAGAATACAAATATTATCGGTAAAATATTTTAGAATGAAAATAATATTTTTCAGGATATGTTGTTGTAATTCAGGAAAGCATTCAACTAGAAGGAAGCACTTACCATTATTCACTTTGCTAAGTGTTCTTGCTATTTTAACCCATATAAAAATATCATGCAGTTTGCTGTATTTGAAGTGGGTTGACCGAGGAAACTATTTGCATTTAGAATATAAGATTGTAGGTAATCCGTTCGAAAATATTAATCAACTTATTATCTAAAAATAATTGAACATCTTGTGTGTAACATTCAAAATATATTTTTCATAAAAGTTAATTGATATTTATATTAATTAATATGATGCACTCTCTCTCTCTCTTAAAGCTCCACCAAAATTATTCCTCCAGAACCTTGTATAATTTCAGATTAAGATTAAATTATGCTAATAATACTTGAGCTGGTACCTTCTTTTCCTAACTTCTAACCTACGAGGAGATTTTAATGCATTATTTCACAAGATGGATTTTTAGTAAAATCAAGTTTCCTAACCGAGCCCGATCTTAACATATTTTACTTCAAAGCTTATTAACTCGGCTACCACTGTTGATTTAGTTTTAAATATTCCTATTAGGTTCAATAACAAAGAGTACAAATAATCTCAATCTCGAAGTATAAATATATGAGAAAAATAAAAAAAATCATTTGTTGATACTGCATATCATATATTATTGAGCTGAAATAACCTAAACGAAAAAGATATTGTACTAGTACTTCAGTATTCAAGACAAAAAGGAACAAGAATAATGATAGTAATCAATTTATCTATTATTTTCATATGTGCAAAGAAAATATATGTTTGGGGTTGGTAAGAGGAATTTCCATTGAAAGATATGCTTGATAGATAGAAATATATAGAGCAAGCTTCTACCACTAAAACCGGCGTTTCTCAAATTGTGGGATGCCCCTCCCTAGAAGGGCGTGATATCCCTATATGGGGGGCGAGAGCACATTGAAAAGTCAAAAATAAAAGATTTCAAATAAGTATTAATTTACTGAAAGGAAGCAAAACTAAATACAACCTGGCATAATAAAAAATCAAATACACTACAAAATATACTATTAAATGTATCAATACTGTACAACGTTTTTGATAAATAATTTATCAATACTAAATTAAAAACAAGTTTGATAATTACTAATGCCTCCATTGGCTTGTCATACACAAAATATAATACTTATCTTGATAATTTGCATGGTTTATAATTAAATTCGTATTGTAGTTTTAGTACCAAAGTACATTTTTCTGTCTTTAATACATTGTATTGTTATTGTATGGGGGGGTGAATCGCGATGAAAATTATGATCGAAAATTTGGTAGCAAATATTGAAAGTTTGAGAAGCACTGACATAAACTCATAAAAGGAGAATTGAATGGGGGGAGCGAACAAGATTCTACAGAAGTCAATTTTCAGAAGAAATAACAACTCTACTTTCACTCCATATTCGTATGTACACTCTTCTGAAACAAAAAGGGGAGAAGGCGCACGCACGAAATACCCATAAATTCTTTTAATGTTATCAGAATTCTTAATACACTTGATTTACTTACGCCGACTTCGCAGAAAGCGATATCTCTCACTATTATAGAAATATGATCTTTCAAAGCATTAACTGTTCCTTGCTTTCTGGAAGTAATGTCCATTTTTAAACATACGAAAGTAAAACATATTACTCAAAACGCAAAAGCCAATCCAATCAAACTGCTTTTGCATTGTCGAAGTTGAACAGTCATATGTAAAAACTCGAACTAACTTGGACTTAAATGTAAGTTTTATGAAAATTTTCAGATGCTGTGAATATGTTTCAATACAAAAAATGTAATTTAAAAATTAGAATATTTTTTTATTTGCCATAAATCTGCTTTATTTTATACTTAAGACTGTAACGAACCACTATACACATACTTGAATAAGCATACACAATTTGAATACAATAATAATAATCTGTAATACTAAAATAAGATATAGCGAAGTGTGGTGAAAAATACTTTAAAATAGTGGCTTTTTTGTCTCCTTAGCGATCTTCGTTGCTTGAGAAATACTATTCATACCAATCTGCTTGTGACATATCTCTTCATCGATTTAACGTGGATAATAACAGCTGCACTTCAGACCAGCACATCAAATGAAGCGAATAAGGTATGTTTCACTTTATTTTAAAAATTTCATTGCTAAAATTGTGTAATTCCTGTTTTGGTTCTCGTAAAACTTTTTGTTTAAAATATATGCGAAATGAGTAGTAAATGAAATGAAATGACTCTTGGTGTGCTCAATAACAATTTTATTAAAATTTGATGCTTGCTTTTTGTGAATTGATCACTTCTTAACAATTTTTCGGTACTAATTTGATATCACGGGGCACGCGCCAAGTTGTTGTTTACGTTCGCCAAGATGGGAGATAACCTATGGCTACCTTGATATTTTCATCGTCTGGCGATGTAGTTACCATGGGGATAACGTATATTAGAATTAATTTTTATTGGTTTTTTCCCGCGGTAACCTTATTAAAATCATCCGATTCTAATTCGATTTCTTTTAAAATTTAACCATTTTCATAGCATTTGAATTATTTTATTAATAATATAATATAAAAATACAATTATATTATTATATGTGTTAATATTCGTTATTTATAATAATTGTTTTTATTATATTTATTTATAAATATTATTAAGTATTATGTTATTTATTTATAATTATTATTTGTTATGTATTTATAATTTTTTTATATATATTACAATTCAGTGATTATTCTTTTTTATAATTACTATTAAATTATATTATATGATTATTATTGTACACTGCATAATAGTATTATTAGTGTGCATGTTCCTTTTTATTATATTATAATTATATTCATTATTTATTGATTGAGCTTGGTTATTCTCAGTCTCTTCCTATATTCTTCATTTTAAATACATTTCAATGTTCTTCAAAACAGTTCTTTAAAATTAACTTCCTTACAATTTGAAACCGCTAGGCCGCCATCTTGGATTCCATTCCAGCTACAACAAGCGACGCTTGTCGTGATTCCTTTATCGCGCCAAGCAGCGCTTGGTGCCTTGCCCCGAGATATCAAACCAGTTCCAATTTTTCTTTATATTCCTTATTTAATGGAGCATTTGTTTTAATCCATATTTGCACGTTAATTAATTTCTCTTAGTAAAATTTTCAAAAAGTATTGCTGAGATTAACAATAAAATGAAAGCTTATCTTATTAGATACTTTTTCTTTAAGACTTTTCGTAACGTTTTTCATTGAAAAAGGTGCACTAAAGAATACGTGATGATTATTGAATTAGCTCATACACTAATTAAATTTCATTTTATTTCTGTACTGTATTGTCAAATCTTGTTCTAACAGGCATAATAATAATTAATATTTCCTTCTTAGGATTTAACTTATGATATATGATGGTTGGAATAATTTATGCGTCTCTCAAAAAAGTAACAGAGAAAAATCTGGTTTCTTAAAATTCAGTTATCCTCCATCATTTCTTAGAAATGCAATCTATGTTTCTTCGGAAATTGAAATCTCGTTTTTAAATTAATATTTGAGCAACTAAAAATTTATTCGTTACTCGTGTCGAAAATGAGCAATGCTCAATTTGGCTTCGTTTTTGAATAGAACTTTTATAAATATTAAATGTTTTTCTTAATTAAATTATTAAAAATCCCGAAATCAAATTAACAGGATTTGAATATGAAAAAAATTTTAAATCTTTAATTACGATGAATAATTATAATCATTTTTCAACAACGCATATTGTGTGCAGTTGTTAGTTGGTTCACTTTTTTCGTTATTTAATCAATAAAGTTGTTAAATTTTCAGACTAATGCGAATGATTACAGCAACCTACTTGAAGAATTTCTAAAATTGATGCTGTGCAATACGTTGCCTCCTATTGTACTTTTAAATAGCTCCTTGATTAATAAGTAAGAAATATTCTTTGAAAAACAACGTGTGGGAAAAAAAGAAAAAAAATTTAATTCAAACATAATCACTAAATAAGTTTTAAAATATTTAATAAAATATCGACAATATTTAGACAATAAGTTAAATTGCTTAAGTTGTTACATGTGGTAGAAATATTGAAATTACGAGACTTTTTTAAATACAATGATTGTATATTTGAAGGGCAAATGTATAAATGTCTGTAAATTTTGGTGACCATAGAAGAAACAACTCATTCTTTTCATCACTTCTAGACATACGGGACATCGCTGCTGAGTATCGGGTGGTCAACGGTAGTCAGTCAAGTTATAGCGTATAACTTCCATTGTAATTTGATTTCGTCAACTTTTACTGCATCAAAACTTCGCATACAAGTTCGCGCATAGAGAAAAAATGTCCTTATTTGAGATAAGCTGCAAAATTCGAATCTAGAAAGAAGACTGATCAAATTGCAGAAAGATTAGATATTTAATTCTCAGTTATGCCGATATATTCGACGATGTTAGTTTAAACGAAAACAATAGAGAAAGGCCTTTGAGGGGGTTCGGCACTTGAATTTTCAAAAATTAACCTATCTTCACTTTTTTAAACTTTCTAAAAGTTCAAATATTTCTGTTTAAAATGATATATGATATGAGGAAGTATGATAATTAGAAGTATTTTTATTTAATTTTTTAAATGAAGCTACTCCTTGACGCGCATCAAATGAGCTCTCTGCTAGGAGAACCTGTGTTTCCCCTTGCATAGGTTTCTGATGAGCGCGAATCCATGTGACGTTCAAGTGGAGAAATTAGAGTGTGTTAGGATTATCCAAAAGTGTATGGATACACATCTTTCGGATCTTTAAAGCGAAAAAGAGAAAAAAAAGTTGTGGTAGAAAAAGCCTAAGTGGGGTCGTAATCAACTCCCCGACATTTTAATTTTAAAAATTCAAATATATTATAGTATGGCTGTTAGAAATAGTATTAATGAGATCTACACAGGATGAAAAGCTGCTGTTCGGGTTGTTTATTTTCATCTTCTGTCTTCAAACGAGAACCATCAACATGGACTGTGTCCTCCGATTATAAATACCTGGTGCAAGTTTCAAAAGACAGAAGCTGAATGTAACGAAAGGCACTAAGATCATAAGCATATACACACGTGCTATATACCATAACGAATTAAATGAAGCTAATTTTTAGAGATCTAGGTGAACCTATGTTGTTAAGAAACTGCTTACATGGAAGGAACCAGAACCCAAATGAGTCAGTTAATAACACCTAATGGCCAGTGATTCCAAGATATACATTTCTGGAATTAAAAACTCTAAAATTAGGGATAAATATGGCTATTGCATAGTTAAATAAGAGTTCTGTAGCAAAATTAATGATCTTAAAACATTCTGTTACTGAACCAAGTTATAAATGTGTGTCATGCTTCAAAAAACTAGATATACGTAGGATTCATGCAACACAACGAAAGCATCTTAAGATCCCCAAAAAAAGGCAAAGTTGTTAAAAATAATGAAAAAAAGAAAAGAAAAAGAGTCTTTTGTACGAGCAGAGAGTAAAAAAAAATGCTTCATTTGCTTCTGGAAAGTATTAAAAAAGTAAATGCTCAAAAAATTACAAATTTTCTCTTTAAAGACTGTTTTCTCATAATGTAATATTTTTCACTTTATGTACATTTTTCTCAAAAACTACTTATCATATAATCCTTTAATTTTCAGCGAGCAGACGTTTAACATGTTTACATATTTTAATGGAGAGAAAATTAGATATATCTAGCAAAGGTCTTTAGATATGACTTTTTAAACTAAATTTTAGGGGAAAAAAATTGGACAATTTTTAAAAAATTCATAATTAATTTAATTTTGTACAAAAAGACAAAATCCTTCGTTAAAGTATTATTAATAGTACACATAACCTACTGTAAAATTTTATTCATGAGAAGCATGTAGTTTCTGAGAAAAGGTACATAAACTTACGCTATTTAACATGGACTCCTATGGACATGCCGAACCACCTTAACTGGAAATAAAAAAGTCACTACTCAGAAAACGTTAGGAGTACCCTTAAAACAATTTTACTTTTATCTAAACAGAAATATTTAAATAATAATATAATTTATTTTAATCCTTTCGTGAACCTTGGATAGATAACTTCCTATTTACATGATCTTACAAAATACGCCTGTGAGAAGCACCAAACCCTTTATAATATATTGACTTTGCAATTATAACGATGGGAAGACTAATTCCTGCTTCAGTTTTGGGCTGCTGCACATGATCCAGCGATTATGACATCTGCAAATTGGACAAAAAAAGATGATACTTAAGAAGTACCCTGTCTAAAAGCTGTCACTGCATATAATGATGACATGAGAGGGGTTGATCACTTCGATCAAAGAAGAGAAGTATGCCAAATAAGAAGATCTGTAAAATGGTGGCAACTTATTTTTTATTTCCTTATTAACCTTGTCATCATAAATAGTTTCATACTGTAGCAAGTGAGCAAAAAAACAGAAGTTTAGACCAGTTAACATTGCGTATAGTATTAGCTCGTCAGCTAATAGACGGATATTCCTCAATAAAAAGGAAAGGACGTCTTACTAGCTTCCAAGCAAAGAAGTGTGTAGTTCCGGATAATGTGGAAAATTACATGCCAAAGATAGTTTCCAATTACTATAGACGATGTAGAAAATGTAGCAGAAAGGGACAAGAAAAGAGGACCCGCTCCATGTGTGCAGAGTGTGATGTCTCTTTCTGCAAAGCTTCTCATCTTTTCATGCCAAATAATGTCCATTAAATTTAATTTTCTTTATGACGGTTAATGGTTCCTTGGGAAGTATTCTTCCCAACCCCTAAAATTTAAATTAAAACAAAAAATTTGGCAAAATAAAATATATTTCCTTAAATGCTATTGTTTAATTATTAATAAAACATTAAAAAAAACTGTGAGAAATTCGAAAGAGAAATACATGGTCCGCGAAAGGGTTATTAATGGTATTAGTGTTAAAACTAATAATAACAAACTCTCTGTTTTTATTCTAAAAACAATATCAATTAAACTATATAAACAAAAACGGCCCATATGGAAAGGTAATGAATGCAATGGTCGTCCTAGTGAGGTGATAGAATATAAGAATAGAGGAGCTCTCAAAGAAACAGATCTGCCACTATTAACGATGCGGCATATAAATGGGACAGAATAACCTTAAAGACTATTGATAGGCAGCTCACAGATTTGGGTCTACAGCGTGCGTCGTAACAGCTATTTTTCATTTATCTCATCAACAAGTTCGTTTAGAGTGGTGACGGTTTTGCTGTCTTCTTCTTAGAATTTTATTAACTGGCGTATAATTATTTTAATCAATGAATCCTGATGAGAACAAGACAGAGATATTTCTAAAAACACAGTGAAAAAGTCCATACCAGTGGTAAAATTTCATTAACCTCCACCACGCATGGCAATGAATTGGAGTTTGGAGTACGGTTAACATTTCATTTGATAGCTCTTTTCTTTTAATAGTCTCTACTAGGAAATCCTGAAGTTAGTACATGTAGTCTACTATACTTTACACCCTATTATTTTGCTTTTTTAACGGCCTGTAAGGTTTATATTTTAATAGGATAATTTCCATCGAAAAGAAAACCATTTCCTTTGTCTTTATTCTTCCAATTCTGAAAAAGAAGTGCTTTCCAAGCTTTCTTTTAACCAGCTAAATCACCAAATTACTTTTTAAAACATAGCCAGGCTCATAGGTATTTGACGAACAGACGCTTCTGTTTTATCACAGCGTTTGGCTAATCTAGTTCATAAATTAAAGAGAATTTGCAAGATATCTTTTGAAGAGATATACACCTGCTTTGTTTACTAACACCAAGTCACACACAGTTTGTATAAATATTGGAATTGGACCGATGACATTTTTATAAGGTCTAAAAAATATAAATCTTTACGATTATAATTCGTGTAAAGGCATTCAGATCATCTGAAAATTTAACATTCCCTTTTAAAATTTCATGTCATAAATTAACATTTCATATATATATATATATATATATATATATATATATATATATATATATATATATATATATATATATATATATATATATATAAAGAGAGAGAGAGAGAGAGAGTTTCATCTTATTCAAATAAGATAAATGGATAATTTTTCCCCCTGGAATTCAGGGATCAAACTGCTGCAGACAATTTCAATTCTATCTATTCTGTTATTTTTTAATGTTATATTATTCTCTATCTGAGCCATTACCTTTATCATAATTATATACCTTAAAATATGGCGTAAACGCTTAAGTATTTTCAAGCTGAAATTTTTAATATTCGGCGTATAACGTGCATCCCCCTTTTTACGAACTTGAAATGTAAATGTATTATTTATGTTTAAGGGCCATTTATTTATTCGAGCTATTATCTCAGGAGTTTGAAAGAAATAGTTTACTTCTAAGGCTAACAACCCTTTAAGTGTAAAAGGTATGCCATTTCTTTTAAATACATAGTATTTCGGTATATGTAGATGTCTAATTTCTTAAGCTCGTCGCTTTTTTTAAGCCATCACTTTATACATGACGTACTACGTGCATCTGCAAATTTCGATCTCATTTTTTGTGTTAAAATAGCGCGTTATACACCGGTTGATACGGTAAAAAAATGACATAACTTTTTTATAAAGGTTGGTCAGTTATAAATATATATATATCCCTTAAAAAATAATTATAATTCGTCGTTGCTCAAAAATATCCCTTAAAACACGTCATTGTCATGAAGAGATTTTGCCACAATCATGGGGTATGTGATCCACAATTATATATTCTAAATCTACAATTATGCAATCAATCCACAATTATACACTAAAACATTAGCATATTACTATGTTGATCGCAATAATTTCTTTGTTTATTTCTAAATTAATTTCTAAAAAACAATAGAGTAAACATTTTGGATCACTTCCATTTAAAATATTGTGGACTGTATTTTATACATAGTTGTGAATCTTTTGTAAAAGTCTGAAACAAAAAGTTCTAAAACAATATAAAGAATAAATTTCCTATCCATTTTAGCAAAATCTTTTTAAAACTTGAATTAATATTAAAATAAGAGTAGAACACTCAAATGAAATTGCTTTGTAAATAATGTTTCATTTGATATATGTCTTTTTAATTCATATTTCACAAAATATTGCCACACTAATAAAACTTCTTACATCTGTTACATCTTCTTTATATGATTATTTTTTGAAAAAGGTGCAAAAGTACCTAATAAAATAAAACTTCCTAAATTTAATTTGTGAATACTTTAAATACCATCACTTGTATCAAACACCATTGTAGCGTTTCTAATTTGGCTATACCGGTATAGAAGTTATAATTCCATAACCAAAAAAAAATATTTTAATGTAAAATGTTTGCTGATACTTATTTGGTTATTTCAAATTCATCTGAAATATTTGAAGTATCTTAGCATGTTTTTGTTCTGTTTTAAAATCTTTCATTAAACTTTAAAAACAGAACAATCCTATTCCTTTTATTTGATGTAAAACTATATGCAAGAATACTGCATTATAAGCTTCATTTTCTTCTCCAGTGGACTGTATTATTTATTTTTCTTAAATAACACACTATTCAAAACATATATCACATATTCCTATAGCTTCATGTATTCTACATCTTACTTTTCAGATAATTCCATTTACTTTTTATATTGTCCTTAAAGTTCCTAAAGACCATAAATCTCTTGGGAATAGTGTACTTCGAATCTCTCTCTCTTTATACTTTTTATGAGATCTAAACAAAAATGAAAAGATATATTATACTTTTTCAATAGGAAACATCATTTGAGAAGGAATTGACTATACTTCCTTTTCTGCAATATCTTCCAATACTTGCACTATTCTCAATGTTGAGTTTAACCAGATAAAATCATATGATTATACTTATATTTATTTGTTTCTTCATCTATCACGCTATGTTGATGTTGAACTTTACACATAAAGTCACCTTCCAAAGTCTTTCCTTCCATAAAAGGTTTTTTTAACAACAATGACATAAATGTCCTCTGTACTTTTTTTCCCTATCCATTACTCATTCTTCTTTTGATATACCATTACTGGTATTGATCAGATCGTGAGTTCATCCCTCACCAAATACTCCCTGGGGAAAAAACTGAAAAGAATATACAGAGCCGAAGATATTTGAGATCAGATACACAAAAACGTTCAACTTTTACCGTTGTGTTGACCACCAGCGGTAATTCGGAGTCTTTTTTTATTAGAATTTTTTCTTTACTTTTCTATTTTTCTTTTTTCCGAGTATCAGAAGGATTATTTTTTGTCATTTCTTCATCGATAAAAGCTTTGATGTTCAATAAAAATAGTTTGTAGTGGATTTAAATTTCAGCAAAAGTCTAAGAAGTTGAAATAAAACTGTATTTGTCATTTGAAGATAGTAAAAGTAAGTAATTGTTTAATGAATTGACTTTTTTATAATAATTTTGGAAAAGGGGGGTTTTCCCCACTTACCAAGGGATTTTTTTTCATTCTATGTATCTTTGAATAAAATTCATTCAAACAATTTCTGTTAAAATATTCAAAATGTTCATTATCCTAACCGAAAAAATTCATGACAGTTAAAAGTACGACATTATTTACTTAAATAGAGGTGTTTTGATAATTTTTCTTTCATGAGAAAACCCCGTTGTAGTAGTTTTCACGTTAATTTCTATATTCAACGAGTGGTATTTCTTTCTAAGTTATTCAGAGTTTAAAAAATTGAAGCACCAAATATTAACTCTTGTAGCAAATTAAATATAACTTACCTTGTTTAAACTTAACTATCGTTTTTTAAATTTCATGCAGATTACATCCATTTAAGCTTAACAATCAGTGAACGATTTGGGGAGCTTAATATTTTGATCCAGTAATTTGTGTTTTAAAATTTTATATAAATTCAAAAACTAAAAATCATTTAAATTTTAAGAAGTCATGCATTTTAATTTTATATTGTAAGCCCATCCCTCAAATACATAAACTTTTTTTCCTTTTAAATGAATTTTTTTTTCGTTCAAAGTATGTCTGTATGAAATGCATTTTTAAGTATTCTGTTAATTTCGGTACGTTTAACTAATTTAGTTTTTGTTAGACAAAATATTATTATACTCAAACAAATTTTGTTTTGTAGCTTTATACACTTTATATATGCTCAAATAATAGTAATAATAAAGCATAAAATTAGTCTTATATACTCAAATGTGTGTGTTATTTAATATTTTTATTTCATTCCGTAAATTTCTGCATTAAAAAATAATATCCTGTTAATTCAAGCTTCTTTTCAAATTTTAACATGGAAATATTCGTTTTAAAAATCTTAATCTTTAAAATTAAGCTTCAATACATGAACAGCTTGGAAAAGGAAATTGGTAATATTTACTTTTTATACCTGACAAGTGGATTGACAAAAATTATCCTAAGATTAGAAATTAAGATATTTGCTTTTTTAATCTATAATTAAACCCTCTTTATTAGGTTCTGATTATGCTGTCATATGATACAGAAATCATAGTAATTGTGTGATGATATACGAGTATTATTACTCAAATATTACCATCTTATACGAAAATCAAAAAACAATTGGGTTTCAAGTAATTATTTCAAGCGTATAACTCCTACGGGGGAAACTCTTGCGTTTATCTTCGTTTAGACTAATGCCCTTTTAGAAACAGCATTTATTATTTTCTAACTTATAAATAGTACTTAAACTACAAAATTTCTTAGAAAATCAGTTTAAAGTTGATAAATAATTCATGCATGCATATAGAGATAAAGAGAGTAAGAGAGATAAATGAAAAACACAAATTCTTCAGAAAAATACAAATATGAAATTAATAGGATCTCTAAGTCCAAAACCTCAATGGCGAACATAAAAAGAACTAAGTTTTAAAATTAGATTAAAAATTTATAAATTAACCAAGTAAAACCTCGGACTTAGGACCGAAAAAAGAATATATATATATATATATATATATATATATATATATATATATATATATATATATATGTCCTTCGGCGTACAAGTCCCAACCTGGCCTTGTACGCACAAGATTGTGGGTTTGACCCGGCCGAAGTCGGTGAATTTTCATGATGCAAAAAATCGACAGCATCCATGTCGTATGATTATGCAGTATGTAAAAGATCCTTTGAGTACCAGTTTGGCTTGGATGCTCACGGCAAAATTAAAATCCTAGTTTGATTTTGTATCGCCAGATCTCAGGTGCCACCCTCAGGGGAGGAAACTGGAAGTCAAAATTACCTGCGGTGATTGGTATCCACCAAAATGGTGCCACACTGAAAAGAAATACCAGCTTCCGGGGATTGTTCCAGGTCTGCAATGTAAAATGACAATCCAAAGCCATAAAAAATAAATGTGATAGATAGATATGGATCCCAAAAAATTGAAGTTAATAACATTTTTTTTTTGCAAGTAATAAATAACTTTATTTTTCTTCAATTATTCATGAAGTAATTATATTGTAATTTATTTAAATTAAAACGAAGAGAAAGAAGTACACTGAATGAATGAACGAGAAATATTTAAATAGTAAATAAAAAATATTATAGAGAAGTAAGTGTCAATTTGAGGGCTAATAAATTTATATATATAGACAGAAAAAACAATATTATTTTTACACCGAGGCACAGATTTTGTGCAGTAACAAATGCGAAACAATTAATTTTTTTAATAAATATCCTTAGTATACAATGTACTATACATTGAATTTTAAGTACCAAATGCGCTTGCACTGATTCAAGCCACGAGCCACGTTAACAGACAGTGAGAGAGTTTCTTCACGATCATCGGTAACTTCTCTTCTTTACCAAATTTATGTTCACCCATGAAATACGACTTGTTGAACAGATTAACTTTCTTTAAATCAAAAAATGAACAATTTCCTTATTGAAAATAAGGCTTATTGGGCATGTTTTATGTTACTTTTGTATTATTTCCACGTAAAAAAAGAGAGAATAAAGTTTTAGTTTTTCTATAGTACATATATACTATATACACTGCTGGCCACCGTAAATGCAACACCCTGAAGGAAGCATGCAAATAACATGAAATTTACAACATGCATTAGTGGAGGTGAGATATGAAACTGATCAGAATTTCAACGCAGACACAGATCACGCACGCCTGTGGCGCCACCTCAAAGCGCTATTTAAGGCTTGGAGATTTCGACGATTTCAAGTTCGGCAATTGTGTTTTTCTTGTGGTTTTTTTCAAAAAACGATCACTTATGTCTCGTAGAAAACAGCGATCAGCTTTTGTTCAAGCATCCAAGTTTGACAGAGGAAGGATAGAGATTGTGGATTATTTTTTAGGGAAATCGGTAGTTTTGTCGGACGAAACCAAATAACTGTAATGCGGATATGTGACCGTTGGATGCAGGAGGGTACGACGGACCGACGTGGTCGATCGCATCCACCTCAGTGCGGCACTTCACGTGAGAACAGGCAAATTGTGCGCATGGCAGTGACGGATCGCTCAGTTACATCACGAACCATAGCACAGAACATTGAGTCTGTAATGCATCATTCAGTGTCTGCGCGTACCATTCGACACCGTTCACAGCAGAGTGGTCTGGCCGCAAGACGTCCATTGCTTGGTCTACCTTTGACGCAGAAGCACAGACGTCTCCACCTCCAATGGTGCGATGGAAGAAGGATTTGGGCGGCAGAATGGAATGAAGCTGTCTTTACTGACTAGTCACGCATTTATCTGCATCACTACGATGGTCGGATTCGAGTCTGGAGACACCGTGGAGAAAGGATGCTGAACAGCTCTATTATGCACCACCACACTGGTCCTGCTCCTGGTATTATGGTATGGGGCGGTATTGTATATCACTCTCGCATTCCTCTAGTACGCACTACCGGTACTTGAAACAGCCAGCGCTACATCTCAAAGGTGTTGGAGCCGGTTGTCCTTCCTTACCTTCAGGGCTTCGCCACAGCCATATTTCAACAGGATAATGCGTGACCACACGTGACATGCATTGTCCAAAGGTTTTTCGTCAATCCCCAGATTTAGTTGCTTCCCTGGCCAGCTCTCTCTCCGGATCTTTCACCGATAGAAAACATATGGTCCTTGGTTGCTCAACAATTGACCCAGATTACACCCCCAGCTGCCACACCAGATCACCTTTGGCAACGTGTGGAAGCTGCTTTTGGTCTGCTGTACCCCAAGAACACATCCAAATTCTCTTTGAATCAATTTCGAGGCGTGTAACAGTGGTGATCTCCAACAATGGTGGCTACTCTGGCTACTGATTCTAGAAGGAACCACACTTCACAGAAATCTATAAATTTAATCAGTTGATACTTGGTCAACATGTTATCTATAAAATAAATTTTGTTGTGCTATCTCTTGTCTTTCTTGGTGTTGCATTTATGGTGGCCAGCATTATATATATATATATATGATTAAAAACTATATATATATATATATATATATATATATATATATATATATATATATATATATATATATATATATATAGTTTTTAATCAAAAATAATACCCATAACCGAATTTTTAGCTGAATATTTTTATTTATTTCCCTTGTGTGGTTTATAGCTCTACTATGTTAAAGATGGGTTTAAATAAGTATTTTAAAAAAATTATATTTATTTTATTCTTTTTTTAAGAAAAACTAACTACTAGTTAACTATTTTTCTCTTAAAGAAAAACCGAAAATCAGTTTTTGAAAATTTATGTTACTGTAGATTGTAATAGAAATTTATTGAAAACTCTGCTTTTATAAACTTTAAAAATGTTTTAGTTTGTAATATTTTAATCAACTTAAATGTAATTAGGGGCTAATAATCTGCAAAATTTAGGTTATTACAAATTTTGAGGGAATTCAATACGTAATTGAAACTTTCTAAATAGTTTATAGATATTTGCAGAATTATTATTAAATGACACTTTTTTCGTATTGTAAAACAAACCAGCTTAAAATCAAGAAAATCAATTAATTCACCGGAGAAAGAAGAAACAATGAAATTATAAGATGGAAAGAAACGCTTTAAGTATTAAATAATTTGAAATATTTTTAATTACTGAACGTCAGTCATACATGAATCTATTAAAAATGCATATCAAAAATAATATCGTTTTTTTTTTTTTTTTTTTGCAAACTTTCAGTTAAATTTGTACTTAAATAAAAAGACCAGAAAAATCACAATTCATTTTTTTTTATTTTAAAAAACTTCCTCTGTCATATTAATTTAACTTCATGACATCTATAAATTAAGCAGTGTTGGTTCTTTTAATATATGAAGTACATGTATTAACATGTACTTAAGGGATTTTTTTCTTTTAAAACAACTTCGACATCTTTTTGTTTTTCCTTTTTGTCTTTGGAGAAGAACTCAAATATTTTTAGAACTAATCTAAAGAACATATGTTAAATTCTCGAGAAAAGGAAATTTTTCACTTGTGAAGGTTGATTTAGAAGAATAATTTAAGAAAAAAAATGCTTGTAAAACATAATTCCTTTTTTATATGTAAACTTTTTAATTTTCTTGTTTTCATAATTTTTTTTCGTTTTGTTATTTTTAGATTATGATAATTTAATTAAAAGCCATTCCTCTGTATATTTAATTTTTTAATTTAATTTAACGAAGAAAAATAGTTATTGAACATAGCAATTTCAAGACTAAATTAAATGGAAATATTTTTAGTTATTCCTATACAATGAAAAGTAAATACATCAATGTGTTATAGTTATATTATGCTGTTATTATTTTTACTACATTCATACTTGTTATTTTGAATTTTTTAAAAACAATTTTAATAGTTGTTTTTTTTTCAAATTCACCATTTTTTTTACTAAGGTCTAAAATATGCCATTAATGTTTTTGTTTAAAACAACTACATTTTTTTATATTTTAGAATTATATTTATATTTTATATCTGAAAATTATATTTATATTTTTGTTGAATATCACATTTTAAAAAAATGATGCAATATTTACAATATTTAATTTGTTCTTATTTACAATTTTTTTGTTTCCTTTTTTGTCATCTTATTAAATTTTTATCTTTTATATATTCCTTCGAAATTATACGAATACATTAAAACTTTCAATGCAGCTTTAAAAAATAGTCATAAGGTCGAATTTTGCTTAAATTTTATAAAAACTAACATCAAAATTTAATATTTGTAAATCGAGTTCCCTCAACTTAAGAATGAATTTTTAATGAACAAATTCATTATATTAAAATGTAATAAAGAAATTTAAAATAACACTGATTTTTATTTGCTATGCCATTTGTAAATCTTTTTCTTATTCGTAATAAAACATTGTTAACAGTAATATTTTACGCATATTAGATTTTCATCATTTTATTCAAAACTAAATCGCTGTCTTGACAGTTTTTACTTTTGCAAATATTTCTTTCCTTTGAATTTCTTTGGTACTTATGCTTTGTTCGCGTTCCAGGCAAAGACATTTGCTTCACTAATACTATCTGAGAGAAAAGATTCAGAGACTACGTCTTCAGGACTGTATAGTCCTCCTTGTAGAAGATTTAAATTATTTTTAGGAGTTGAGTAGTAAAATTTTACTGAACAGTGCATTAATCTAATAGATTCAGTTTTCCGATGCGAGTTTTAAAGATTTCTGTTCTTGTCGTACCATATTTCCTTTTTGCAATTTATTGTAATCATAAACAAGAACGAATAAAATTAAGTTCGAACTTTTAAAGGAATAACATCCGTTTTATGTGCAAAATTATTCACAGATTTTTCAAAGATATTCATTCACTGTGAAAGAAAATGCCGATATACAGTAGTGTTTGTAAAAAATGCAACACTATGAAGGAATCATCAGAATTAAATGAACTTTGCAGTAAATATCAATTATAGGATGTTACGTAAAATAGTAAAGTTTTTGAGCCACCGCTCATGCGAGGCGTGCGCAGCTCCCTCTGAACTGATGCTGAAAGCGTATAAATAGATGGCTTTAGCGGAACGTTGAAAAAAGTTAATGATTATTTGTAAGTGGCGAACGTTTAATGAGACCTAAGTATGCCTCCACGACGAATTAAGGAGAAATTCCAACAACTTACGAAATTTGAACGGGTTTGAATTATCAGCATTCGAGAAGGAGAATTTTCGTATCACGCAATAGAAGCTCGTGTGCAGTGGAACAGTTCCACAGTGATGCGAGTTTGGAAGTAGTGGACCGACGAGCACCGAACAACTCGAAAAACTGGTAGTAGACGATGGAAGGTGACGTCAATGCGTGACAATCGACATCTACTCCACATGGCGGTTAATGACCGTGCAACTTCCTCCAGGCTGTTGACAGTATGTTGGTCTTCTGCTACAAAGTTACTAATGTCGACTTCGTCAATTCGTCGATATCTGCTGCACCGTGGATTGCGTGCAATGATGCCTTTATACAGGATCCCCCTCACGGCAAACCATCGACGGCTGCGTCTGCAATGAGCTCATGAGCACAGAGCCTGGCAAGCTGATTGTCACCAATTCATTCACTTTCCCAACACTGTTGTTAAGTTCAGATTGGAATTCTAATATTCCTCTTTTCTGCCTCTCAGAAGGGAATGCAACACAATGTTCCTGTGCAATTATTGATCGTCTGGATGGGTACTATCACCGCTCTTAAGTTGTAAATAATCTGGAATCATCGTGTGTATTAAATACTCTAGTTTTTAGTACGAAAATTCTGTTGGATTCATTATGCAAGCGATTCGTATTAAAATTCAAAATATAAAAAATTCTTGCATATATATTTCTCACTACATACTATCTACATTAGAAAAGTACAGAGCACTTTTGCAAAATATTGTATGTTCCCTTGAGCTTGATTAATGAAAGTATTAAAGAATTTTGAAAAGTATGGTTTTTTTTAATAGTTTGGTTGAGAACTGCTGTTGAAAATACTTTAAAAGTCTAAGTACATTATCTTATTCTTTCACTTATGTAGACCACGAAAGCTATAAACCTTTCGTACTTTAATGGTCATTTTATCGTTTTTGATATACGAGGAGGGACACAGTTGATTTTTGTTATTTTTTATTTTGCATTTTTATTGAATTCTACAGCAGCCCGCTTCAAAGTAGTGTATAAGTGTACTTATAGACTTGCCCCAACGCTTTTTCTACTGCTCAGAAACAGTTTTGGAACTCTTCAGGCAAGATACTATTTAAAACCATTAGCGTGTTTTCTTTGACTTCATACAAATCCCCTAATCGTTTTCCTTTCAGACTTCTCTTCATCCGTAGGAACAAAAATAAGTTCGGACGGAGTCAAATTGGGTGAGTAGAGTGGATGAACACAAGCACCAAGTTATTGTTTGTCAAAATTGTCAAATCTGTGTGGGCTGAAGCATTGTCGTGAACGTGCTGCGTGACACGTTCGTTTCCTCAAAAACTTGGACAATGATCTTTCGACGACCTTCATCAATTGTACGTTTGATTTTGGCAATGTTTTTGTCATTTCTTCCTGTCGAAGGACACCCCGAACTCGGCATGTCTTCAGTTGATATGTCGCTATATTTGAAACGGGATATCCACTCATAGACCTATGGCAGCGTTTCTCAAACTGTGGGGCGCGCCCCCCTTAAGGGGCGTGATAACTCTACAAGGGGGCTCGAGCATATTGAAAAGTCGAAAAAAAAGGTTGTTCAAAAGATTATTAAAAAATTTACTGAAAGTATAAACAAAAACAAAATACTTTCTGATGTAATAAAATATAGAATACACATTTGCAGTGATACAATACACTTATAAATGTATCAGTACTGTACAATATACATTTTATTATTAATTTAACAATACTAATGTAAGAATAAGTTTCATAATTATCAGTGACCCCATGGGCTTGTATTACCACTTATCTTGATAATTTGTACGGTTTATAATTAATTCCTTAACTGCCGATTAAAAGTTACGCGATTCGCTTCCAGTACCAAGAGTTTACCACGTAGACGAGCGTATTTTGATGGGGGGGTTGAGGGGGAGAAAAGAAATAAATAAGCAAATCCTCTAAAATAAATAAATTCTTCGCAAACTTTATCATGGTTCTTTTATAGCATTCCAAAGCCATCGGAGTAATTTTACGGATAGCACTGCACAGAAAATATCGTACTTTGGAAAGAGGTATATATACGTCCAGAAAACTAATGCTTTGGCTGAGCAAGACGTTTTTATACGTCAGTGGCACAGAAGAGGTTAAAATAGATCTAAGCTTTATAGTATAGTGTTATTGAATTCAATACATTGCTATTGTGTGGAGGGGGCGCGATGAAAAAGATGATTGAATAGTGGGTCGCGTGTATTGAAAGTTTGAGCACTGGCCTATGATTTCCCCAAAACATCATCGTTAAAGGCTTTCTGAAACCTCTCAGTGGTCTCTGCTACAGTTTTCTCTAACAGAAAGTAAAATTTCACGCAAACTCTTTGCTCTTTGTGGTCGGTTATCTCACTAATTACCAAAGCGTTGAAACATGAACACACAAAACAGAGCACCAAAAGCAATCCTTTTAACTCTTGCTGACGCAGGCTCGCCAACTGTCTCGGGAGACCCCAAACAGGGGCGTAGCTACCTCCGTATCAGCCGCATCAACGATACGGGGTCCCCTAGCTGCAAGAGCCTCAACATATGTTAGCAAAAAATCGTAACATGTTAAGGGGCCCCCAAAAGAGAGTCCCAGGAGTTTTGATACAGGGCCCACTCAGTGCCCCCAACTAACATTACCTAACAGAACAACTCTTAACTACAAAGCTGGCTCCTGCAATAGTTCTGTTCTGGTTATTTAGGGATCCCCTCCCCCTCGTATGTTCAAACAGATCTAAATTAAAATGTAAAGGAGTTTGTTTATCCAAATAACGTAATTAACTTTTAAAAAGAGAACCTTTGCATTTGGCATTCATCTTATTTTCTTGTAAGTAATTTCTTAGTATCGCATTAAATTTTGTATGATTTATATTGAAACAATTTTTGATATCCCTTTTTTTAAAAAAAAAATTCTGTCTTAGAATAATATGTAAAAGAATTATGTATAGCATGTCATATATTCTATTCAACAAAATTATTTCAAATGAAAATTTGCTTATATTCATGCGATTCAGTTTTAAAAATTGAAATTGTTTTAAAAGTATTTAGGGAAATTTTTAAATCTTGTAACTTTTGTATACTCTAATCTTGTACTTTTGTGTAACTAAATCTTGTACTTTTGTATATTCTAATACGAAATGGTTTGTAATATTCTCAAGGATGTTTTAAAGAACCTTAGGGATCAACATGCTCTAACTTATTTAGTTTTGGAGGGAAAAATAAAATATACATATAGTATATGGTAAAATGGTAAAATTCAGCAAGATACGAAACATTCCTCTAGTTTTTAATTTGTTTTTTAAAAAAATTTCAATTAATTTCAAAATAGATTCCTAATCTTGTTACACACGTTATAGGCAAAGAAAAACAAACAAATAAAACAGAAAAAAAAAATTTTAATTAAAGCAAAACAAAGAAAAAAATGAATATGAATGGTAAATATTTGTGGAAGTTATTGCATACGATGTATACGAGTAATGTATTGAAAAAGCATAAAACTGAGGGGGAAAATTTAAGTTTATAGCGCTGAAAAAATAATTATTGTGCCCTTCAATTAATACAAAATGCTCTTTTTAAACATTAACTATATGTTTTTAGATTAATTTACATTTTTATATGTGTCTTCACTATATATTTTTAATAATTGATCCAATTTTTCAGAGCATTAATTGTACCTAACTACACGATAAAAGAGGGGGGGAATGAATAAAAAAAAATAATAAATTATTCAAAAATAAAACCATTTTTAAATTTTTTCTTCAGGTATTATGATGAACAAGAGCATAAATAATAGAATTCAGTGATACTTGTTAATAACTGTTGCAATATCATTATTAAAGTTTAAGGACAATAAAATGCTGCAGTTATGATTAAAGTAATGTAAAATTAGCTTCAAAATAATTGTTTTCAAACTAAAAAAAAACATAAAATTACTGCATTACCTATGAAAAAGACAATATCAGTCCTAAAATTTGTTTGTATTTACATTTTTCAGTTCCTTTCTTCCTATTTTTAATTCTAATACAGACAAAGATATATTAATCGAAAGATAATAATTCAAACTAAAAATCCGTTCTAGTTCAAAGTTTCTGTGTTACAATGTCTGAAAAAAGAAGTCTCTTAACCCGTGCTTCAGGACCATGACATTTTTCCTGTTAAGCCCAACTCCATTAAAAAATTTATAAAAATTCAATACTGTAATAAAATACGCCGCTATTTATAGATTATTATAATTCCAAATTCCATAAGTTCCAAATCCACATCACACCAGTGTGATCACCGGCCTCAGAACAGAGAAAACCCAATCTCACTTACGATACCGTGTTCCCATGTATGTGATCATGGTCCTGAAGGGGTTAAACCAGTTGCCTCAAAATTTGATAATATGAAAATAACTGCTCAACACACACACCACACACCCTTCCAAGAGTTCCATACCAATCATCCTCATAACCATTTTCTTTTTCGAAAGTTATGCAAATAAGTAGTGTTATGAATCATGAAATGTATGAGCTTGTAATTACAATTACAAAAAAGAATTCAGATTAATTGTAAGAAGTATTTAAATTTTTAGGTATGTAGGTTATTATGTCCCGAATCTTCTTTTATTCCAATAATTAAAGTAATGTTTAAAATTACAATTTCATATGTATGACACACACACACAACAATTATTTTTATATAAAGAGTTGTACATACACACACAATAGTTTTTTATATATTTATTTCTATCGCAGTGTTTGATAATCCAAAAATATTATGTGAGCATATAACCTGTGTGTGTGTTTTATTTTTAAGCCAACAATTTATTAATTTAATAATCATTTTTATAATATTAAGAGTAGAGTAAAATTATAACAGACATTAATCTAAATTCATCTAGGAAAAGTATAGTAACAAATTACAACTTAGGAAATGTTATTTTCTATTTTATATCAGTAAGTGATATAAAATAGTTCAAATATATATAGGGGAAATCATTCTAATACAGGGGTGAACAATTGTTTTGGCTAGAGGGCTACATTGTGAAAGCGGAGGATATAGGAGAGCTGCACATTTTTAAAATGATTACATTTATTAGTTATCTATGCATCTAAAAAAATGTGTTAATTATTCCGTATAAAAATCAATAAATATAAGTGAAATTAAATAGCGGCAATTTTATTCAATTTATTTACTGTACTAATCCCACTTCACCGGGTCACTTTCTGGGATGCATCGAACTTTCTAAAGGGGATTTAACATTCAATCCCCTCATTAATAAAGATTTTTTTGGCGATCAACAACCTTCTGGAGCTAATTTGACATATGTCAGATCTTTCGACGATAAGAAACAACAACTGTGCTAATTTCATTGCATCCATACCCGCAAGTACATTTAGTTTTAGAATCAGTTTAATATTACAAATGTGCCCTATTACCATTCCTGACTGTCTTGCTAGGCCGATACTTTCCCACCCCTGACGTATACAGATTTCTAATAATGCTAAGTAAATATCTTACAAAGTAATTATTCAATTTAAATTTAATTTGAAATATAGTCTGTTTATCAAATATTTTATCCTTTGTTTTTGAAAAAAATTGACAACCTTAATGCAAAAATACGAGGTAGGATTCAAAAGTTCCCGGACTGGGCCTATAACGTGGAAAAAATTTTGAAGTAGACCGACTACGATATTATTTCTGTGTTACTGCGTTCTTCCCCTTTTTCTAAAAAAAGTCCCAAATCACATGGTCGGTGGCTCGCAACGGCATCTTATATGTAGGGGCATGTATTTAGTAATCGGCAATTGAAAGAAATTGCGTTTGTTGAGCAGAAAATGAATATCAAATTTTGTACTCAATTGGGAAATGTTCTACGGAGATTCACGAAATGTTGAAGCATGTGTGAGGCTGTGACACATTATCGAGAACTCAAGCTTTAGAGTGTCATCGATGTTTCAGAGAAGGCAGGGAAAGTGCCAACGACGACAAATGCTCTGAATGTCGGCAGATTTCCCGCACCTCTGAAAACATCGAAAAGGTTTCTGATTCTGTACGTAAGAACAGGCTTCAAACAATAGCAGAATCAGTTGGGAGGGCCTCGGCCACATGTCAACGGATACCGACTTAAGACCTTAAGATATCTGACTACGTTCGGAACCGTGATTTTCAAAAGCGCATAAATGGATAATTTTCATGATATTTAGTGTCACTTAGATTATAATATATGCATAAAATTGTTTTAAGGACATTTTGACAAAAAAAATTTATTTAAATACAATATTTTGGCAAAAAATTAACTTAGAATAATTTTTTTTCCAAATGTTCTCCTTTTGTGAAAAATGCTTCTATTAGAATAATATTTTGCCTGTATATAGCTCAGACCTCTGTTCAGAGGCTCAACTAGAATTTTTGTATTATATAACTTCTAAGTGGGCTCATTCATATTTTACGACAACAGAGGGGAGCAATTTTAAGAAAAAAGCGCGAATAATTATTTCAATTGGTGGAAACTCTGAAAATAATGTGAATTTTTCAAAACCCCTAGTTGAGCCTCTGTACAGAGGTCTGAGCTATATTCAGGCAAAATATTATTATAATAGAACCATTTTTCACAAAAGGAGAATATTTTGAAAATTGGTCATTCTATGTTCATTTTTTGTCAAAATATTGTACTTAAATAATTTTTTATCGTAATATTATTCTTAAAACAATTTTATATACATTTTCTAATCTAAGTGACGCTAAATATCATAAATATTACCCATTTATACGCTTTTTGCAAAATCACGGTTCCGAACGTAGTCGGATACCTTAATATGTATAGGGTGTGTCCACACTTCGTTCTCCGCATTTTAAACGAAAACCAATCATTAGATTAAGTTAAAAGTACATCACAGTCTTAATTAAAGGACATAGTTAAAAATGGATTCCAGAAATGTTTCGATGTCCTTTACAAGTGATGGTTAAAGAGTGTTGTGGCTCAAGGGTCTTATTTCAAAGGAGGATGTGTTCCAGCAGTTTAAATGATATGTTTTAAGGTATAGATCTAGTGCTGCAACTTTTGAATCCTGCTTCGTATATTCTTTAGAAATTAATTTTCTTGACGAAACTAATTAATAAATTAATAGACTTCAGTTCGGTGCCCTTAGAATTATTAATAATAATACGATACTGTTTATAACTGTATTTCATAACATCATACTCAAAGTTAAGTAACAAAATATAAATTTCATTAGTTATTAGCATTCAAAAATAATATTTAATAGTGCTTTAATATGAATTATAGATATCTGAAACTGTAAACATAATTTTTTTTTCAGGTGGCTTGCTTCCTTTTCATTTTGTTGACTTATCTGATGGGCACAAATTTCTTCTGGATGTTTGTCGAAGGTCTCTACCTCTATATACTTGTGGTAAAGACATTTTCAGTAGAAACTGTAAAAATGCACGTCTATGCTGCTATTGGATGGGGTAAGGTTTTGTCATTTGCCTCTTTGTGTATGCTTAAAGATTCATTTCACAACGATGAAGTAAAACTTGTTTAAGTCTAAATGTTTCTTTTCTTCTATTCAATACAAAAACATGTCAGATTAAATATTCGGCATTATCGATGTTATTGTTGTTATTATTTTGATTTTGCTTTGATATAGTCGCGATAGCCCATTAGGTTATAACAGCGATTTTGCTGGCACAGTTGCTTCTGTTGAATTATAGATCCCAATCATAATGTCACTTAAAACCCACCATGTAGTTAGATCAGCACTTCTCAAACTTTCAATATTTGCGACCCAATTTTCGACAATTTTCATCGCCCCCATACAATAATAACAACATTTTTAATTATAATCCAAAATTATAAACATTTTTAAATTTTATATGTGTTTCTTTTAAGTAATAGATATTTAAAGTAAGTTACCTTTAAATCATAGTATAAATGTAATGTGTTACTTTTCCATTCTAACTTTTGAATTGGAATAGATTGCAAAAGTAATTTTAAATTAAGTTAAGCATTTATTTCTCTAATCATTTATTTCTGTAATTCATATGTCAATAGAAAAACAGTCTAGTCTATGTTGCTCTCTACCTTATATCCATCACAACTGGCATTCACGCGGACTTCTGTGCAACCGTCAGGGTAACCTTTTAGATGTATGTGTAACCATATTCCTTTCAAAAAATTTTGCTCTGCAGGACAAGCTCACGGGAGAGAGTTACTAGTAATTATTAAAATTGTTCTCAATTTGATATTGATAAATTAATTATTACACGCATTGTTGTTGTTGTGGCTAATGCCACCTGTCTGACGTAGTCAGAACGAGGCCCACGAAATTCATCGTGGCAAGGGCAAGAGGTACGCCTGTCGTTGGCCTTGAGCACCATACAGGTGACAGTGCGATTTAAGCTCAGTGAAACTTCCCCGAAGGGACGATAGATGGCGACACGACCTCTATTGCCACCTCCACAATTTCTGCAAGTGAACTGAAGGGGAGGGAAATATTCTCCAGTTCCTGCGCTAGTGAATAAGCCCACAAGACTACGGACCCACTGATTTAACGAGCGCGTACTCCGTGTGCTGGAGTCCGATGCTCTAACCACTAGGCAACCCACGGCCCACACGCATTGTGAAGTACTGATATATTTTAAGTATACAAGTCATTTTCGATTTTTTTAATATTATCGCGCGCCCCTGGAAGAGTGCGCCTCACAGTTTGAGAAATGCTGAGTAAAATAGAATCTATTGAGACTGAAAATCATCACGCTCTCATGGTACGGATTTTTGGGAAATTGCTTGCCAGCTCAGATGTCCTCGTTCCTAGACTGCGATTCAAAATTACGAAATCCACTGCTAAAAGTCCTTTTTTTATTTAAAGAGTGCGCGATAATGAGTAATCAATCAATCACGGAGGAGATAATAAATAAATTAAAAGTGGAACGAAAAAGAGTTATGCTTATTATTAAGAATAGCGAATAATAATACTATTGTGAGATGAAGGCTTGCGTTGATCTATTTATTTTATTATGTATATGTTCATGCATTAATAAATTACGTACCAGTTACAATGATTGTCTACTTTAAGAAAATTTGGTTGCTTCAATAAACACAAGCCCTGAGATTTATTTCCGAGTGCTTAACTACGCAAATCCTCTCGGCACTTCCGGTGAAATTAATTATTTCGAAGAAAATACGGTTATCACTTCCTATAACTTCCGGGGAGATTAAAGGTTTGTTATTTAATGATGCTGTCTCTTTTTTATGATTTCGAGAAATATTTCTCACTTTTACAGCTGCATGAAAAATGACGGAATTAAACTTTGATAACAAATATATGAATACCGAAGAGGGCAACTTATTTCGTTATCAATTACCGTATTTTTGAAAAAACGGAGAATTATTTTGTAAATATAGTATAATGCAAGCAAAACAACGATTTGTACATTTTTTATTTTATAACAGAAAGAACATGAAACAATTTTACATATATCAGAATACTATACAAGGTGTCCGGGCTAAAAGTATCTAAAAGTAATGGCTTATTATTTCTGAACTACCCATCAGAATGTATTAAACTGTTCATCCGTGGATTGGAAAACTCTCCAAGATTTTTTGGGTCTAGGGCGAAGGGCTGCACGTGCGCGCATTATTTGGCAGTCGCAGACGATAAACGTTTTACACTATTAAAGTAAAGATGCGGAAGTCACAATAAAAGATGCAGTGCGTATTTTGGTTAAGGTATCCGAATTCGTTCGGAACCGTGATTTTGCAAAAGCGTATAAATGGATAATATTTATGATATTTAGTGTCACTTAGATTAGAAAATGTATATAAAATTGTTTTAAGAATAGTATTACGATAAAAAATTATTTAAGTACAATATTTGACAAAAAATGAACATAGAATGACCAATTTTCAAAATATTCTCCTTTTGTGAAAAATGCTTCTATTAGAATAATATTTTGCCACTATATAGCTCAGACCTCTCTACAAAGGCTCAAACAGAATTTCTGAAATATATAGCTTAGAAGTGGGTTTATCCATGTGTTACAAAAACAGAGGAGAGAAATTTTAAGAAAAAAATGCCGATAATTATTTCAATTGGTTGTAACTCTGAAAATAATGTGAATTTTTCTAAAATCATCGTTGAACCTCTAAACAGAGATTTGAGCTATATACAGGCAAAATATTATTATAATAGAAGCATTTTTTACAAAAGGAGAAGATTTTGAAAAAAGGTTATTCTAAGTCAATTTTTTGCCGAAATATTGTATTTAAATAATTTTTTTTGTCAAAATGTCCTTAAAACGATTTTATACATGTATTCCAATCTAAGTGACACCAAATATGAGAATTATCCATTTATGCGCTTTTTTAAAATCATGGTTCCGAACGTAGTTGGATACCTTAACGGAATTTAAATCAGTCACACGTGTACAGAAACGTGTACGAACAGAATGGAATGTCGACACTCCTACGTCAAAATCTATTCACCAATGGGAAAGAACTTTAAAGGAGACTGGAACTTTTTTTGATATCTCAAACTGGCAAGTAGCCTTAAGTTTTTGTGATAGAAGACACCGTTGATCGTGTGCGTGATTCATATTGTAGGAGTTCTAATAAGTCTATTAGGCAAGCCACTAACGACATTTATTCCATTCTGTTCGAACACGTCACTGGACACGCGTGACTGATTTAAATTCCGTTAAGCAAAGTACGCACTGCACCTTTTGCTGTGGTATCCACATCTTTACTAATGAAGTCAGTGTAACAAATTTTTCGTCTGCCATTGCCAAATAATGCTTGCATGTGCAGCCGATCGGAATGGACCTAAAAAATTTAGGAGAGGTTTCCAATCCACAGATGAACACTTTATTACTTTCTGATGAGTAGTTCCGTAATAATAAGCCATTGATTTTGGATACTTTAAGCCCGGACACCCTGTATTTATTAGTATTTACATTGAACAACACAATAGGACACAAAATATGCATAAATAATCATTTCAAAACACATTACATCAACTTACAAAAGAGAAAGGCAATTGCGAACTAAGAGTACGCGGGTAATCTTACTCGAACTCTCCCTTTGCAAGTAAGAAATTTTCTTTCAAAAGAACTACTAGTGCCATCTGGCTATTGTTTAATAGTAAAGCAAAAGTACCTTTAAAGTTCCAGCAATATTTTTGGTGGTCATTTCAATGTGTGTGTTTGAAAAGGAAAATTCAGTTCTTATGACAAATGTTTAATCAGTTTAAAAAGTTTTATTTTGACAATATTCTCTTCTTTTAGATTTAATGTATTCTAAGACGCATTAGGCTGCTAAAATAATGAAATGACTTTTTAAACAATCGATTTTATGTTTGTACATCTTGTAAATACTTGTATTCATTAAATACACATTTTTTTTCTTTTTAAGATAAACTCGAGAGTTATGAAAACTTCTTATTGACAATAAATACAATACGTTAAGTCGAACAAACCACTCTATCACTGAAAATTAATCTTTGATCGTTTTCCATGAGGAAAAGTATTTCCTTCGTCCCGTTCATGTCAACTAATTCTCATTTTTATCCGAGAGATCTCGAAATATTCTGTAACTCGTGGATATTTTTTTTGTTGGGAAGATAATGAAGAGATAAATTCAACAGATTTTAAACGTTAGTTGACAGAACTCAAAATTTTCTGACATATTCATGGAAGAAATATTTTCATCTGAATTTTAATGTATAAAAATATTTAAATAGGTTGGAAACAATGTGAAATACATGCAGAATAACGTCAGTAGAATTCTATAAGTCATTAATTTCACTGACAGTTTTCTTCACTATAGCCATTTTGTTATGCTTGGACAAGTATGAGTGATAAAAAAGACGTTATTTGAGAGACCTGATAAGGTACCATTAATTATCTCACTATACAAGAATTTATGAAGTACTTATAAATCTTATAATGATAAAAATAAATATAGAGCAATGTAGATACTAAAAAGATTTACAAGCATATGTATATAAATATCATAGATTGTAAAATATTTCTTTATTGGTTGACATGTTTCAGCGAATCTTCTCTCATGTTGGTGTGAGAATTAACTGAAGGCAGAGACATCTCTAAGAACTAATAAGATTCTTATTTTTATCACTAGCAATTAAGATCAATTTTTGCAATAGCCAATGGGAGCGAGTCAGTTTTATTCTATACTATTCATTATTATTAAAGATACTTATCGAATGATACAGACAACAGCTCAGTTGCTAAGTTATGATACTCGGCTTGTAATCGAATGAGCATGGGTTAATCCCAAACAAGGCATGGATGTATCTTCGGGAAAAGAAGTCGGACTTTCACCTGAAATGAATTCCCTTCTCGAATGAAAAGCAGCGCACCCCTTCTTTTCTATACTGGGATCATCGTTTGTATAATTACAGTCTATATTCTTCTGTGATTATATTGTATGTTTCTGTTCATCTATATCTCTTCTTTCATGTGTATCCCAGGATGAAACACACGACAACAACAACAACAGCTCAGTTCTTTGGACTCGAACCTCAAGGCTCTTAATCTTGTTTCTAGAGGGACGAACAATTCATATATAAATATTATAATTATTACTTAAGCTATATAACAACATCAACACATCCTCGATCTCACTCCACTTGTGATAATCCCCCCTGGGGTGATTATCTCTTTGGGTATCAGCGTGAACTATATATATATAGAAGTGTAGGATTAACGGAAGAACTAGACGTATGCATTATCTTAATATAGCTTTATTAAGATATTAAACTTAATCCTTTAACAAATTAAGTTATAATAATATATGTGAGAGAATCTACGGTGGCAAAACACACAATATATGTATAGATATATATATTACCGAATTGACCTAACTCGAACCACTATCTGACTCGCCTAAACACGATTCCAATACTATTACAGTTCCTTGTATTAAATAGTCAATCCTACCTTGCTGGTAGTATCAGTAATGATCACAAAAATTCTAAATTAGGTCTTGCAATAATTCGAGTACAATGGTATGCACCTTGATCAATGGATCTCTATCACGTATAATTACTATTCTTCGCCACGTAACGTTATCTAAAACTTATTCAATCTAGAACCATGAGCTGTTTACATTCCACTAATTGTCATCTCTCTTACTCTAACTTCTGATATTTAAAAGCTTCTAATTTGCATCTTTCATTCTCACTTCGCTTCTGGTATTTGGTTGGAAAAGAGTTGCCATTAATTCTGGCCCCAAAGAACCCAAAGTTAAAGAAAAGACGTGTGAGCCCGTCACACACTTCTCTTTAAATAATAGTTCTGCTTTGTATAAACAAGGTTTCCTGGTAGAAAGAGATTCTTAAATCAAATTGCGAGATTACGAATTAGAGATAAAAATTCGTAATCTTCTTGTAAAAAGATTTAGAAATTCCTAGATACCTAAATCCTTTTACAAGAAGATTACGAAAGAAAGAATGGTGAAGTCTTAAAACGAACAGCTTAACAAAAAAGTTTTTTCCAACAATTAATAAAAGAGAGTGTCATGCCATCATTTTTACGCTAATTACAAAATAACGCAATTTTTCCCTTGTCATGGTAACTTTAAAATTTATTTGAACAAATTTAAGTTGGTTCCGTCATCTTGCTGAGTTCCAATATTGGTGGCAAGGAAAACGCAGAACAAGGGCTCCCTCTGTGTTTCAAGTTCTTCAGTGAAAGAATGATCCTAAGACTGGCTCTCAAGGGCATTAATAAAAATCTCCCACAGAATTTTCAACAACTTATTTCCACCAGAAATGCTTTTAAAAAGTTATGTAAATTTATCGTAAATATTTCTACTTTTTCATGACTTTAAGATTCTTTTTTCTTTCCTTTGTAGTGTGTGTTTCATACTTACTACTGTAAGCCCCGAGTGATACTTTTTGGTACATGGGAATTTATACATGGTTTCTATAATAAAGGCAATAAAATTAAATAAAACAATGAATGGAAAAGTTTTATCTTAAGGTTGCGAAGAGAACCCGTTGCAATGTGTTTACATAAGATATAAAGATATAATCTATATATAAATGTTCATAGATATTATAAAAGATATAAATGTTATCAGAATCTTTTGTCATTATAGAAAAATTACTTCAAAAATTTGAATTCTGGACTTTGTTGTAGGAGGTATCTGCTAAAATTAGGAAATTCTTTTTTATAATGTGTGCATACATCAGTTCAGATTGTTTTATTTACATTGAAGCGAGTTATTTTCAAAGCGAGTTTTCCTACTTTCTATCTAAATTAATTAATGTTGAACGATATTTACGAGATTCGATATTTATATCGAGTTTATCGATGGTTTTTATTAAAAAAATAAATCTAAAATAAATATTCGCGTTGACGTCATGTCACTCTTATACTTAAAAAATAATTGCATTATTTTTTTAAGGTACCTTTCGACTAGAATTTACATCTTGCTCAATTTATAACGTATTGACACATCGTAAAGAATTTTAAGAAAAATATTTTGTTCCAAAACATTAAAATGCTTTCTAAGCTAAGGAATTAGATTATTTTCATGACTTTTGTAATTGCTGTAAGAAAGGTACTACTTAACTCCAACAGTTATGTGTACACATTTACTCAATATAAATTTGTGTCTTTCTACCTTCCCAGAATTTGATTCATTTATCAATGCCAATCTCTTGCAATAATAATTTAATCACTGGCATAAAAATCCTATTAACATCATCTCTTAATCCATTTCATCCTTGACGTGAAAAATCGAAAAAGATTTCTTTTTTTAATTCTGAATTAACTTGTAATCTTTGGGCCCATTACTTTAGAGCAAACGTGTCAAATAATGATTTTATTTGGTATTTATTAGTGTGAAGTTTATTTTGTTTAAGGTATCCGAATACGTTCGGAACCATGATTTTGGAAATGGATAATATTTATGATATTTAGTGTCACTTAGATTAGAAAACGTATATAAAATTGTTTTAAGAATAGTATTACTATAAAAAATTATTTAAGTACAATATTTTGACAAAAAATGAACATAGAATTATCCATTTTCAAAATATTCTCCTTTTGTGAAAAATGCTTCTAAATATAATACTACTTTGTCTGTATATAGCTCAGACCTATCTACAGAGGCTCAACTAGAATTTTTGAAATATATAGCTTAGTAGTGGATTTATCCATGTTTTACGACAACAGAGGAGAGAAATTTTAAGAAAAAAATGCCGATAATTATTTCAATTGGTTGTAACTCTGAAAATAATGCGAATTTTTCTAAAATCATTGTTGCACCTCTAAACAAATATTTGAGCTATATACAGGCAAAATATTATTATAATAGAAGCATTTTTTACAAAAGGAGAACATTTTGAAAAAAGGTTATTCTAAGTCAATTTTTTGCCGAAATATTGTATTTAAATAATTTTTTTTTGTCAAAATGTCCTTAAAACAATTTTGTGCTTGTATTCTAATCTAAGTGACACTAAATATCCCGAAAATTATCTATTTATGTGCTTTTTTAAAATCTCGGTTCCTAACATAGTCGGATACCTTAAGCTAAGCTATTTTGTTACTTCAGCGAGAGAAATAATAGCTTTTCCTGAAATAAAAACAGTTCCCTGTAACATGAAAATATAAATATTATTCCATAAAAAGTGTAAATTAGTGGCAAATTTACATATTTTTAGCAAAAATAATATATACCCTTTGAAACGGGAGAATAAAATGCACAAATATAATTCTGAACAAGTTTCTGATGAAATTTTAATAAAAGTTTCGATATATATATTACAATAGAAAAATTATATATTTTCTTTTAATGAAACTGAATGGAATAAATATTAATACACTTAGGGTGAACGAAGACTCAAAATTCTTTCAGAATATTGAGGTTCTACAGCTTTTTCGTAAAATTCAAAACATATTTTATATATAAAACAGATTTTAATTTATTTAAATAAAACAGGTTTTTTTCAAAGTCTAAGACTATGCATTGTTAAGGTTTTTTCAAAAACTTTGCAAGATTTGAATAAGATGAATCTAAAATATATATATATATATATATATATATATATATATATATATATATATATATATATATATATATTCCCACGGCTAGCTTTTATTTTCTCAATATCTTTTGCTACATATAGAAAAATTTTATAAAATGTCTAAATAAACATGAATTATTTATATTATTGTTTATTCTTAGCTTTATTTTACTAAATACCATTGTTTTCTTCTTAGGTATACAATCGTACAGAAAAATAGAGTTCGAACAAAAAAACTATTATTCGATAGCGTTTTTACAAAGGAAAACATTTTGAAATTTTTCTGACGGTATAGTAAATTTCTTAACTGAAACGACTTTTGAACTTGTTATTGCTTTTCTTATAATCTTTTAATAACATAATAATCTTTTTCTAATAATTTTGTACATCTTTTAAACGGTTATTTTTTACATAATAAATGTGTACCTTATTTTTCAATGACCACTAATTTCATTCGTTGTTGATATACAATGTATAATTATATAATAAATCAAATATAAAACTTATGCTACTTAACTCTTCCTCAGCTTTTCCCAAGCTGAGCTCGGGTAGGTGAAACGTACCCTCCTGGCTCATCCCGAGTGTAGCTCGGACTCTGTGTAAATTTACACTGTACAATGGGTTTTTCCCGAATTATTACACATGTGCTTTTTATGGTTTCGATGGAACCACTCGATGGAATTTTCTGCAAAAAGAAGAAGTCCTTTTACTGAGCATTTTCCTTCACGCTTGTTAACTTTTCCCCAATAGAGAAGAAAACTAATCCAACACAACAGTGTATTATTTGCTGCTCAATGAAGGACAATAATGGTAAGAAGGTGAGAAGAGAAACAAGATTCTACTGTCCAGATTGCGATGTTGGATTTTGTGCAGTTCCGTGTTTTCGAATTTATCATACATGATCAAGTTCGGGTTAATAACTTCATAATCATTTATGTAAATGCGAAAGATGTTAATAAAATTCACAATTCAAGATAAGAGTTAGGTATTCTAAAATTTATATTTATAGTTAGGGTGCATTGACTTCCAAATCTAGTAATTTCTGCCGTATAGAAAATCAACTTTATAGGTAAATTACTCATTTATTTAAATAGATTTTTTACATTAATTTTTGGGGAATTTTGTATGCAAATGGTGCAATTATGTTTGAAAATAAGTATACAAAAATTGGCGCTTTTTATCCATAATCCAGAAATAATAGTAGCCTGAAAGGGGTTAACTCTTTACTCTACCTATGGTACTTATAAGTACCACTCACTTTAAAATTACATAGAATAACAATTTTTACGAATATTTTGACGATACTTAGTAGGAATATTCTTTGAAATTCACTCTGACAAGATATATGGCAGCACGGGCTCTACGATGAGTATTTTAGCGGGGAAGGTTTATAGCAGAAATTGCGTTTTCAGCTGACGGCGTTTTCAGTCGATTGCGAAGATTATCATTTTTGTCCCGAAAAAATAGTTAATGTCAAAATTTAAGTGTCTTATTTTTTTGTATGATAATGAAGACCTTAGAAAACGATTTGACTATTTATTTTGAGTGAACAGTTTATATAATTAATTTTACAGTTGAACATCTTTAATTAGTTAATTAGCTCTAACGGATTAAATTTCCCAAAGTTGAGTATTTTTCTTATGTATATCTCTTAACTTTCAATGTAGTAATTCAAAAAAAAATATTGGATGAAAAAAACTGCATAAATCATAATGCGGTAGATAAAGGGTTAAGACAAACTTGTAAAAATTAAACTTTAGTTATTGTTAATATTTCTAACACTTTAATTATATTCTATTTTGTTTAGCAAGGGTAACTTCTATGACGAAACAGCTCTACGCATTAATTACTTGGATGAAGAACGTTTCCCCATAGCATTGAAAGCCAACAAACAACAAAAGTAATGAGGAGAAAGTCAACAATGAAAACGCTGAGATTAGTTGCTAGGACGCGCCAGAGCTTGCAATCTAATTAAGTTGTGGATACCAATAAGTCTTAATTCGTAGCTGATTGAAAATCCCGTAGAGCATTTGAGTAACTTTATGAGACAACTTGTTAGCTTTGAGGCTGTCTAGTGATGAAGATTAGCTCAAGCGATTAAATGAATATCTTCACAACAAAAATAAATAGAAGGAGCCGCCGGGATATTAGTGTTAGTGCTTTGTTTGATTTTGCTTTTCATAGATTCTGTTAGCAAACTATTTTCTAACTTCTGGAGAGTTATTATTAAAATTATTTACTCAAGCAGAAGTAGTGTGGCATCACGTAAGTAATTACCTAAGAAAAGTTACAAGCTCTCGAACATTGTAATAATGATATCAAATTCTTTTTAGGTCGTTCTTGTTAAATTTTTGCATACACGAAAGTTTTTCAGCTTACTTTATATTTATCTCTGATATTCAAGCAAAAAATATCACAAATTTTATTATGGAAAACTTAATTTGTATACAGAACTATCAAAAACATAAGTAAGTGGGAAATTATTGTTAAATTATTAAATAAATCAAAAAATGGCAATGTTTTAATATAAAAACATTATAAGTAAAACTAAATGCGAAGGGAAAAGGTAACATAAGAAAATAAAACTAGTACGTTTTTTTTCCTAAATTTTCTAAGTGCATTTAGATTAAATTTTCCATTTTTTTACCTTTAAAGTATAAAATAAACTGAGCTTATATAGATTTGAATGAATTATACAGAATGTCTACAGTTTAATCTTCTTCAATAATTAATACAGTTCTTAAATTTCATTCCTTAGGGACAATTCATGTTGACTAATCATTAACTTGTCTTGTAAATGTCAAAATAGTCTAATTATATTTATGAGCAATGCATGGGACTCTCAGCATATATTCTATAATATTCTATTCTATATAGAAACACACGTCTGAGACCATAGTACTGGATGGCTCAATCAACATGAATTTGAATTGCTTGACTATAGGACACTAATTTAAACCCTAACTATTGAATCCTAAAAGCTTCTTATGTGTTAAATTGCAATATGTGTTAATTTCGAAGTGTGCATATGTGTATTTCTTCATATCAGGAGTGCATGCACAAATTCAGTCAGATTGGAGTATATAGACAAGGTATAATAAAATAAACAATACTGAATAAAGTATAATATATGCTGGAATTCTAAGGATTAGAATATGAGGGGGAAATAATAAAATATAATATAGTTGATGCAATCTGTGTAATGTTACTCATTAAATATATTTATAAAGAAGAAATAAAAGGACTTTTCAGAAAAATTTTATTATATGTTTTTAAAGACACTACCACTTTCTGATCATATGCTGAATATCCTTCTGAGATTTTGAATGGGCATGAAATGATTACATATATATAAACATATGCCCACATAGAAGAACCTCGCTTAATGAGCATAATTTGTTCCAGAGTCTTACTCGTAACATGCGAAACACTTATACGAAGCAATTTTTTTTATATGAATTACTAAAAAATACGGTGCTAATTTGACATAAGGGTTCTACACGCCAAGTTGTTGCTTATGTTCGCCAAGATGGGCGATAACATTTCAATATGGTTTCCTTGATATTTTCATCGTCGGGCAATGTAGCTGCCTTGGGGATAACGCATATTAGACTTTATTTTTATTGCTTTTTCTCCCGCGATAACCCTACTAATTTCAGGCGATTTTAATTCGATTTCTCATAAAATTCAACCATTTTCGTTGCAATCCTTCTTCAAGACAGCTGATTTAGTCTTCTGTTTTATTTTGTGCCATTTTCAAATATTGATACTTCTAATGTCATTGGGGAGTACCAGGATATTTTTTTAAAAAAAACTATGAGACCTGTGCTTTTAATTATTGCTGCACATCTCGCTTTTAAATTTTATTTTAATTTTTAATAATGTAATTTTAAAATGGCCTTGTTTGATTCAATTCATTACAGAAACTCGCAGCTTTTGGAATATTGCAAGCTATCACAGCACTGTTTAATTTAGATATTCATTATTAATTTTAATATAATTCATACAATCATTTTAGTTATAATATAATATAAGAAATACAATTATTATTATTATATATAATAAATATATATCATATTCTTTATTTATAATAATTATTTTTATTATACTTATTTATAAATATCTTTACATATTATGCTATTTATTTGTAATTAGTATGTTGTATGAGTATTCTTATATACAATTAGCGCATTATTCGTCTTCTTTATAATTAATGTAACATTATATGATTATTCTACATAATAATTACTATTAAATTATATTGAATGATTATTTTTATATAATAATTAGTATTATATCATATTATAGTAATATATATAATATTTACTATTAAATTATATTTTACGATTTTTGTATATTACATAATATTATTATTAGTTAGTACAATTTTTAATATATTATATTGGTATTCATTATTGATTTTGATATTGGTTATTTTCAATCTATTCCTAGATTCTTCATTTGAAATATATTTAAATGTTTTTCAATACAGTTCTTTAAAATTATTTTCCTGACGATTTGTTGCCGCCATCTTGGATTTCGTATGACTCGACAACAAGCGCTCCTTGGCTCGATTAAAGAATCGCGCCGAACCGCGCTTGGCGTGTAGTATCCCTATATCAAATTAGTTCCAAAAATACAATATTTCACTCTATGTCGAAAAAATATTCAACAAATTTTATGCATAACTTTTACATTGTTAAGAAGTGCGTAAAATCTCCATGCTTTCTGATATTATGAAATGCAGCTATTTGGAACGGAATTCAATTTTCAGAACACAAAAATAATTGAAAAAACATTAGCTTATTAATTATTATATATATCTGATTTTTTTCATAAGAGTTAGGATCTTTTTCTAGGAACTTGTTTTTTCCGGGGCTTCAAAAATTGTTGAAAATGAGGCACATCTTTGGCCTTAAATATAATTGCAGTTAGAGTATCCAATGCCTTATTAAAGTTATACTTTCTTAATGAACGATACATTAGCGTCTCATATTTTCAACAAATCTCTTACTACGTCTGAAAAAGTATTGCCATCCTGTAACCTTCTCTTTTAACAAATTCACCACTACAGCTTTATTGTGAAACATAATTCAATTTCTGAATCCGTATGGCAATTAGTTCTTGGTTGTGCTTTTTAAAAACATCCATATAATATAAAGGGTGTTTTTTTAGAGGTATAGAACTTTAAATTGCAATAAAACAACGATGTATTATTCGATTGACATGAATTTTTTTTTATTCGAAAGATAATCTTGTGGCATTACATTTTAAATATGATTTCTGGCATAGGACTGCCACGGCTGGCTCGGATGTAGTCCAATCTGGACGTCCAATTTTCGATGACTTTTTCCAACATTTGTGGCCGTATATCGGCAATAACACGGCGAATGTTGTCTTCCAAAGGGTCAAGCGTTTGTGGCTTATCCGCATAGACCAATGACTTTACATAGCCCCACAGAAAATAGTCTAGCGGTGTTAAATCACAAGATCTTGGAGGCCAATTCACAGGTCCAAAACGTGAAATTAGGCGGTCACCAAACGTGTCTTTTAATAAATCGATTGTGGCACGAGCTGTGTGACATGTTGCGCCGTCTTGTTGGAACCACAGCTCCTGGACATCATGATTGTTCAATTCAGGAATGAAAAAGTTAGTAATCATGGCACTATACCGATCACCATTGACTGTAACGTTGTGGCCTTCATCGTTTTTGAAGAAGGATTCCACCAGCCCATAAAGCGCACCAAACAGTCAGTTTTTCTGGATGTAACGGTGTTTCGACATACACTTGTGGATTAGCTTCACTCCAAATGCGGCAGTTTTGTTTTTTGACGTAGCCATTCAACCAGAAGTGTGCTTCATCGCTAAACAAAATTTGCTTATGAAAATAGGGAACAACGGGAATCTCGTTTTGTGCCCATTCGACGAATCTACGCCTTGCTTGATCATATTTAAAATGTAATGCCACAAGATTATCTTTCGAATAAAAAAAATTCATGTCAATCGAATAATACATCGTTGTTTTATTGCAATTTAAAGTTCTATACCTCTAAAAAAACACCCTTTAATTGTTATCGATCTCCAACATCGTGACCTTGGTCAAAGACACGATCTTGTTGACTAGGCTTTCACTTAGCTCTTTCTCAAATCCCTCAGAATTACATTCGAAGACGCTCTTCTGCAGTAGCTTTTTTCAAATACGTATTAATTATCCATATCTTTCATATATGTCAAATATGCTTGACAGTGTTAAGTTTCTGATGCTTCATTGAAAACGCTTTCAATGTAAATATGCTTTGATTGACAGTTTTTAAAATAACGAAATCTATGTAAAAAGATATTGAATACAATTTATATAAAATGTACAGCTCCTGCTCGTTTACAATTAAAATATTGTCATCTTGTTAATGTATAAAAGCTCTATGTTTCCCACTTAAAACCGAACTTAATTACTTTTAAAGAAGTGAAATTTCTAGAAATTCCAATATGTCTGCAAATCTCTTTCAGTTTGAAAAAAAGTATCATTTTAGCATAGAATGACTGAAACAATACTCTCTCTCTCTCTCTCTCTCCCGCCTTATTTCTAACATTCTTGATATCAATCTTCAGATCTGAAATGGTTTTCGATGAATACTTACGAATCCAATTTCTATTCTTGACTTCATACCATCAGTGTTAATACAGCCAGATTCTTCGAACTAAATATTCATTTGAAATATTAGATATTTAAGTGACCCATCGTGCACAGAAGCGGTTACTTGATATAAATGGTTGGAATAATAGTTACGAAGTTCCAAATGATAGTTATTAAATTTAGAATGCCGGAAATGATACTCAGGTTTTAATGTCATTTCGAATTAAACATGAAACGTTCCAAAGCATTAGTGATTAATGGGTTAATTAAATATTGTTCTGAGAGTTACAAAACCTAACTCGGATAAGTAGATACTTTAGAATCCTCACAAGATTATGAGTGAATTGCTTAAAATCGCGATTAAAACTGCTTAAAATTTTAAGTTATCTAAAATAAAACAGATGCCAACAATAAAATCATATACTATATTAATTCTTATATAAAAAGCATTTTCAGTATTTTTTGAACGTCCTAGTGATTTAGAATCCAATGTTCTGCAATATGTAGCTATGGATAAAATTATAGGATAATTTGACAATCTCTTACTGCATTAAATATTGTTTTGCTTATTTAAAAACTTATTCCACTTTAGTGATGATCTTGACTATATAAATATTTTTTTTAAATATTTTTATCTAATTTACAAAAAAAGATCTGAATGGTTTTTCTGAGCTGACGCATGTGACTAAATCCAACATTGATATATAAATAACTTAACAAGATTTATAGAAATTTATCACTTATATGTAACCAAAATTTTAATTACATCATATTTAGATATCAACACTAATCAATTGATGAAAAATAACGTCATTCACTTTAAATGCATATAAAATTTCTTAAGTGTTTACATTCTAAAAACAAAATATACTATATATGCATACTTAACTTTTTATAATTTATTTATTTTAGCTCTACAATAAGCAATGAAAAACAATTTTATCGAAGAAAATCAGGCAAGTCAGATATCTAATTCATATACTATAGCATACTAGATATGTTAGTTGGCTTTAAATGAGAATTCTGGGGTATGTATGACATTGTAAAATATTGAATCTCCAAAATATTGAAATTTCATTACAACCAATTTTCTACATCTGTTGAGTCAATGTTTGGATGAACTCGCTGTTTTATGAGTTACTGCTTTAATAGTACCATTGAAATTATGTAACTGAAAGTACGCGGAAAATTTTGAGTTTAAAAAAATGAATTTTTCAAAGTATCATTTAAAGTAGGTAAGATAGAATTACACTCTTCTAAATGAAAATGCATAACTGATTCATGATTTTTTATATTCGTGGTTGCTCTCTCTATATTTACACTGACCGAATTTTATAATGTTACAAAACATCGTGAGATACAGGATTCTATTATCAGAAAAAAGTGCATTGAAATACGTTCAAAGTTAGCAATTTATGAACAAACAAAATTTCTTGTTGCGTTAGTAGGTCATGACAAAGGTGATATCCATTCCTTAGCATTACTTATAATAAAACGTTGACTGGAAGAGTTAGAGCTACTTATATATATAATATAAAAGATATGTATAATATGCAACCACACTTTTAAGTTCTGATATTAGTATTTAGAACAAAAAACAAAAATATATAATATTTCTTTTTGAGAGATTCAAGCAATTAGATAAAAGAAATACCAAACAAATTACATCAATAAACAAATCTGTACGAAAATAAATGACTACAAGGTGTGACTTATATTACGAGACTGATACTATAAAAAAATTTATTTCACACACATTTACTTTTTGTCGCCTTCAATACACATCTTTTCTCTATCCTACAACGATCCATGTGAATCTTTTATTGTTTGAAATAGTCCTGGAAGTCTTCTTGTGTCAGCTACTATAGGACGCGTGTCGCTTTCTCTTTCACAGTTTCGACAGATTCTAATTTTGTTCCTTTTAATGCAGATTTCACCTTAATAAAAAAACAGAAGTCACATAGTGCTAGATCTGGGGAATAAAATGGATGGTCTAACACTCGGATGCTGTTCTTGGCAAAAAACATTTTGACAGACTATGCGGAATAAGTCAGCGCATTGTCTTGGTGAAGAACACGTGACATGTCCTTCCTCAATTAGGGCCGTTTCTAACCATATTCTTTCACGGAGCTCAACAAGAAAGTGAAGGTAGTAATGTTCATTAATAGTTTGACCTTCAGGAACCCAGTAAAAGTACACAATTCCATGAATATTGAAAAAAAACTATCATCATTGCTCGGAATTTTCATTTGCTCGTTCGAGATTTTTTTTTTATTGCTCTTGATGGATAGGGCATATGTTTGCGTTTTGTTTCACGATCATAAGTAAAAAACCACGACTTGTCGCACATTATTATCATTCTCAATACTTTTGGGTCCTTTTCAATGGTCTTCAAAGAGTCAATGCAAACATTTTTGCGAGCTTCTGTTGTTCAAACGTGAGAATTTTAGGCACCATTTTGGCACACACTTTTTGCATGCCAAAATTGTTATTTAAAACTTTTCGTGCGGATTCTTTGCCAATTCTTACAGTCTCGACAATTGCACGAGTAAATAACCGATGGTCAAATCGATCCAGATCAACGATGATTCTTTCGATTTTATCGTCCTCTTTTGATGTGGAAGGGGAATCAGGGCGTGAATTATCTTTCACGTCTTCTCGGATATTTTGAAAACACTTAAAACACTCAGAAACACGTGCATGCGATAAACATTCATTGCTACAACTTTTTTTAATAAAGTATAAGTTTCAATAACGATTTATCCAAATTTCATGGGAAATTTTCCAACAATTTTTTTTCTCTTTTGTTAGACCTTTCATTTTTCCTGCGAAACAAAAAACTAACTCTAACGTGAACGAAGATTACGGCTATACTGATTTGTTTACGCAATCGAGAGGCAAGAGGCACTGCATTCGAAAGAGAAGACTTCAAGCTAAATAGTTGTTCGTCACTGGCATTTCAGGCATGCTTACTTCTTCAGTAGCAATGTCAGTCACATTATTTAATAACTACACCCTGTATTTTGTGGATCTTGAGACTCTCAAAACAGGGACTATTTCTAATGCTAGTACACATATATATTTAAATAAAAATTATTAGAATAATATTAAACATATATATTTTTGCTTAATTTTATCTTATTTTTTTATATTTTGCTACCAAATTATTTAAGTATTTTTTGTAAGAAAAGATTTATCAAAATTTACGAAAGAAAAAACTTAAAAGAACAAAAGTAGATGTGTGTGTGGGAGGGGTTATGGTTGACGGACCTCGGTCAAGTGACGAGGCCAAGTGAACAGGCGGCGCATCCCTCTACAATCCTTTACACTATCTCAATGTGGAAGGGCTTTGCCCACGACATACTTAACGAGCATCAACCTAGTGACGTAACGTACACCCTCGCATCACGTGAGAACCCAAGCCCTGACTGAAGCCAATTAGAATATACGATTCGGCTTGGGCCGAAAACCTAACTCTGCAGGGGAGGGGCCTAATATTCTTTCAGTTACTCCACTGCATCACCCTCTACATGACGGATCTTCAGTGGCACTAGGAGGGCTGCGGTAGCCCAGTGGTCAAGGTATCGGATCATGGCAGGCATGTCATGAGTTCGAGCCCAGTACCGCTAAAGACCCGCCGTGTAAGGCAGCTATGCACGTTAAATCTGTCAAGAGATGAAACGTTCTCCCGTTGGTGTGGTGTGGTAGTTAGGAGAGGGGGATGCCAGCTCAGGTGTCGTCCACGTCACTTGACCATGGTTCAAAATTACGTGGTCCGGAGCCAAAAGCCCTCGTGTAGCTGAAAAGTGCGACGTTAATATTCACTCAATGTCACTAGGTTTTGAAAACTTGACTTGACAAAACGTCAGCCACGAGATCGAGATCAGGACCACTTGGTTAGCGTAACCACAATTTAAATTTTTTTAAAAAAAATGTTTTAGTAAAATATTTATTCAGTTTGTTTTTTTAATAATCCATTATATGCTGTCAATTTCCTTAAGGGAACCATCATCAATTTTAGTATTTAGTATAGTTTTTTTCAATTTTTTTAGTACTAAAAAGTTTTGCATATTTTTTTAATCTAAAAATGTATAACACTTATATGTTCGTTTGTAAAATAACCTTAAAATATGAAAAAAGTAATTGACAAAAATGCAAACAAACATTTACAAAAATGTTTAGTTTTTTTCACTTTTTCTCCTAAGCATAATTTTTTTGCTTTTAGATACACTTTAAAAAAACAGTAAAATAGTGCACTATATATTTCAAAATTTTTATACTTCTATACAGGATACATGAACATATAGTGAACCTATTTTTTTTAGTTGAAGTCGTACGTAGTTTTTTAAAAAACAGTTTTACGTATAAAAAAGGGAAAAATAGAATCTTTTTTTCAAAATTACAAAGTTTTATAATTTTTTCAAAGAAACAATCTTAACATTTTACTAAAAGAAAAAATTCTCTATATTTTATGTATGGTTTTATATATGTTTAAAATATATTAACATATTTAAGTTATACGTTTTTAAAAAATATGGTACCAAAATATAAGCATGTATTTTTATGAGAGCTGAAAAATTATGTCCAATTTAAACTATAAAAAAAATTTTAATAATAAATTATTTTCGTATTTCTACAGAATGTGATTAACATATCCTTTAAAAAGCACAAAAAAATCTAAGTCCCATAGTCAATTAATATATGCCCCGATTGATTGATTGATTGAATATTAACGTCGCACTGTTCAGCTACACGAGGGCGTTTGGCGACGGGCCACGTAATTTTGAACCATGGTCAAGTGACGTGGACGACACCTGAGCTGGCACCCCCTCTCCTAACTACCACACCACACCAACGGGAGGACGTTTCAGCTCTCGACAGATTTAACGTGCATCGCTGCCCTACACGGCGGGTCTTTAGTGGTACTGGGCTCGAACCCGTGACAAAGCAAGCCACGGTCCGATACCTATACCACTTGGCTACCGCGGCCACTTAATATATGCCCCATAAACAGTCTTATTTATGGCATTTTACTCTTTCGATCATGTCCTGGTACCCTTAAATGAACCATTAAAAGAAAAAGAATATCAAAACTCACATATGAAAACTTCTTTAACATAAGTTAAAAGGGCTACCTAAACTAGATACAAAAATATTTAATTACCAAAACAAATGATTATTACATATCAACATTATTTAAAAAAATGTCTATTACTCATATATTGAAATAGGTAAGTTGGTATAATGAAGGAAGATTGCTCCTAGTTTTACAAAATTTGCGTTCAAATTCCTCTCATAATTACCAATTCTCTGTTGGCTTGTTAATTTAGGGGTGAACCAATACACTTTCTATTAAATTCGCTTTTACGAAACATACCAGTTAACTCATTCCTTTAGAATATGATATTTTCACATCAATTGTTTACCACATTAGCAGAGCAACATAATTAACATTCATAATGAGTGCAGTGCAGAGGTTTTGGACAAACTAATTATAATCTAATAGACTAATTATTAGATTTGCTGTAATTACTTTAACAGCAAATCGTTGTATAACAATAATTTTTATCTTAAATCATATATTTTATCTATTAAACTAAACTATACATAAACATGTATTACGATTTAAGGGCACCAGGACATGCTCGAAAGAGTAAAAGGTTAAATATTAGACTCTTTGTTTATGGTACATATATCTTTGAAAATTTCCGATACAGCTTAGATTTTTTCGTCATCTTAATAAAGATATTCTAGTCTTCCTGTAGAAATACAAATATAATTCTTTAGTCAAAAAAAAAATTCTATTTAAATTTAAGTCGGACATAACTTTTGGGATATCATAATACATGTTTACGTTTAGGTACCATTTTTTAAAAAAATATCACTTAAATGTGCAAAATATTTTTTGCACATGTATAAGACAGTACAGGGAACCTATTTTTTGCTAAAATATTAAGATAGACTCTTTAAATATTGTAAAACTTTGTAGTTTTGAAAATTTCCATTCTTCCCCTTTTTCTTACATAAAACTATTTTCTTTAAAAACTATGTACTATTTCGACTTAAAAGAAATAGGTTCACTATATGCACAGGTATCCAGTACAGAAATATGAAAATTTGGAACCACACAAAATGCTATAGTTATTTTTTTAAGTGTATCTAAAAGCAAAAACTTATGCTTAAGAGAAAAAGTGAAAAAACTAAACATTTGTAAACGTGTGTTTATATTTATGTCAATTACTTTTTTTCATATTTTAAGGTTATTTAAGCAACGACAATGCAAGTGTTGTACATTTTAGACTCAGAAAAATATGCATTATTCAATTCCTACTATTAGCTCACACACTCTATATATTTATTTATTTATTTATCTTGGTGGAATTTTCAATCGTTAATAATTAATCGTCATTTTAAAGCGCTCAATTGAGCTGAAATTTTATATACATGATTATTTTGGATGACAATACAATAATTTAATTATAATTAATAAAAATTAATTGATTAAAATTGATTATTTAAATAATTACAAGTACAGTCACGTTGGCATCATTTTTGGCGACTTAGTGACCCTTTTGGCGACTTGTGTCAAAACTTGAAAAGGTTTTTTTCTCACGTTTTAAAGCATTCAGTTGAACTGAAATTTTGTATACACGATTGTTTTGGATGACAATACGATACTTTAATGATAATTAATAAAAATTAATTACCACTTAATGTTGTGATTTTGTCCTATGTATATACATATTTATATTAATTGCATTTATTAAATAAAAAGTAGCTGAAATAAAAAATTTCTTTGTTGATCTAAGTAGCAATTGACTTAAAAAATTTTTTTGTATTACTTGTTTTTTAATACTAAAATCAAAAAATTGATTTTTCCAATATGTATGATGTCCTGGTTCCCCTAAGGAAACAAACTTTATTATCATTTCTCGTGTGATTTGAACAATGAGTTATTACATTGATTAATTTATCAAAAGTAATAATTTTCATTAATATATGGAATTAAAATAAAGGAAAATTTATAGGAAAATCATAACGTAACTTTCCTTTTATATATATTTACATTATATATATATTCGTTTCATTTGCTAATAAACCTTAAACTTTGAGCCACCTACATTGAATATTTAATCTTCTAATAATACTAAAGTAAATATTGCGTTTTGAAAACTAATTTTTTAAATATAACTAGCAATGCTCTCCCAAAATATATAGTTATAATTGAAAATATGTGCTGAATATGTATGATTAATAAAATTTTGAGACTTACAAAAATTGCAATCTTTACTCTCATTGTCAAATTATTAAAAAGTTCAATACATTTTATATGCACTCTAAACTTTTTTCTTTAGCGCATTAAAATTAAATTGTTTTAAGTTTATATTTTCAATAAGAAGGAAAAATCATTCGCATAACTGAAAATCAAATTTCGAAGGAATTGAGAAGACATAAGGCTTTTTTCCCTCTTTTTTTTTCCTTTTTTTCGGATATATATGACAGTTAAATAAATTTGATCAATTCTTTAAATTTATCATCACATCAAAAAAGCAGCTATTTAAGTATTCTGCATATATTTGTGCTTTAAATAAATTCGACTTAGAATTTAACTGTAAATCACATTTATTTAATGTACAAAGTCTCATTTTTTAATTCTCAAACGTTTCAAGACATTCTGCACAGGCCATTGAAAATAGATTTGAGAGCAAACTTGCTGTGATTCTAAAACTTTCTAAATCAAAAAATTACTCTGAATTTCTATTAATGCAAATAATTTACTTAATAGTCTAAAATCATTATCTTTTATATTCCTTTCTATCAGTACCCTCCTTGACTTTTATTAATAAATTACAGAAGGAATGTTTGAATCAAATGAATTCCCTTTTATATACGAAACAATGCTTCATAATAAAAGCGTATATCTTAAAATATTTAAAGCTTAATAATAGTTTATGAATGTTGTATTAATATCAGACATTCAATGAAAATTAATCATGGAATATGAATATTTCATCAGCTCTTTCATTTTAAACGATAGTGTTTTCAATTGTCCCTCAAGAAATGTTTCTATAGTTTTCAAGTTTAGATTAATCTAAATATAATAAAAAAAATATATCTTCAGATTTTTTTAATAAGTTTATTTCATAAAATTTAGTAAATATATTGAAGCATGGAGCATAAATATAAAATTCTAAGCATTGCTTTTGTACACTTACAAAAATTTCAATAACATAATAAAGGGTGTTTTTTTAGAGGTATAGAAATTTAAATTGCAATAAAACAACGATGTATTATTCGATTGACATGAATTTTTTTTATTCGAAGGATAATCTTGTGGCATTACATTTTAAATATGATTTCTGGCATATGACTGCCACGGCTGGCTCTGATGTAGTCCAATCTGGACGTCCAATTTTCGATTACTTTTTCCAACATTTGTGGCCGTATATCGGCAATAACACGGCGAATGTTGTCTTCCAAATGGTCAAGCGTTTGTGGCTTATCCGCATAGACCAATGACTTTACATAGCCCCACAGAAAATAGTCTAGCGGTGTTAAATCACAAGATCTTGGAGGCCAATTCACAGGTCCAAAACGTGAAATGAGGCGGTCACCAAACGTGTCTTTCAATAAATCGATTGTGGCACGAGCTGTGTGACATGTTGCGCCGTCTTGTTGGAACCACAGCTCCTGGACATCATGATTGTTTAATTCAGGAATGAAAAAGTTAGTAATCATGGCTCTACACCGATCACCATTGATTGTAACGTTGTGGCCTTCATCGTTTTTAAAGAAGGATTCCACCAGCCCATAAAGCGCATCAAACAGTCAGTTTTTCTGGATGTAACGGTGTTTCAACATACACTTATGGATTAGCTTCACTCCAAATGCGGCAGTTTTGTTTGTTGACGTAGCCATTCAACCAGAAGTGCGCTTCATCGCTAAACAAAATTCGCTTATGAAAATCGGGAACAACGGCAATCTCGTTTTGGGCCCATTCGACGAATCTACGCCTTGCTTGATGATCTTTTTGATGAATTGCCAAACCAAACTGAGAATAAATCACTTGACAGCTGTTAAATCGGTCGCCATTTTGGAAAGTAATGCCAACTTAAACTTCTATACCTGGAAAAAAAACACTCTTTACTATTAATTGAAATTACTTATTCTTTGAGATAAAATATTTTACTGAAGTAAATGTATTGGCAAAAAAATCAAGCTAGTACCTTATAACTTTGAATTTCCCTTTTAGTTTATAAAAATTTAATAATTTTTAAAATTCTTTTGTTCTTAAAATGGGGCAAATCTATGAGCTTTGCCTCCATCTAGTTTCTGGGGATTATTCTTTTTTGACAGTTTTTGAAAATTTTCTAATTTTTTTCAGTTTTTTTAAATGAAACCAAATTATCAAGGAAACATGAACTTTTTTGTACATCATAAGAAAATCTCTTACTTATACGTTACAAAAATATTTCACTTTGAATTTTCTCAATCTTTTTAAGTATCTCTTTTGTGTATTTTAAAAACATAGTGCATGTCATTGAATAGTTATATCCATAAGCGAGATAAATATTTATAAACAAATTTCTATGTGTATTCCTTTGATAACTAAGCAAATCACGATTCAAAGGCGGCTTAGCTAAAGTTGTTTGCTAAAACTATTATTTTCCTTGTTGTTGCAAACATATTTCAGAAGCAATTTCAATACAATAATTTCCATTATATATGTTTGAACTTATGAAAGGAAAACTCTGTAAATCTGCAAATGATAGTTGTAATTTGATAAACAGAAGTGGTTCTGTGTGTAATCCTTTGATCAATAATCAAATTGAAATGGCAGGGAGGCTTAGATTAAGTTGTTTGTTGAAATATCATTTTTCTTGTTATTTACATTTGGGGGGTGTGATGTGGTAGTTAGAAGAGGGGGTGCCAGCTCAGATGCCGTCCTCGTCACTTGACCATGGTTTAAAATTACGAGGGCCGTCGCCAAAAGCCCTCGTGTAGCTGAACAGTGCAACGTTAATATTCACTCACTAACTCACTCTTGTTATTTACATAGTAAACACATTTTCTCCTCTTAGAAACAATATACTACAATAATTTCATTATATGTGATACGGGTTACGCAAAAGATAGCTCTGTAATTATTATTGTAGGTTTTTCTTTTAAAAACGTCTTGATTTATTTATAACTGCTTAGACTTTAAACCTCAGCTTAAAATTTTGATTATTAACTATTGTATTTAAATTTTGTACAAAGCAATTTTTTAAGGCTTTGGGGTGCTTGTACTAAAAAGAACTACTTGAATTTGTACATCTCAGTTACGAATTTCGTATTTCATTCCATTTAATACTCACCGTAAAATCCGGCATACTACGCACACTTTTAACACAAAAAATAAGATCGAAATTTGTGGATGCGCATTATACGCCGGATATAAAAATAATAGTTTTAAAAATTTTAAAAAGAGAAATGAACATAAATAAATTATACTTCTACATATATCGAAATACCGTTAATTAAAAAGAAATTGCATTCTTTATGAACCTAAAGAGGTGTAGAAATATATATATATACCATTTATACCATTACATATATAATATACCATAAATATAAAAAAAATATACCATTTCCTCAAAAGCCTGGGAGAATATCTTGATTGATTGAATATTAACGTCGCACTGATCAGCTACACGAGGGCTTTTGGCGACGGACCACGTAATTTTGAACCATGGTCAAGTGACGTGGACGACACCTGAGCTGGCACCCCCCTCTCCTAACTACCACACCACACCAACGGAAGGACGTTTCAGCTCTCGACAGATTTAACGTGCATCGCTGCCCTACACGGCGGGTCTTTAGAGGTACTGGGCTCGAACCTGTGACAAAGCAAGCCACAGTCCGATACCTATACCACTCGGCTACCGCGGCCACGGGAATACCTTGAACAAACGACTTCATAAAAGAATTACAAACGTAAATTTCAGGTTTATTCTTAAAAAAAGGGGGTACGCGTTATATGGCGAATGTACCTAAAAATTAAAAAATGCAGCCTAAAAGTATAAGTGCACGTTATGTGCCGGATTTTAAAGCATATTTATCACAAAACAAGAACATAAAGAATTTCTCATTTAGTACTATCAAATATCAACAAAAAGCAAAATTTTTCTCAGAAATAAGAAAAATAATAATAATAATTAAACTCATTCTACTGAAGAACTTCAAAAAAATGTGAGTAACATACATTTCAATCCTAATTGACCTTGCAAAACTTTGTTTTGATGACAAAACTTAGCGCAAACTTTAAAAAAAACTCTACGCTCAAGAGAAGTCCAGAAGCGAATTGCTCTTCCATTTGAATGCAAACCATCCATTCAATAAACCCATCGAAATAGAAATACCATTCAACTCCTGATGACAAGACAACTGTCACGTACCAATTTACTCCAAGCGATTTCTTTTGACATATAGTCCGATTGCAGCTCACCGAAGCGAAGTAAGCTATTTGTACTAATTCATCACGTCTTGGCCCCTTGTGATTTATGAGCAATGGAAGTTTTGTTAATAGCTGTCTACTAGAGTAAATGGAAACGCAAAGGATGGGAACTAGCTTCATGGGCTATTTGTAAGACTTCGTTATACGATAGCTCTCTTGTGGCGGCAAATTGGGAGCTTAGCCATTGATTGCCTGAAGAAGGTCAAGGTGTGTTTTGGACACTCAATTTGTTGTTGTGAAGGACATCTGGGTCTAGTTAGAAGTGGTTATTAGTAAAAGATGGGATAATTCTTTATCTAATAGTAATCTGGAATAAGTGCCTTAACATGAAAAGCCTTGGTCATGCGATGGTGAACTTTCTGAGCTTAATGTATTGGAGTTATTTCATCATCTGATAACACGCATATTGCTGAGCTTTTATTTGTGATGATGAATTGTTACTCACAAAATAATACTCTGCACATTTATTCTATGAATAAGGTATTAATTATTAAATTATTTCATAATTCGAATAACGAGAATTAAAAAGAGTTTTTTTTACACATAAATCTAATGATATTTAAATATTAAATAATATTTTTTTCGTGAAAAAGTTACACCCGATTACTTTCTATGGATGCATCTTTGAAATTCCTGTAGTAAGTTTCTGGTATACTATATTGCAGAAACTTTTATGAATTTTTTTTATTCTCTCTTTGTACATTTTAACACTGTATAAATCGTTTGTTTCTTGGGCGTATCGGGCTGTTTATTTCTGTTGGTGTCGTTACTCTATTGGTTATGGTCATGAACTCGTGGCTGATGTGTCATGAGTTCGAGCCCTAATGCCACTGAAGATCCACCATGTTGAAGGGCTAATGTGCACTAAATCTGTGTCGTAGTTTGGTGGGTTAGATAGTTTGGAGAAGGAGATGCCACACGCACACATAGCTCAGGTACCGTTCTCGTCACTTGATCGATGTGCAAAATTACAAGGTGTGTTGCCCGGTAAAGCCTTGTGTTGCTTTATAGTAGGAGTGTGATGTTAATAAACACTCACTCAAGCTGTTAATTTCTACTTCACTCAAAAGCTTGCTTAACATAATTATTCATTTTTCAATTCCTACTATTAGGTCACACTCGCTATATATTTATTTGTTTGTTTGTTTGTTTGTTTGTTTGTTTATTTATTTATTTCTTTATTTATTTATCTTGGTGGAATTTTTAATCGTTAATCAAATACATTTTAAAGCGGTCAATTTAGCTGAAATTTTGTATACATGATTATTTTGGATGAGAATACAATAATATAAGTATATTTAAAAAAATTAATTGATTAAAAGTAATTATTTAAAGATTTACAAATACAGCCACAATAGCATCATTTTTGGGGACTTAGCGATCCTTGTGGCGACTTGTGTCAAAACTTGAAAAAAAAAAAAAATTTCTCACGTTTTAAAGCATTCAGTTGAACTGAAATTTTATATACACGATTTGTTTTGGATTACAATACGATACTTTAATGATAATTAATAAAAATTAATTATCACTTAATGTTGTGATTCTGTCATATGTATATACATATTTATATTAATTGTAATTATTTAATAAAAAGTAGCTAAAATAAAATTTTTCTTCGTTGATCTAAGTAGAAATTGACTTGAATTTTTTTTATATTACTTGTTTTAACTCTAATTAGGTCCGATAACCTGATCGACATCTGCACACAAAAATTGACATCCACGTCACTCCAGCGGTGATAACATCAGATCAAGGCCCAGATTTTTTACACCTGCCGTAGCTCTGAACCCCATGCAGGTGATAGTTCCAAGCCAATTTTGAGAGAGAACACCCTGGAGAGGGCCAGTGGTCTCCCACCTCTCTTCCCCTTCCACCAACCTCAAGAGATGATTTTACAGCTCGACGGCTATTTAGAGTACCCCCGTGTCGCAAAGACACTATACATTTACAAACATCCATGCCTTCCCCCCTAGATTCGAACCTTGGCTCTACGGCACAGCAGTCAGCGTCACTGACCACTATTACAGATGAGCGGCTCAACAAATTTCACGCGTGTCAGCGGGTTTTTAGCGACACCAGGAAATTTTCCTATAAAAATAGCTAAAACACTTTATTAAATATTATTTATTATTTTACAATTTTTTAAAAATAAGAATTTTGAAGGGTTTTTTTCAAACTCTTATAAGATGCTCAATTTCTAAAACTTTCTAGTCGTTTTAAGTGATTTATATTTTTAGATGATTGTGAACTTAAGTTAGTATGGATTTCTCTCTCTCTCTCTCTCTCAAAATGTGTTCCCTTGTTGATTTTTACTAATTATTTTTTTAGCTAAACCTGGAAAAAGTATGAAAACTTTAAAATATAAATACATTTTTTTAAAAACTAACTAAAAGTTTCAGACCTTGATCCATACTACCTTTTATAGAACATACATTTGGGAGTATATGCAAAAAAGATTTCGAAACTCTACCTTAAACAGAAAAAAAAAGCCTTAGGGATAAGAAAACAGTTGCACCCCTTCAAAATTAAAAGTCTGAGTAAAACACATTTAGTTATGCTATTGAAAAGTATTGTAAAAATTTTGATGGTGAGATAGCAGCTATATCATTTGCGATCGATAAATTGAAAAGCTGCTCTGAACGCAATATTGTGTTTTTCATCGATTTTCAAGCTGCCATATTATCTCTAATAAACTCAAGACAAAATGAAAACGCACCAGGTCATTCCTATAGAATAAAGTTAATTTAACTTAGGAAGTCTAGAGAAAGCATTGCCATCCAGTGGATTCCCAGCCATTGTAACATTTTTGGAGAAAGCAGATAGGCTAGCTAAAGCAGGTTATCTCATGTCCTAACCTGACTCTCCTTTGCATCTGCGTAACATCAAAAGACTCATTTACTGTAAGCTGCAAATTAATAGAGCCTCTCAGTATGGTGATGCAGCTACAGGTAAAAGGTGGGACACATTGCTTAACGGAGTTGCGTGCTTTCGTTTATTTACTGGACATGAATACTTGCAGAGGCATTTACATCGTATTGGAGTAAAGGATTCTGCTTGTTGCCATCTGTGCCACCAGGGTGAAGTGGATGGTGACTGTGTGTGTGTGTGTGTGTGTGTGTGTGTGTGTGTGTGTGTGTGTGTGTGTGTGTGTGTGTGTGTGTGTGTGTGTGTGTGTGTGTGTGTGTGTGTGTGTGTGTGTGTGTGTGTGTGTGTGTGTGTGTGTGTGTGTGTGTGTGTGTGTGTGTGTGTGTGTGTGTGTGTGTGTGTAAATATATATGTATATATATATGTGTGTAAATATATATGTATATATGTATATATATGTATGTATATATATATATATATATATATATATATATATATATGTATAGTATAATAAAATAAAAGTGAAGAATAACTAGAACCCACAGGACTAAAGAAGTAAGAAATTGGAATTCAGGAAACTCAACAAAAGTAGATACAAAAAGTCATTGGACTAAACTGGAGACCTATTATGGTTTCTAAAGCTGTCGCTGAATTAGGCCAGCGAATTAGGGTTAGCAATGCTTTATGGATCCACCTTCCCCGTACAGCAGAAATTTTCGACATTATAGGAATATATATATATATATATATATATATATATATATATATATATATATATATATATATATATATATACCTCAGACACTCCTTTATTGTTTTAATGTTTCTTGTAGACAACTCTATGGAGGCAAATTTTAATTCTTTTTTGCTTCGTTATCATTTTACTGAGCTGCTCGTCGACTAATGGCAGAGATGCCGAAGATGGGTGTAGGATAAAAAAAAAGTTTGTAAGGTCATAAAGAAAAATCTAATAATGCGTTTAAAGCTCTAATTTCTTAATGTGTTATTTTCCAACTTAAGTTCTGCATTAAAACCCTACTTTAAATAAATATGACAGAAAATATTTTTTTTATTCAAATTATATTTTTGCATGATATTGATAGCATTTGTCACAACAACAGGTGAATCAGCCTAATCTTAACACAATATTTTCACAAAAGTTTTGAAACACAAAGCATTTATGTATAAAATAATAAGGATGCTACAACTTAAGCTAAAAACCAGGCAACTTAAGCAAAAATTACCAGGTTTGTACATAAAATTAATTTTTTTTTAGTTTTAAAGAAGAGCAGTTTAGCAAGTTGGAGTTTTTGTTGCGCAATTAGTTAGTAATACAGTACTACAATATGTTGTAAGGGTGCCCCCCTCCCCTCGGGTGCCCTTCTCCTAGATTATCAGCGTGAGCTAGAGATGTAGGAATAAATGAAGAACTAGAAGCTGCCATATAATCTTAAAATGACTTTATTAAGATCTTAACTTAAACGTTTAACAGATTAGATAATAATTATATGTGAGAGAATCTACGGTGGCTAAGGACACAATATATAATACCGAAGTAACGTAACTCGGACCACTATCAATAACTAACTCGCCTAAGATTAATTCCTATGCGATTACAGATCCAAATATTTAAATAGTCACTCCTACCTTTATATTCCAACGAAGTATCAATCTATCTAATCCTAGTTGAAGTTGCGGTTCACTGGCATGCAATGGTATGCACCTTGACCTAAGGGCTCTCTGTCACGGGTAACTTCTATTGGCTGTCCCTTGACCTCTCAAAACCTCATCACACATAAAATATGAACTATCATAACATTCCCCAAATGCCACCTGGCTTACTCTAAACTTCTGTTACTTAAAAGCTTCCTAATTTGCAACTTTCCTTCACGCTTTACTTCTTGGGTTGGTTGGAAAAGAGTTGCCATTCATTCCGGCCCCAAAGAACCCAAGAGGACATGTTAATGAAAAAACGCGTGAACCCGTCACAATGTTTACTATAGTGTAGTTTGGTACATCAAGGAAATATTCAGTTTTATCTGTAACACTTGAATTCAAAATACTTGTCTTCGGAAGACTAATTGCTGTATCAGCTGAGGGTTGATTTTTAGACACATTGTTTTCAGTAGAATTCCATTTTTTTTTTAAATATTGTTTCTCATAGCAACCTGGGAACACTTTGGCCATGGAATTTTCTCAACAGGAAAAAATTAATGATAAAGCTTCTAAGTCATATAAACTACTTTTTAAGATAAAAAAATGGTCATGAAATCTATCTCTTGAGCACTACTAACTATGAGGACCCAAAAAACTCAAAGCATAATCAAGCAGAAATTATTTTAGTAATGAAAATTGAAATTGATAGCCATTTCAGACTGAAAGAGTTGATTGTGCTCGAAAATATTTTTAACTAATTCAATTTAAGAGTGGAAAAATGCTTTAAAAGGAAACCGAAACTAAAACCTAAGCTCAGAAAACCTTAAACAACTTAAAAACTAATTTGACATCAGATCTGAAATTTGGTAGCAAGCTTCTCAATGATATGGACCACAAAAAAAATGCAAAAAACAAATTTTCGGTGTTTTTGAAATTTGTAGGGCATGTGTAGTCTTAATATATTATTTTCATAAGACATTTATTGTATTTATTCCGTTCAACAGATTATTTTTAATAATCAATTTAACTGAAATCATTGTTAATTATCTATTATATAATTTCCGCAACAAAAAATGGTAGTTTGCTTCGTATCTAATTGGAATTAGAATAAGATTGAATAACATATATATATATATATATAAGATAAGAATTGTTATATAATATATATTAAATTAGATTTTTCAAAATATACAATATTCACAGAATATCTTAAAATTTATTGTATCAATGTTAATACAGAACTAGAATGATCTCGATTTACACTGTTAATTCTACAAAACGTATTCCTTCGAATTTCACAAGAATCCATTAATAAAGCTCTTTCACTCAACCTCAAAGTGACAGACCCAAATTTTAGCCCAGATACACATACTGAAAATTTGTTGCATTCTAAAGTGAGATTTATACGGGATAAATTTATCTTCAGTTCGACCCTTCCAAAGAGATTTCAACGATTTATCAAGGAACACAGGTTTCGTTTCTCTTCTTTGCAATAAATTCCACTTAAATGTCTCTTTCGACATCCACATAAAGACCACATTTTCACCGACGATAAAGTTGAGTGTCACCGTTATGCCTCGCATTTCTCTTTAATAATCACGGCTTGCGATTGGTCACCGAACTGTTGCCAAGGTTCCCGCCCATATATTCCACAGCACGGCTCTATAATATCATGTCACCAGGGGTTACTAATCATTCTTGACAGTAACAGGAGATAAGGCGGGAAATATCTGGTTCAATCAAAGGATTCTTCGCTTTGGTAATAAGTTAGGAGGATAATTTAGAACTAAACGAATGGGCCTATATAATGGCAGTATTTTTAGCTTAATATTATTGTTGACATTCGCGAGGAAGCAATTTAGTAGCAAAGTAGACTTTCATGAATAAATTTCACTTTTCGATTTTGAAGGTAATCCAATTTTCCCATAAGCACTCGATTTTTGGGTATTTAAAATGCATTACTCTTTCATAAAAATAATCCTCTTTTTGCATTTTCGTTTTATAAATTTCATTTAAGTTGAAAGAAAGTAATTTCTGAATAAATCATTGTTGGCAATCTTCCATTAAAAAAAAGAGGATTAGTGATAACTTAATAAAAATAGGATTAAATTTAAAATAACTTTTTTCTGGAATTCTTTTGTTATTTCATTTAACTTCAAAATAGAAATAATGATTCTTTAACTGTGCGATGCATTTCAAATCTTTTTTTTTTTTTTTTTTTGCCAAAATTCAAATTTAAAAAAGCATGCAAAAGAAAAGATTACAGAAGGTTGTTCACAATTTATGGAAATGATTTTGTTCTCGTTAATTTTTATCTATAAATACCGTATTTTTTGTGGAAATTTGCTTCTATCTGATAGCCATGATTCTTGACGAAAGCTTTAGATCAAATTTTTCATGAAAATAAACTTTTTCTTAGCACTGTCATGCAAATTTTACTCATTTCTCTTGGACGACTGTTTTACAAAGTCCATTCAGTGTTCGTGGATGCCGTTTCTCTAAGTCTTGTTTTAATAAACCGAAAGCACAAAAGCCCATTGCAGATGCGTAGGGTAATTTTACACGTCCATTGAATCCTTAATCCACGTCCTTGATCCATTAAATCGTATTATACAATTTAAATGTTAACTTTTTATTAAAAGCTTAAGTATTGTAAATTTATAATTTTCTAAAAAGGATAATTTTTGTGTCTAGAAAAAAATTTTAAATTTTTAATTTAGAGAAATCGATAAAGAAAACTTGCAACTGCTTTTAATTCAATTAATTTTACAACTGTATAAAGTTCTTGATTCCAGTTATCAGAAGAAAGAAGAAAAACATTCTAAAACATCGAAAATCAATAGTCTTAAAATAATGATATAGCTGGAAATTTATAATTTTTAAAATAGTACAACTCAAAAGTTGAAGGGAAAATATTCGAAAACTTTGTATGTCCTTTTTTTCTCTCAAATTTGGTAATTCGTAAATTGTTTATGAATTTCTCCTTTTTATTAACTTTGTTTACTGTACAGTTTTTTGTTTACTTATTGAGATTTATCCAATTTAAAAAAATACTTCTCTTATAGAAGATTTTAACTGTAATAAATAAACTTGAACTTTTACTTCCTGTTTCGTCAATATTTGAGTGGACTGTAAACTGGTCAAAGAATAAAAAATCAGTCTTTCGCAACGCTAGGCCTGCTTTATTCGTGCACCCGCTTTTGTTGGGGTACAGCTCGACAATGTCTACTTTTACAAATTTTTTACAGATGGCGCTACACTGCGCGCTGGTGACGTAACACTTCCCAAAATAGCAAAAAACGCAAAGTTTTCAAAATTTGTTGAATGTTAAAAAAATATTAATTACTAAATTTATTAATTTTAATAATAGTTATATAGGTATCAAAAATCTTGTCAACTGGATTGAAAATAAAAAATAATGATGATGATGATTTCTACACATACCTCTTAATATAATCATTTTTGGATACTTGTGCTTATTTACATGAGTGAGAGAATGTTTATTAACATCGCACTACAAGTTACATCAGGGCTATTGGCTATGGACAACGTAATTTTGAACCATGGTTACGTGACAAGGACACGTGTTTTCTCTTTCTACAAACTCTATTAGACTACACAAACAGGAGGACTTTGAGCCATGATAAATGTAACATGCACCAGGTTCTCACGACGGGGTTACCGAATTTGACTGACAAATTCAGAGGGGTGATAGGAGGTAGCATGGGAACGACAAATCAAAATAGAATATGCGGTTGCAAGCCGCGTTTGGTCGGTGAAAATCGTAATAATAGTAGCCGCCAGGAGGACGATGAGCTAGACGAGGGGAGCGGTCAAGCAAATGCGGAAATCTACATTTACTGTCCAAATCGCACAATGACGCAAAATATCTTGTTTCCCTACAGCACGTCCTCTCGGAGTTGCTCCAGGGAGTACCGGCCACTGTACATTAGAACGTGTGGCTTATACACGATGGTGCATCAGCACATTTTTCGATTGTGGGGAGTAACCACTTCCATGCTACATATCCCAGAAGGTGGATTGAGCGCGGTGAACCTGCTGCTAGCCTCCACGTTCCCTGGTCCTCAATTTCTTGGATTTTATCTGGGGCCAATTGAAATCGCTTGTGTATGAGATGCTGGTGGCTACACACAGTAGAGGATATCTCATCATAGATCCTCGTCGGTTCCGCTGATATCGCCAGGACACCAGATTTGTTTGAACGCGTCCGACAATCTTTCGTCCGTCAGTGTCGGCTGTGTTATGACCTACACCAGTGCTTCTCAAACTTTCGATATTTGCGCCCCAACATTCAATCATAATTTTCATCGCGCCCCCCTTCCATACAAATAACATTACAGAATTTCAATAATGCTATACATTGACGCTAAAGGTACAATGCGACTTTATCCTCTTAACCAGCGTATATATACGTCTCACTTAACCGGGGCGTTAAATTCCTTGGACGTATATATACGTCTTTCCGAAGTATGATTTGTTTTCTGCACTGCTATCCATAAAATTATTCCGAAGGCTTTGTACGCGCGCGCGCGCGCGCGCGCGCGCGCGCGCGCGCGCGCGCGCGCGCGCGCGCGCCGCGCGCGCGCGCGCGCGCGCGCGCGCGCGCGCGCGCGCGCGCGCGCGCGCGCGCGCGCGCGCGCGCGCGCGCGCCGCGCGCGCGCGCGCGCGCGCGCGCGCGCGCGCGCGCGCGCGCGCGCGCGCGCGCGCGCGCGCGCGCGCGCGCGCGCGCGCGCGCGCGCGCGCGCGCGCGCGCGCGCGCGCGCGCGCGCGCGCGCGCGCGCGCGCGCGCGCGCGCGCGCGCGCGCGCGCGCGCGCGCGCGCGCGCGCGCGCGCGCGCGCGCGCGCGCGCGCGCGCAATAAAAGGACCTTGACAGTGTTTGCGAAAGATTTGCTTATTTCAGAGGATTTTCTATTTGTTCATTTTCTCCCCTCCCCCCCAATGTACCACATACGCGCTCCTACGTGTAAAACGGAAGCATTGGGGAGCGAATCGCTAAACTTTTAACCCGCAGTTAAGGGATTATTTATAAACCGTACAAGTTATCAAGATAAATGTTAATTTTTGTGTATAATTTTTTATACATAACAAGCTCATGGGGTCATTGGTAATTATTAAACTTGTTCCTAACTTGGTATAGTTAAATTAATTATAAAATATACATTGTGCAGTACTGATACTGTTATAAGTGTATTATATCAGTGCAAATGTTAATTTTATTTTTTATAATGTGAGAATGAGAGATTTTGTTGGTTTACTTTCAGTAAATTAATAATTTTTAAATAATATTTTGTTTTCGACTTTTCAATATGCTCGCGCCCCCCTTGTAGAGTTATCACGCCCCCAAGGGGGGGCGCCCCACAGTTTGAGAAACGCTGACCTACACAATCTTCGAACACTTCCTGTGACAATCACTTGTTGTATTTCAGACGTCGGGCTGTGATGCATTGTTCGTATTGTAAACATTCTTTACGTGTAATAAATGTATTCCTTACCTCTTGTTACCCCTTTTCCTTCCACTCGACACCACACCCTTTATAACTTTTTTTTGTGTTAATTCATCCGACTAAATGTTCTATGGTGATTTATGGTCCCCATGCTGCCTTCTATCACCCCTCTAAATTTGTCGGTTTAATTCGGCAACACCCTGCATACAATGGGTTTTTGGTGGTACTATGCCTCAAGCTCTTGACACGCTGGCAACGAGCTCTTGACACGCTGGCAACGAGCTCTTGACACGCTGGCAACGAGCTCTTGACACGCTGGCAACGAGCTCTTGACACGCTGGCAACGAGCTCTTGACACGCTGGCAACGAGCTCTTGACACGCTGGCAACGAGCTCTTGACACGCTGGAAACGAGCTCTTGACAACGAGCTCTTGACACTCTGGCAACGAGCTCTTGACACGCTGGCAACGAGCTCTTGATACGCTGGCAACGAGCTCTTGATACGCTAGCAACGAGCTCTTGACACGCTGGCAACGAGCTCGTGACCATAATTACTAGACTACTACGGTCCCATGCTTATTCACATATCGTTATCATTCGGCAATTTTAAATCATACTTTAATTATCTCTCAAAACAGATACTTTTTAGACGATATTTGCTAAGGAAATTGTTCAGGATTTAAAAGATATTCTTTGATAATTATATGTGAATTGTCAGTTATACCTAAATCAAAATTTCTGTCCTCCCTCCCATATATAAAATTGTTTATATTGCAGCAGCCCTGTGAAAATGAAAATATATTTCAAATGTTTTATATATCATGGATCGTAATTTATTACCTAATTCTAGGTAATTTCTAGAGAACAGTCAAAACTAAATGTATAAAGATATTTATTTTCCATAAAACAATGTTGCATTATATTTTGAGGCCCATTTGCTCAATATTACGATACTTAAATCAGAAAATTTCAAAACAAATGCAGCAATATATTGAATTTATTTTCCCATTCAAAGAAGAAAAATGACAAAACTAGATTTTTGAATAGGAATTGATGATTCCAGTGTTGTACGAACGAGGAAATATATTGATGTGGAATTGCATTTCCCATAGATATATTTATGAGAACATGTTGGCGAGAAATATATTTCCCACGACCAACAAAAGAATTAGAAGGAAAAGTGGCTCCACGCTGTGGGAAAAATAGATCTCTTGTGTAAGAGTATTGGATAGGCATCAGACAAATATTCGACTAGAAACTTGTATATCAAAAATATTTTACGTCTGGAAAACATGCATTGTTTCTCAACTTCTGTAAGATTTGTGAAATAATAATTCCTTAAAAATTGAAAAAGTAATGTTGAAAGTGGCTCAAGAATTTATTTAATTGAATTTAAATAAGACACAATTTGTTTGTGAAAGTAAAATAATCTAGCTATTGGCTATAAATATACAATACCCTATTAAAATATGATTTATTCCTGAAAAATCTCTCTGTATCGTGAAATTTAAGATTTATTGTCATTATCACTATTGTTTTGAATTAAAAAAATTAGCTGGCAATTCCTTCAAAATAAGTGAGAAAATTCAATTAAATTTTTCTTTAAATCTGCTTTTCAAATTATTTGTATTTTAGATAGTAGGAAAATTTGAAGCTTTTGCATGTTATAAGGAAGTTAATAACATAGAATATTAACCAGATTGATAATGCGAGGGGTTTTTTTATTTCAAACTTTGCTGCGGATTGGTATTTTTACCATTGCAGACTTCGTACGTTCCCTGGAAGTTAGTATCACTTTTTACTGTGGCATACCAATTGCTGCAGAGTAATTTTGACTCCTAGTTTCCTCTCCAGAGGGAGGCACCTGAGTTCTGATGAAACGAAACTGTACAAGGAAACAAATTTTGCCAAGAGCATAAAAGCAAAACAGGCACTCTAGGGATCTTTAACATGCCGCATAATGCGATGTTCGTATATATATATATATATATATATATATATATATATATATACGAACATCGCAATATGTATACGTACATCGCAACATGTATACGTACATGTATATATATTCTATATATGTATGTATATATATAGAGAGAGAGAAATTTTCAAAAACTTTTAATAGCAACATAGAAAAATAAAGTTTGATTTCTATCCGACTGAAAACTAACTCTTCTGGAGTAATTTTTGAAAATGTATTGAAGTATAAATAACATTATTATAATCCAATTTTTCTTTCTAAAGAAATCAATATAAACCAGGAAGTAATATAGGAATCATAAGAAATATTATTATTAGGCACATTTTTGAAAAAATTCCTGGAAATAATCATGCTTATAAATCTAAAGAATAAAAGTATAATCTCAAAATTATGTCGAGACTTTATTATATTGAACATTGTTTAAAAATGAGAAAAACTTTCACTTTTTTTAAAAAATAATTATCTCTTGGCTTCTAGAAAGTGTATATAAGGCTAAAAAGAATATTATTGCTTATAAAAAAACATAACTGCAAAAAAACATCCAGGAAATTGTTTTCTTGAAAGAGCTTTAGCATTATTATTAGTTTCTGTGAAAAATGTGACGAAGGGCTTAAGAAAATAAATAATCTGAACCAGTGGCGCACACAAGGGGGGTTCCGGAACCCCCCAAGGCCTTGATTTTTTTCCGATTGATTATAATTCTAAGTATATAGTACGCGTAAAATTTAATTAAGTATTTGTTATTAATGATTAGTTTTATTAATTAATTCTAATTATTTATTCAACAATTAGTTTTTTACTGTGTTTTTACACGAAAATTGACAAAATCAGAAGGAGCATGATACAAGAATGGTGAACTTTCGACCACGGACTCCCCCTTGAAAAATTTCTGTGTGCGCTACTGATCTGAACGATAATAAAGTATCAACTACTATTACTTCGTCCTTACTTTTTACTTTCTTCTTTGTTGTTTTAATTTATTCATTTTGCGTAGTTGTATTTTTAGTTGATGATATTATTTTTTTGTTTTAAATACATTCAAGTTACATATTTAAGTTAAAAAAAGCTATTAAATCATTTTTATTTCCCAATTTCAGGAATAGTTTATGTGTTAACAGAGAATAATATTATACTCTATGAGCAATTTTTGTAAAAATCAAAATAATAAGAGTTTGCAAAATAGTAAAAAAATACCAAGTTGGAGATGATAGACCTCGTGGAGAGTTAATTGTTACATGTTTCGCTGCATTAATGAAGTTACTTATTTCATTAACATCGTATTTCATTATCTTTTCAACCATTAATATCAATAGCAGTTCTGGTTTTCCATCCTTATTTAACTGGTTTTCAGAATCTGATTTTCCATTTTGGTTTAAGGTATCCGACTACGTTCGGAACCGGGATTTTCAAAAGCGCATAAATGAATAATTTTCATGATATTTAGTGTCACTTAGATTAGAATGTATGCATAAAACTATTTTAATGACATTTTGACAAATAAAATTTATTTAAATACAATATTTTGGCAAAAATTAACTTAGAATAATCTTTTTTCCAAATGTTCTCCTTTTGTGAAAAATGCTTCTATTAGTATAATATTTTGCCTGTATATAGCTCAGACCTCTGTTCAGAGGCTCAACTAGAATTTTTGAAATATATAACTTCGAAGTGGGCTTATTCATATTTTACGACAACAGAGGGGAGCAATTTTAAGAAAAAAACGCCGATAATTATTTCAATTGGTTGTGACTCTGAAAATAATGTGAATTTTTCAAAAATCATAGTTGAACCTCTGTACAGAGGTCTGAGCTATATACAGGCAAATTATTAATAAAATGGAAGCATTTTTGACAAAAGAAGAACATTTTGAAAAAAGGTTATTCTAAGCTAATTTTTTGCCGAAATATTGTACTTAAATATTTTTTTTGTCAAAATGTCCTTAAAACAATTTTATACATGTATTCTAATCTAAGTGACACTAAATATCATGAAAATTATCCATTTATGCCCTTTTTTTAAAATCACGGTTCCGAACGTAGTCGGGTACCTTAACTGGTTTTCTGAATCTGGTGTTCCATTTGGTTTAATGTTCTTATACCCTACTTAAAAAATCGGCAAGACAAAACAGGAATCAAAAAGTAAATATAAAAGTTTTTTTGCAATTGTTTGAAAAACTTTGCTGCCTTTCAAACACTACATTCTTCCTCTTTATGTCTGTTTTGTCATGATATCTCAAAAATTATTCATAACTTTTTAAAAATTGATTTTCTGTATTTTTTGCACATTTTTCTGTAAATAAGTATACAATAAAGCTCTTTTCAGAATTGCCTATTTACATGTAAGATCAATGCGAAGTATTAAGGTTTTTGTCTACCCAAATCATCTCTTTTCAGTTCAATCACACAAATATAAAGTGTCCAATGCACTATTTCCATTCTATAGTTTTTCTATCAAGAAATATCATTCGTGTAGTGCCCGTCATCGAAGACATTTTTATAAAAAAAAAATTTAAATTACTAGAGGCTGACGTCGGATTTAAATATAATCGATATTTAAATTTAAAGGAGAATCGGAAATTCAGAATGCGAAAAAGTCATTTGGAGAATAAAAAGTAGAGATTCTTCGAAAAAGTATTATCAGTTCTCAACTCCGAATCATATGCTTCAATAAAAGGATATAAGGAGGGCTTGAAGCGTAAATAAAATATAGAATCTACTTCTTATAAAAAAATAAATAAAATCTTTCTCTAGAAGTTTCAGAAGTCAAATAAGCGGCAGCTGTCTTCAAAAAATGAGCTTTTTAGACTTGTTCTTTTAGAAAGTTTTCAAGATAAGCAGCTGTGGTACACAAAATTCACACAGCTTCGAGTTGTTAGCTCAGTAAATTACAATAAAAATCATATTCAGTGTTTCATGAAATTGAGTGTGTGTGTGATTGAACTTTCTTTCTCTAAATTAAAAAATAGCTGATCAGTGAATTTTAAATTTTTTGGAACTCAGCATATTCCATAGAACTGATTTTATTTGATGATGACTCATCATTTCATAATAAAGACAAATTTTACATTACTTTTGAAAGCTTATTAAAACATTTAACATGTGGTAGTTTTTATAAATCTTTATGTCAATTCAATTGACACGTTCTTTAAGAACTTAAAAAAACTGTGTGTATAATTGCAACAAAATATGAATAAAAAAAAATATCTCTTTTTCTTCATTCAAAAGATAACTTACAGGATTTTTATGAGGAAAGATATTTTAAACTACCAGAAAAACTCTGTGTTGAAATCATTATAATCAGAAACTGATCACTCCGAGATCAATATTCATTCAAATTCAAAACAAAAAAATTAGGAAAACATTACAAATAGCAATGATAATTTAATATAATCCTTAAGCCGATATATGTTCATAAATATAATCTAACATATTTATGAGTAACATTTTTTGCAGCAAATAAATATCATTCACATACTTATTTAGAAAAAAATTAAACAAACAATTGGTTATCAAACTAATTTAAACACCTTAAATTTATTTAAAAAAATTCTTTTTTTAGTATGACTTAGGACCGGCTTTTTTGGCATGTAATACAGCTTGGATTTGCTTAGAAAAAATTTATACAAGGGCTGAATAGGGTAAAGAGGAATATTGTACCATTCTTCGTGGATATGATTTCACATTAAAAATAGCACTCTAAAATAGAACATAATGGTTTAGTTATATGTAGTCGGGTGACTGTGAGGGTTAAGGTTAACTTCTTCCTGTTTATCAAACCATGTTTGGACGTCCCGCTGCATGGATAGGTGTATTATCATCCCGGAAAATTCCACCTCCTGCAGGAAACTAAGTTTGCATCATAGGATAGACCAGGTCAGTTAAAATGTCTCTATTCTCCTCCCCAGTCATCCTTTCTTTTATAGCTACGATTGGTTCAGCAGAAACCCACGACACGGCTCCCCATATCATAACAAATCCACCTCCATACTTGACAGTTGAAAGGGGACAATCATGATCATACGCTTAGGCAGGTGTCCTCCAAACGTGCACCCGTCATGTTCTTGGGAAAAGTGTGAAAGACCACATTACTTTCTTACTCTTATCAATCTACCAGATTTTGAGAGTGTAACATCACTGTAGACGACGTTTGGCATTGACATCTGTGTCAAGTGGCTTGGGAACTTCTGCTCTTCCGTAAATGTTCTGTTTGTGAAGTTGCTTTCTTTCTATAATCATTGATCTTGGAGAGTTCAGATGCTGATTTAGTTCTGTCATCATTTTTGCTGCAGTTGTTCGCTTTTTAGACATTGCAATCCGCTTCAATATCCGTCAATCTCTTTCACAGAACTTCTCTTTCCCTCCACTATTTTGCTTTACCCAGCTTGTCTTGCCGCGCTGTGTATATGCTGTCATGACTTCAGATACCGTACCTTTAGAAAAACCTAAGAGATGGGATGTTTTGGTCACACCTGATCTAGCTAGAAGGGCTCCTTTAATTTGGCCTCTGAAAATCTGAGAGGTCGAACATTATACGCATTTGAAAAAAATCCAAGACTTACAGAGAGACTTTTCAGTAAAGCTACCACATACTACCAGAATATATAAATTTCTATTTACAAAGAAAACCTGGCTGCCTATATTATATTTTAATGCTTAAGAAGCGCATTCAAAAATGTCACTTTTATTTACAGGTGTTTTCCTTTTTTTGATAACTACATGTATTAGTATTTCAAAAATTATCTTAAAATACACTGCTGTCCATTAAATTGCAACGCCATGAAGGGGGATAGATACAAACATCAAATTCTCATGAAAGAGGAAGAAGACAATGGGATATGCAAAAATGATTAATATTCAAGCGATAAATAAATTATTTCAATATTTATGATGTTTGTTCTTTGAAAGTTTTTACAAGACCGTAAATTGTTAATTTATGTAATTGATGGGAATAACAAAATAAGTCCTCCTATAAAACCCATACAAATGCATAAATTATCATTAAATGTCGATACCTGATGAGAATCACCACTTAATAACTTAAATACTGAAGATTGACAAAATGAGAAAAATTTCTTACTCGATACTAGATGCATATTTCCTAATAAGAGTTTTTTCCACAGTCCAATCAACATTTATTTTTTGGATAGTATTTGGGTAAAACTGAAGAAAAATAGATGTGTATAATATCCTTATCGAAATGAAAATCGATTAATAATGGTTGCATTGCATGTCCTTTTATCCAGCTGGTGGGGAGGGGGATAGAGAATACGTGTTCTTTAAATAACTTACAAAAATATTACATTAACTAAAACTTTTGCTAAGACAGTGAATTGTGTGTATGAAATATGATTGGATTGGGGAAGATCTTTTTTTCTTAATTTGTATTACCTTCTAGTGTATTTATCATACATTTGTATATTATTAAAATATCAACTATATTTCAAGTAATATTTATCATTCTCTCGTAATCTCTTTCCCTCTTTATTATTCTTCAAAGACATTAGGTTTTATATTACACTAGTTATTTAAGTGCATGATATTGATGATATACATATTATATCGTCCCTAGCATTTTTGGAATGTGTTTACATAAAGCCATTTTTATTGCTTACTAGAAATCAAAAATTTAGTTCATACACCAAAATATTTATGTGTATATTACTCACAAATATGTTGTATTTTCCAATACTTATACCAAAATGTCTCTTTTAAAAAAGTATTATATGTATTAAGTATTATTATAACAAAATCCTTATTCAGATTTGCAAGTATAAAATTAAACTTACAGTTTAAAATACTACTGTCCTGTGAGTGAGTAGGCTGTGAAACTTCCCGAAGGTTATTGGTGATGGACCTCGTAATTTTGAACTGTGGTCAAGAAATGAGGACCTGGTCTGGCACCCCGTTTCTTGTCTTCCCCACCACGCTAGCGGGGAGGACCTTGAGCCTCGACATAGTTAACGTCAGTCGTCCCCTCTATACGATGGATCTTCAAAGGCACTAGGCTCAAACTCACGAAAAGTCCACTACGATTCCGTGTCCATGACCACTAGGCCAGTGCTTCTCAAACTTTCAATATTTGCGACCCAATATTCAATCATAATTTTCATCGCCCCCCCCATAAAATAACAATGAATTGAAAAAACAATACATTGACGCTAAACTTGCAACACGACTTTAACCGGTGTATATAAACGTCTTACTCAACCAGTGCGTTAATTGGACCGGACGCATATATACGTCTTTCCGAAGAATTATATTTTCTGTGAACTGCTCTCCATAAAATTATTCCGAAGGCTTTAAATTTACAATTAAATCACCTTGGCTGAGTTTGCGAAGGATTTGCTTATTTATTCCTTTTCTACCCCCTCCCCCTTCCCAATACACCACATAAGCTCGCCTACGTGTTAAACAATGGCATTGGGGACATAGCGTAATTTTTAATCGGCATTTAAGGTATTGATTATAAACCGTATAAATTATCAAGATAAGTGTTCCTTTTTACATATGATTTTATATATGAGAAGCCCATGGGATCACAGGAAATTAATAAACTTATTCTTAACTTAGTATTTTTAAATTAATAATTAAATACATCTCGCAGTACTGATATATTTATAAGTGTACTATATCAGTGTAAATGAGTTATTTTATTTTATATTATGTCAGAATGTATTTTGTTTGTTTACTTTCAGTAAATTAATAGTTTTTTTAAATAATCTTTTGTTTTTGAATTTTTAATATGCTCGCGCCCCCCTCGTCGGGTTATGACGACCCCCAAGAGGGGGCGCCCCACGGTTTGAGAAACACTGCACTAGACTACTGCAGGCCCCTCCTGTTCCTCTCAATTAAAGATAATTTTTAAAATATGCTTACTCAAATTTTAGGGATAATTTAAAAAGTAGTTACCCGTTCCTTCTTCCTGTATTAAGAGAATACGCATATTTCAATAAATTCTGTAACTTTTATTCAAAACCAAAATAAACTAAACTCAGTCTTGCAAGAGTCCATGAGGACAAAGGCCAACTGTTTTTGTAATATTGGGTACTGAGGTGCATGAGCAGATGTTCCGGTCCAGTGGACAGTCTGACGAGAAACCCTCAGTGTTTAATTCCCAAGCTTGCTCGATATTCATTTATCGACCCACTGAAGAGATGAAAGACTATTGACCTTGCCCAGCCTGGGGTTTTAACCTCGGATCTGTGGCGTAGAAACACGATACCCTACCACTCAGCCACTAGGCTTATTTAAAACCAAGCCTCTCAAAAACAGCTGATGAAGAAAATATGAAAAATGTCTTGTTTGGAATAAATCAACATAAAAAGATTATCTGATTTTATCTTGAATTTCCAGCGTATTTTATTCTCTCATTCACATAAAATACTTTCCGTAATTAGTTAACTGCGTGAATGGAGAGCTACAATCATTAATCCTTCAACGTAATTGGTATTACAAACAAAAATCACAACATATAAGAAATAACTCTGTCGAATAACACTCCATTTGTAACTTTCTGTTCAATTACCCTTAATGGATACTTCTAGAAGCGGGTTTTACTGTCGACGTCATTCCATTTACTTGCGCTCTCGAGCACGATTAATTCCATTTGCAAATAAACCTACTAAGAATCACTAAAAGTGTCTGAATGATTGCTACAGCGATAACTGAAATAGAAGATCATTTGAATTCGTTAGATTTTTTTTTCTGTCAAATTGTCTAACGATATTTGAGATTTTTTTAGAACTTTTTTTCTTGTAATATTAATCTAATTGAATTTCAGGTCTTCCAGCAGCTATGATTATCCCATGGGCAATAGTGAAATCTCAGTTTTCTCATGTGGAACGCAGCGATCACCACACTAAAGTATTTTCTATGCATGGGTAAATATAGAATTATTTTTCAATTCCTACTATTCTCTCTATCCCTATAAATATCTATCTGTTTATTTATATATCTTGTTCAAATTTTCAGTCGTTAATAAAATACTTTATATTCATACATTCAAGCTTGTAGTGGATGACACTTGATGTTACTATTGTTTTTTTTAAACTATTAATTCATTAATTAAATTAAAAAATGAATAAATAGTAACAAACAAAAAATAATAGTCCAATAGCATATATAGAAAGGAAAATCGCTCGTTGCGTCCCTGTAGCGCAATAGCTAGCGCGTTGGATTTCTAATCCCAAGAGCGTGGGTTCGAATCCCACCTGGGTTGGCCTAATTTCTAAGAATGTGATTTCTTTTTTACTAAATTATTTTATTAAAATAATTAAATTTAATTAATGAATAAATAGTAACAAACACAAAAACGATAGTCCAACAACATATGTAGAAAGTAAAATGGAAAATTGCAAGGAAAATCGTTTTTTATTTGGTCATTTAATATTGAGATTCTGTCGTTTGTATATATACATATTTATATTAATTGTATAACTGTTCAATAAAAGTACCTAGAATAAAAATTTTCTTTGTTAACCCAAGTAGGAATTGACTTTAAATTTTTTAATGCTACTTGTTATTAACTATATTCGCGATTTGTCAAAAAATAAATTGTATAAAGGGCGCCCAACTGAAAATGGCATTGCTGTAATAACTCCGTAATTTGAAGAGAAAGAGGACTACACATGTCCTTATAGAGGGCACAGAGTGCTGGGAATGCATGCGATGTCGTCTGATCCCGCCAGATGTGTTTGTGATAACATGGGAGAACATTAAATGTATCGTTTGCATTATGGATCCCTCAAAACGATACGACTGTCAATTCTGCCACTTACTGTGCCTCATTGTATGAACTTAGAAAGAATATCAAGAACCACTGACGGGGCATGCTGTCAAGGGGATGCATCTTTCTTTATAATGCTCGTCCTTATATGGCTATGGCATGCCAAACATTGTAATGGCAATTCCGCTGGGAGGTTCTCGAAAATCCCCCTTACAGCCCGGAGTTATCACTGTGTGAATACCACATCTTCGGTCCACTCCAGAAAACTCTGAAGGGACGGTGATTTCCCAACGATAGTGAAAATTGGTTCCACAACCAACACCAGAGCTTCTTCACCCAGATTATCCATCATGACGTGGATCGCTGTGACATTTGTTTCAATCTACAAGGTGACTTTGTCTAGCCTATCCGTTACTTCTTTCCTTTGTATACTGATTTACATTAATAGCATTATTTGAACTATTTATTAAACCGACTGTGATGCCACTTTCATTTGGGAGATCCTTATAAAATTGTTACAAAGTGAAATTATTTCCAGAACTTATTTTTATTAACTATATTTGTCATTTGTTAAAGAATAAATTATAACAGTAGTATTTAGCGTATGTCTAGTTTTCATTCTCAGGTATGTTTATTTATTAGTTTTTATTAATACTCAATGTGAATCAGTTTTGTTCTTTACAAAAACTTTGATTCTATTTTTTGAATATTAATTGCATTAACTGTACTAGGGACATATTGGGTGAAATTGAAGATATTGAAAAAAATGCATGTGTCTAAAAATGAAAAACAAATAAATTAAAACGAATCAAAAATGAAATTATAAATTCAAAAAAAAATCAAATTAAATTAAATTCAAAAATAATCAAATGAAAATAGATAAAAAAAACAGTAAATAAATAAAATTATACATAAAAATTACAGACTTCAGTTTAAATAGGAATTTAAAGAAACTATCTCATGTCAATTAATTATGAAGAAACCTACAGTGTCATACACTAAGTGTAAATTTTGCGGATGGGCGTTCTGAACAACTATGTGTATTAAATTTAAACCATCTATAAACACTTAAAATGGAACAAGTTTTAAATTTAACCCCTTAACTGCCGAGTAAAAGTTGCACGATTCACTGTTACTTTTCACACAGGCGGGCGTAGTTATGCAGTGTATTGAGGGGGAAGAAAAGACGCAAATAAGTAAATCCTTCTTTGAAAAATAAGTAAATCCTTCACAAACATTATTAAGTTCATCGTACCGCATTCTAAAGCCTTAAAATTAATTTTGCAGATAACAGAGCTATGCAAAAGATTCATAATTCGGAAAGGCGTATATAAACTACTGTTTGTAAAAAGTACAACACCGTGAAGGAATCATCAGAATTAAATGAAATTTAATGCACAAACGACATTAGTACAAATAAATGACGAAATTTTCAAAGAAAAAAAAAACGATATTAAGTGTCCGAAATTAATATTTGGTGTAGCCACCACACGCTGCAATAAGTGCTGCTATACGACGTGGCATGGATTCAAACAGATTTTGAATGTCTGCTTGTGGAAGAGAATTCCATATTGCTCGTATGCACAAAAAAGTTCGTCTTTTGAAGTTGCAGGATGCGGATCACGAGCGAGACGTCAACCAACCAAATCCCAAACATGCTCAATAGGCGACATATCCGGCTAATTATCAGGCCAAGGAAGAAGTTGCATGCGTTGGGCTGAACAGAAATTTCGAACAGTTTTTGCAATATGTGAGCGTGCTTTATCCTGCTGAAAGATAACTCCAGTGATGCCTTGAAGGAAGGGAACAACTTCGGGCTGTAGCACTTCACGGACGTACCTGTTGCTATTGAGCTTACCCTCAATTCGTAGCAAATTGAATCGTCTATGATCCAAAATCGCACCCCTAACCATAACTCCGGGTGTTAGACCACTATGTCGTTCGATAACGCACTCTGGAAGGCAGCGATCACCGGCATAGCATCTAACACGAATGTGGCCATCGTGGTCTTACAAAAATTGAAGCGTAATTCATCTGAAAAGACAACTTGGTGCCAATCAGCTTGCCAGGCTCTGTGTTCATGATCCCATTGCAGACGCAGATGTTGATGGTTTTCCGTGAGGGGATCCTGTATAAAGGCACCCTTGCACGCAATCCACGGTGCAGCAGACGTCGACGCATTGACGAAGCCGAAATTAGTATACTTGTAGCAGTAGACCAACGTGCTGCCAACTGCCTGGAGGAAGTTCGACCATGGTGTCGAAAGTCACGCGCTGACGTCACTTTCCATCGTCTGCTGCCAGCGAGTTGTTCGGTGCTCATCAGTCCACTGCTTCCAAACTCGCATCACTGAGGAACTGTTCCGCTGCACTCGAGCTCCTATCGCGCAATAGGAAAATCCTCCTTCTCGAAGGCCAATAATCCTCCCCCGTTCAAATTCCGTAAGTTGTTGGAATGTCTCCTTATTTCGTCATGGAGGCATAATTAGATCTCACAAAACGTTCGCCACTGACAAATAATCATTAATTTTCAACGTCTCACAATAGCCCTCTATTTATACACTTTCAGCATCAGTTCAGAGGGCGCTGCGCACGCCACGCATTCGTGGTGGCTCTGAAACTTAACTATTTTACGTAACATCTTATAATTGATATTTGCTGCAAAGTTCGTTTAATTCTGATGATTCCTTCATGGTGTTGCATTTTTTACAAACAGTAGTGTATAAGCCAGGGACAGCTAAAGCAGAGGCTAAAAGAGGCATATACATACACCCACCATAGTTAAGAGGTTTTAAAATACCATCTTTTTGTTATACATGAAAAAAAATCATTGGTGACAAATATTCTTCGAAAACATACAGTCAGTTGTCAATAAAAACATCTGAACTTTCGCATCGTTCATTTAATTCTCCTTGTTTTCCTTTGTGAAAATTCTGAAATTTAATTTACTCAAGGTAAACAAAATAAATTAATCTCCATTTTTCTTACCGACAATTTTTGTTTGAATCAAGATTCCAGTGCCCCTTCACCGACCTACATACTTTCACTTTATAATCAAAATTCTGTAAAGCAGAATGTTGTTGGAAAACTCACTTTTTGAATAGAAATGATATTTGGTTAAAAATTTTAATTCATACTAGTGTTTCATAAATTAGTAACTCACATTTAAATGTTAGATGTTCTGCTCAAAATTCTGGAGTTTCGATTCTTATTGTAATAACGTCCATTGGTAATAGAACCAAAGCAACTAAAACAAACAAAATTAAACATATGAGTATTTTAATTTTCCAAAACTAAGTAGTTTTAAAATTGCAAGCTACTTGTTTAAAAACAAATAAAAATATTTCCAACATAATGTCTGTTCCCATCATATAACTTTAAAAAATTATAGTATTTTATATAAACTAATAATAAAATACGCAAAAAATTATGATTCCAATTTATATAAAAGTATTAAGTTATACTAGGAGAAAGAATTATATTAGAAGGACTGATTTATTTGAATTTAGTACCATAATTGTATTTATTCATCCTAAAATTTTGTTAAATATTTCAATCTAACCTACAGATAAATAATTTTATAAAATAAATACTTATATTCTGATTCAATGTAGAAATCGAAAATAAAGAGAAAAGTAACATTTGCTCTATGCTGATTTTCATTAAATCAAATTTAAAATGAAAACATGAAACAAAAAACAGAGATGTTTCATTATTCTTTAAAAAAAAGTGACTCCATATGAATATTAATAATTTTTTTTTTTTTCATTCTTTTATTATCTACCTTAGCTCACTCCCTTTTTTTTTTTTTTTTTGTTGACAGTGTCACAGCTTGTATTTTGCTTCAAAATTAAATATGCAATTTTAATTATCATATTTCTGACGGGGAATGTTCTCTTCCTTATTTTCGTATTTTATTTTCATATCTGTATTCTATTCAAAAACTTTTTTATGGAGGTTAACTTTACAACTTGAATTGTCTTTAATAATTACTATCAGAACGAAAAGACAGTTTTCAAAAAAATGCTGTATCTTTTCTTAAAATTAAATTAATATTAAATCTGCAAAAGTAAAGAATGCAAAATTTGATTAATACTCAAAACTCTGCTTTTTAATAAACGTTAAAAAGTTAAAGCATTCCAAAATTTCCGAACTTTAGATGAAACTTCATTTGATTCTTATACTTTACACAAGAAATTTATATTGATGGAAAATAAAATAACAACATCAAGAAAAAGGCTTGGTAAAATTTGGAAAGTTTTTTTACAAATCTGAAAGCTATCGTCACATCAAATTTTTCGCTAGATGAACAAGAGCATTGCCAGTTTATTTATTGGGTGCCTAAGAGCCCGGAAGGGCCGGGATAAGCTGGACTTAACCAGAGTTGCTGGTTATAAATTTTACTCCGCCAGTTCCAAGGGGGCCTGTAGATCTTCTGCGCCCAGGACCCGAAATGTGCTTAAACTGGCACTGTAAGAGAATGATAATAGACGCGCTACTATAAATATGTAAATGACATTAACTTCTTGAGCGTTAGTTTATATTCTAGACTGGGAATTGTGTAAGTTAGATATGTGTCAAAAGATCCTTTAGAGACGACGAATGCACTATCAGCAGCTTACCGAATTAAAAAGAGGCCGTGTGATAGGGCTACTAGAAGGCCTCGAGGCAAAAGAGGAAGCAACACTTGCGTGCGTGCGTGCGTGCGTGTGGTTCACTTTCCCACTTTGTAAAGATTGAACTAGGGAGTTAATTGTCCAGTTATCCTTAAATTATAACAGTTGTTTTCTACACATATTTATCTCATCAACCTATTTTTGTCGCAATTGAAGAAATCGTAGAAGGCACATCAGAGTTAATTTTTTTGATTCCAGAGATAGAGTGATTTCATGTTGCAGTTATCTTAATTTAAAAAATATATAATTAATTTGGTACATTTTTCAAAGGAATAAAAACTTGAATACTAGTATAAAACACCCCTTTGTATACGATTTCAATGTTTTATAAAACGTTATATTTTAACATTTTATGTAGCAACGAGTTTTGATGGTTTAAGACAATTCATGCCGTTTGATATGCAGTCTAGCATCAACTTGTAGAAAAATAAATCAAGATGTGATAAGAATGAAAGGTGAAAACACAATGGATCATAGAATTTTGAAATGTTATACTACAGTGTGCAATGATTGAATAGTAGCTATCAAAAGGAATTGCACCTATAACTAAACGAGCTTATTAGATTCTGCTTTAGGCTTGTGTGGTGTATGATATTAAGAACAAGATTTATACGCTGTTCTGGATGTCACCAAAAATATCTGCCTAATCACCAGGAAACAGTTGTGTACTAGACTAGTCACTAAAGAATATTCATCCTCAATCAACACAGACCTAAGCTTGTAATGGTCTTACCCCTGATATCGCTTCCTCATTATCTCGTCTTCCTAAAGCTGTGGGAGGGAACGATGCATGACCAAGACTCTCCATGACAAATCTAATTTATTATCAATTATAATATTCCACTGCAAAGTAATCTATAAAAGGAAGCCCTTGGAGTGATATAAAGAAAGTAACGACTTTAAGTGAATAAGACCCGTAATCAAATTAGTTTAGCTTTAATCAATCCTATCCTAATAATTATGGATCCACTAATTTAGTCTAGTAGCCAAAATCCGTCCTTTAGTCACGATGCGTAAACTCTAATTCTTACCATAGTAACACTGTATTCGGATGCTCCGCTCCTTCTGACCTATGATTATTTAACTCAAACCTTAAATACTCTAACTAATTTGCCTCTCAGAGTTTCTTCTTGAGATGGATGGCTGTGAAATAATCGCGAATGCTAGCCCAAAGATTCCCCAGGAGGATTAGTTGGTGAAAGTCATGTAAAGACCCGTCACAAGCTATTCAAGCATTGAATTTAACAAGCGATAAAACAACAATCCTAGCAGTCGACGCCAGCGACGAAGCAATACGCATTAGAGTCCTTTGCCGAACACTTTCGCTGGTCAGTCGATTGACATACGATAGCAATTCATTGATGAAATTCCATGACCAGTTGTGTTGACCGTCCGTTTGGGATACCCCAGACTTTCTTTTTAACAAAATAATATTGTTGGCTTTCATTTTAAATTTTTGACTAAGCAGTTACCAAAAATAGAGCTTCCAAGAACTTAAACACCTCCAAATTAGCTTGATATATTCAGAAATATTATTAAAGAGGCTTTATTTTTCTTGTCTGCTGGTAAGATTACGAAATTTTGTTTTGTTTGATATCAATTAATTTCAAAAAATGATTCTTTTGCAAAATTTCAACCTTAATTGCTCCTCGGGTATGTAGCATGATCAAATTCGAACATGTATAGTAATTCTGTCGCGTTGAATTTTTTTAACTATATCTGAGAATAGGTTCGACGTATTTTAAAAGCATGCTAAAAAAGTTGTTTTTCTTGAAAAAAAAGAACGGGGAAATAGGTAAGAGCCATTCCTCTAAATGAAAAAGAATATTCATCCATACATACAATCAGTTTCATCTTTCAGTCTGTGACAAATCTATACGGAACTTTATCACTAACCTTCTGAGTCGTCCTTTTTAGGGAAATTTAATTCCCTACCTATTTCCAATCAACTCCAAAAAGTGGACAGGATTCCTTGTTATGCAGATTAGATAAAGTATTTAAGTCAAACGGAATAGTAAAGTTAGAGCAGTAGGAGATAGAGATTGAAGCAGAAAGTTATAGTGAAGTTAAATTGAAGATTTCTTGTTGGATGATTTAATCTCAGATAAAAGCTGAGCTGAGCTGAGCTGAATTGCAGTGTGGTAAATATTAGTCTTATTATTGCGAATGAAATTAAAATTGAATGTTCAATAAGAACATAGAATATAATTCTGGGATCTCTTATCGTGGTAATCTCTGCGTGATCGTTATTTAATTGTTAATTAATTGGATCATTAATTAAGTTAATTTAAAGGATATTACCTTTAAAACCTCATAATACTAGTTAGAAATATTTGTTAAAAAGTCTTTGATTCTATTTGGATAAGATAACCAAATAAAGAAAGTTGTTTATAAAAATGGCTACTGGTTCTTATCTGAATCCTATTTATTCTCGTTCTCAAAGTGAGGTCCAAGGAGACCTTCACAAGTCTATCTAAAATATAAGGAAAAATTAATGGATTCAAAAAGAAATATATTTAAGATTCTGGAGCTTGTTAGCAAGAAAACCTTTTAGAAAGTTAAAATGAATATTTTAAAATTAAATAATGTTTGAAATACTTTATTGTTCAGTATATAAAGCAAAGTTGCTAAAAACACAATTACATAACCTGGAAAATCGCCAACCAACAGAAAACTTCTTCCGAACAAAAATTCTGCTGCATTTCGTCTTTTTCCAGACATACTTAAATATCTCTTAGATACACATACCTGGGATAAGAAAGAGTTCGAGTTTTTAAGTAAAATCTTTTTTCTGTATATCTTAGCAACATTGCACTAAAAAACTTCGAACACCATTCACACTTTTATGTGCTTTGAAGTCCTCATTTCATGCAGATGTTCTTTTTCCAACATAAAAAAGGGCAGCTCTGTTATTTTTTTCCCCATTTTTGTCCCTTCGTGTCTATTTTAAATGCACACAAAAAAGAATCTGAGAGAATGGAAACATTTCAACCTTAAGAATTATGTGTGAGTGTATTTTTGTGTGTTTTCTTCGTTTTAACGTTAAAAATAAGACTTATTTCTACGGGATGGATAGATAAAATGATAAATCAAAGGTGTCAAAATATATATTCCTCGAATTTACGACGATGGTCATATTCCCATGAACCAGTAAAAAGTTTTCTTTTGTGAGTGCATACAATCAGAAATAGTGTTTCTCTCAAATGGAAAAGAAATTAGTTTTGCATTAGAACAGTGTACACTTTTCGTGGCATCAAATAGAATTCTTCGACAATGAAGTTCGTTTTTCTGTCATTGTATAAAAGAGAACGCGTCTTTTACTAAATATTTTTGTGCTTCCCAGATATTGTTCCAAAAGATTTATATTCAGTGTTTCTGGAAACAAGTTTACTTTAAAATATTTCAGAGAAAAGACCATTGGTGCCATGAAATACACAAACCAATGTGTATGTTATAATTTTTTATCAATAAACTTTTTTCAAAAAAAAATTTATGTGGGGCTTAAAAAATAAACATTTTTTTCCTAAATGTTTACTTTTTTAAAATTCTTCCTCTTAAATTTAAAAGGAAAAGGAGCTACACATTATAAATTCAGATGAACTAAATTCAAGTTTTTACTACATTTTTAAACATAAAGATGAATCTATTGATGGATTTTCGCTTTTACAAACTCGTCTTCTTTCTCGAAAGCTCAAAAATATCTTAAAATGTAAATGCTCTCAATTTTGTTGCATTCAAGGGAATATTTAGACACCATACACATACGAAACTGTGTTTTTAAATCTTTCAGTAAATAGTAAGTAAACGAAAAGTCTTATTCATTTTTTTTTCATTGAAATATAAATTTTTTATGTATTTTATATTTCATATTTTTATTTATGAACACATGATAAATCACGTTTAAATTCTCATAATTTCAAATTTTCAGCTGTTAATTTTAATATCCTTGAAATTAATTCCTATACTTTGTCATTTTTACTTTGTTACTTTCAAATACATTTTAAAACAGTATGTGTTGGAGATTATAATTGAATCTGTGTTCATGGTTATCCGATAATTATATCTCTTAATAATAATTTTTAGTTTTCTTCATTGACTATTTGGTTATTTAATTATTCTATACAATTGGTTTATTTAAATCTTTTTTAAAAATGCAATTCCCCTAACTCTTCTGCTTTTCTAATATATTACATCGAATATAGCCCTAAAATTCGTATTCTTAGTTATATTTCTTTCTTCTGTAAATATAATACGAATACTAAGCAAAATAGACATTATTTTAGTCTGAATAGAACTTTTTCTGTCTTTTATCGTACACCGAAAGAACTTTAACATAATATTAAATAATCGCTAAAAACAAAAGCAAGGAACAGCTGATGCAGCAAGAAATAAAAAAGTGTGCTTTTTTAGCCAAAATAAAAAGATAGCAAAGGAAATCGAAGAGAATAGTGATAGAAGAAATCCGCAGACTTCCAAGACGCCAAGAAGTATGATAGATGTTGTTTGCTTACAAGCAAAGGGAAATCCTTACAAATGGAAGGATTCTTTTAGAAAATTAGGTAGGATAAATCTAGAAGCGAAGTAGTTTGGGGATATGCGTATTTCTGATTTATTAGAATGTATTCTAGATTCATTGATATATATTTCACTTTTATTAAAACTTCAAAATTCAGCGGACAGATGACATTAAACTTAACGTTCACTTCGGCTGTCATTTTTTTTTATAATTATTTATATAGCTTAAGTATTTTTGCCCATAACGATGCTTAAAATATTTGTTTTTTAAGAAGTTACATTTAGTTAATATGGTTTTTAAAAGAACTTTATTTGCCTTTTTTTTATAATTCATATATATCATAAGGCGTACTAATTGTAGTTGTGACAAATACTCCTCAATATTTCGGCAAAATATTATTTGCTTGGAAAAGATTTGAAGTCTCAAAAATAATATTTCATTAAAATGGAATTGCCAATTGACCGTTTCCCACAAGTCTAGCTATTTAACTCCAGACTTGACTAACTTAACTTCTAACTTAATTTTTCGTCTAGACATAGAACTTCTGATAAAATCCCTGAAGGTGGCTGTACCGTAACTACTCATAGTGAATCACGCCATTAGAAGTAAAGAATATGATCGGCTTGACTTTGATATTTTTGCGAACTTACCTTGCCTTTTTGGCCTCACGGATAATAGATGGGATGTGGTGCATCTTGGTTACAGAGCCGTATCCATAAACGCGGGACTTTTCATCTGTGTTCGCTGCATTGATGACGCTAGGATATCTTTTCGCAGTCTCCAATGTATCCTTGGAATTATTTCTGTTCAAAGGTTAGTTGACTTACAAAGAGAGTACAAGGTTTTGGGGTCATGTATTTAGTTAAAATTTCGTAGGATGATAGATTTAGTTTCCCTGTTGATGAAGATATATGGTTATAGGGGTAAAATTCAATAATTTTTTTTTAGATATTTGCAGTTGAAGATACAAGGAGAGTGCAAGGTCTTGGGGTGACGGATTTAATTCAAATTTTGTAGGATGGTAGATTTAGTTTCCCTGTTGATGAAGATATATGGTTATAGGGGATAATACTCAATAATTTTTTTTTAGATATTTGCTGTTGAATATACAATTCACTCGTTAAATTCAGTTCTGTAACAAACGGTTACATGTAATGGGTAATACTGCACTAATTTGATGGGCCAGAATTCCGTTTCATTTGCTTTTATGACAAGTTTCACTATTGTACGGACAATGAGGGGTGAGACCCTAGTCATATTTTTATACTAATTATTTTATTTTGATAAATCGTTCATTTATTGGGTTCTTTCACAATTTATTGTTTCCAGGCTCGATTAACTAGCAGTTAAAGAGCTTTTCTCCTGTTCTTCTTGCGAAATGCTTTTATTGTTTTATAATAAATATTATTCTGTACTTATACGAATGATAATGACAAATAAAACTGTTATAAGGTTCCTAGTCTCATTAAAGACATTTTTTCTCTCTCTCATTACCAATTCATTTAAACTCCATTACCTATCTTTATGAGTAAAAATAAACATAAAATTTAAAAAAGAGTTTTTCATCCTCCACGGACTCGAATCCGGCTCCTAACGACACGGAACATATAGATCTGATGTTGCTACGCTAAACCCATTACATATAATCTTTTGCAACAGAACTGAATTTAACGAGTGAATTACATCTTCAATTGCAAATATCTAAAAAATTATTGAGTAGTTACCCCTTATATCTTCATCAACAGGGAAACGAAATCTACCATCCTACACAATTTAAACTAAATCCGTGACTCCAAGACCTTGTCCTTTCTTTGTTAAAGTCCGAATTTCACTTAAGGTATCCGACTACGTTCGGAACCGTGATTTTGCAAAAGCGCATAAATGTATAATATTTATGATATTTAGTGTCACTTAATATCAAACGTATATAAAATTGTTTTAAGAATAGTATTATTATAAAAAAATTATTTAAGTACAATATTTTGACAAAAAAAGAACATAGAATGACCAGTTTTTAAAATATTCTCCCTTTGTGAAAAATGCTTCTATTATAATAATTTTTTTCCTGTATATAGCTCAGACCTTTGTACAGAGGCTCAACTAAAATTTTTGAAATATATAACTTAGAAGTGGGTTTATCCATGTGTTTTACGACAACAGTGGGGAGAAATGTTAATAAAAAAACGCCGATAAATATTTCAATTGGTTGTGACTCTGAAAATAATGTGAATTTTTCAAAAATCATAGTTGAGCCTCTGTACAGAGGTCTGAGCTATATACAGGCAAAATATTAATAAAATAGAAGAATTTTTGACAAAAAAAGAACATTTTGAAAAAGGTTATTCTAAGTTAATTTTTTGCCGAAATGTTGTATTTAAATAATTTTTTGTCAAAATGCCCTTCAAATAATTTTATACGTGTATTCTAATCTAAGTGACACTAAATATCATGAAAATTATCCATTTATGCGCTTTTTTAAAATCACAGTTCCGAACGTAGTCTCGGATACCTTAAATTCTCCGCAAGACCAAATGACAGTTAAAATTAAACAAATTGAATGTTATTTCCATTTGCAAATTCTCTGGTTGTCCTTAAATTATCCTGCATTATATTCTAATTGTCAATGATGTTCTCATTTCTGAATGTTTTTAATATTCTGAATGTTTGATCTCATTTTTGAATAGCAGAGAATACACTTCTACCTTCACTTCGAATCGGTTTTACCATACATTTTTTTTGTGTGCTTATTACTCCATCTCGAAGTTCAATGACATGCACAAGGATGATATGAAAGGGGGGAGGGTTCAATCTCAACACTCCAGCATATTTTCAATTTTTAGCATTTCATCTACTTGGTTTTTTCTTTTTTTCTTTTTTTTTAAGGTTAACCCCCTTTATAAAAGAAGTCTGCGTACACCACTACGAAAGTCTCATGATCTTGCTGATCGCTTACACTTAGCAAATCGCCAAACTATCAAAGCTTAATGCAATAACGCTGAGTTTTTTTGTAATTCTGTCGAAAACGGATCTCTCTCTCTCTCTCTCTCTCTCCAATGGCCCTTACATTTTAATACTTATTAGTGATTTACCAATGAATCGAGCCTTTTGTTAGCAAGATTAAATTAACTCATGCACTATACTACATGTGTTCAAAACCACGCCTCCCTAGACGAAAAATGTTGTTCGGATATTTTTGGACAAATTCAAATCGAAACTTGCTTCCACTAAAAGTTAATAAATTTTAAATTAGAAATATATATATATATATATATATATATATATATATATATATATATATATATATATATATATATATATATATATATATATATATATATATATATATATAATTATTTAAAAATCCTTCTTAACTCTAAAAAAGTAAATTATTAAGATGAATTTTAATAATAAAATAATTTTTTTTAAAACAGTTAGCTTGATTATTTCTCTGGAAATATATTTAAAGGATTTCTGCATTGTTAAACTTCCAGCACATTTAAAATATTAGCATTATTTTTTTTAATAATGTTTGTTGTAAAAGTGATGCAATTGAGATTAGTCATTAATATAATTTTAAAAATATTCACAATCCCTTATAGAACTATTTTAAAAGTTTGTAAAAATTGTAAATAATTTGAAACTTTATTTTTGTCCTGGTGGAAAAGTTATATATATTGTATTAATATTTTATACTATATTATCAAAATAAATTGTATACGATAATTTAAAATTATCACAGCCATTTTTATAATTGTTTCTTTTTTTATATTTTTATAGGTGCCCATGGCAGAATAAAGACCATTTTGATTACATTTTCATCTGCCCTGTAATCATAGTGCTAATGGTAAAAGAAAGTCGAATTTATAGATTACTTTGATTAATGTTATATGTTTGAGCAACATTTTAAACTAATTCGCATGTCATTCTATCTAAAAAAATATTCTCTCTTCCTGTTTTCTAAATTTTCTAAATAGACAGATGAAATTTCTTATATTGCTCTCTTGACAAATAATTACTAGAATAGTGGATATTTATGTGTTGTTTTAAAATTTCGTGTTTAAAACTTGTTTTGGAATTCAAGCAACAAAATATATTTTATAATAAATATTAGTAATGTATATTTTTAGAATAAAAAAAATATGTGACAGCACCTCAAATAATAGATGAAATTAATACCTGAAGGAATCAGTTTTTAAATATCTTTATTTTCTTGAAGTTTGAATTAATATACTATTTGTATCTGATTCAAATTATAGTACTTGCGTAATATCGCAACTGTATTGGTGACATTATATGAAATGAAGCACGTGGTTGTCAATTCAGCTAGAACGACAAATGCAAAATCGGGGTTGCCAACTTGGTGAGTTATCTTGAACATTGACATTGTTGCGATAGTAAGAAAGTACCCATATTGTCTCTATTTTATCCTTCTGTTGAACTAAGTATTTATACATTAATTGTAATGAAACCAAATTGATATATTTCGAGTGATATGAAATATATGTTTTGATTAGCCACCCATCCTGTTTTTATTTTTGACACCCCTATGATTTTTAAATCGAAATACTGTTGTGAATTATTGAAAAAATAATATCTTGTACCGATATAAAGCAGAAAATGATATGCTTTTTTCGGTATTTACGTTTTATCGCAACAATCGCGAACTATCAAGATAACTCGCCAAGTTGGCGACCCCAATTTCACATGTGTCGTAGACGCTGAATTGGCAGTCATGTGCTTCGTTTCATGTAATGTCGCTAATAAGTTGCGATGTTACGTATGTACCCTTTTTGAAGTTAACTTCTTATGGCATCGTAGGGAAAAATTTTCGTTACGCGTTACCAGTTATGGTTACGCGATGAACGTAAGGTAGAAATGAATGAGGTAGAACGACTTTCCCCACGTTTTTAAAAACGCCATCTAATTCTCACTATCTATCTCAGACAAAAAATAATTACAGAATCGGAAAAGTCATTTTTTTTTTTTTTTCGGCACGATATGGTATTTTTTTTTTTTTTTTTTACAAAATAATGATATTTTCTATTTTTTACGATTTTTTTTAAAATGTTTCAAAATTGATACGCTTTTATGAAAATGATTTCTAAATCCTTCCCTTTCGCGTTAAAGAATTGATGTTCTATCCTAAAAAAGTTCATGCTTTTCTCTTTTAGAATCAGTCACTTAAAAAAAAATGCCAAAAACCTTTTTTTTACGATTTTTCAGAAAATATTCAAAATTTTAATTAAATATAAAATAACTTCATTATTTATAAAAATAATCTCACAAAACTTTTCTTTCCGTAAGTAGAATAGTATTATCCGTACAACGATTGAAAAAATGGTTTAAAAATTACGGCTTTTAAAATTCTTTTTGTGTTTTTCGTTTATTAGCCATTTTACGAAAACTTTTTAACAAAATATTATTCTTATATTTTTTTTAAAAAAAATTACCGTTGTTTGCAATCGATATGTGAAACTGTAAGCCATTAACTTAAAAATTAAGCCTTCAAAAAATAAAAACTTTTATAAAAAGCGCGATTTTACGAAAAAGCCAATGGTTTGGCGACGAAAACCAGTTTCACGCCAAATTGGCAATCAACATCTGCTTCATTACGTCCACTTCACATTTTCTCAGGGGTTACATTAGAAAAATTGGTGACTATAACAAATGAAAATCACCGAATTTGGCCAGTAAAAAAAATGTGAGTGAAAAATTTATTTTTGTTTCAGTAATAATATCTACTGAGCAACACATAACATAAACTAGGAGCTATTGCAAAAAAAAGAGACAATTTAATGCCCAATGAAGATTTCTATCAATTAGTGAGAATATCAAACGAAAAACAAGAAAGACTTTTACTTCATGTTATTTCGCATCTTTTATCTTCAGATCGAACTCCATTTCAAACATTTTTTTACCTGCCCTGCCGGATGCGGTAAAACGTTCGTCATTAAACTTTTGATGGAAATATATAATCGCTATAAGGACAATGATGGATACTGTCAAAGTTGTAAAGCAGCAGTAGCTATTTCAGGAACGACTGTCCATGCAGCTTTAAAAATTTTCTTTATTAAGATTACTTCCGTTACACTCTGGAACTGTTCAACAATACAGAACTCTTTTCAAATACATAAAAATCATAATCATTGATGAGATAAATATGATCAGTGCTCAATTCTAATTGAAGGTTGATTCCAGATTAAAACAAATAACTGGAAATTTTCAGTCAAATTTCAGTGGATTAGATAGTATTTTAATAGATTTATACGTCAATTACCACCAGTTCGTTCTACGCCCATCTATAAACAACAAAAACAGACCCCATCGTTGGACCAATTTTATGGCGAAATCTAAAATTTTATGAACTAAATGAAGTCATGCGTCAAGCAACAATTTTCTTCTTTACTTACGAAAATTGGAAACGGTGAACAACTTGATGAAATTGAGTCTCGTTTTTGTACTATGGAAGGAGCTGAAACAAGGTGTCCTCAAGGTATGCGATTATTCAACACTAACAATTCCGTTAATGAGTATAATAATAAAATATTGAATGCTTAACTGGACACAATAACTTCAACTGCAAAAGATGTATATATTGGTTGTACTTCAAAAGAACAAGAAGTTTTCATACGTGAAAATTACATAAGCTGTCATTAATTGATACAAATGTGGATTGCCTTATCAAACAATTTATGCGATTAATATTTATTACATGATTACCACAAATATTGATGTGACAGATGGATTGGAAAATGGTGTAGTTGGAAAGCTAATTCATGTAGAAACAAATGATGAAGGTTTAGTTAAGACAATATTGCTTGAGTTTCCAGATTTACCTCAAATAGGGGAAAAATTAAGACGCAAAAAACAATTTCGTCTTATCTATACAAAATAACAGAATGATATCAACTACAAAATCAAATACTACAATTGATGCAGTGTTTTCGAGATTCTTAAATCAGATTGAGTGCAAAACCTAAATCTCTTATTTTAGCTATTACAAGCCTTTGATAACGAAAGTATGTACTGAAACACCCATAAACATAATGGAAATAAACTAATAATAATGATACTTTTCTATAAATGTATACAATAAAAAAATTTTTAGTATTATGTATTGAAAAAATAAAAACTTGGTTTATACTTATACCTTTTCAATAAATTCTTACCTTATATACTTTGAATACGTTCTTTCCAAATTGGCTATAAGAGATTTATAATTTCTCTTTCTACAGGATCATCAGCATTTAATTTTTCCATTATAACATTATATGATCGGGTAAAGTTGGCTATATAGTAGGTGCTCATTTCTTTACTAACAACTCCATTGCTTTCCGTTGCTCAAAGAATTTTTATTCAAATAAAATTCCTATTATAGCCCACCCCTTGGCGAAGTTTTTTTCAAGTCGCACCAAAATGGCGCCAAGGCGCGTTTTTCAAAGTCTCGTCCAGGCAAAAGGGAAAAAACATGGTGTCTTGTCTGAAGGAGCAGGAATGGAAAACATTAAAACTTTAAGATTTCATATTTAGCTTCTGAAAATAGATACTTTTTAAAACTTACAGAACAATAATTCCATGGAAAATTTAGCTTTTCAAAAATAGGAAATGGAGAACATTCCGAAAAAAAGAATAATCGGAAGCTCAAAAGAGAAATTTCTCAAACGTTACGAACAAATTCAGTAAAATCTCCTTCTAAAATTAGGAAACGAAGGACACATTCTAATGAGTAAAAATTTATAGCCAACGGTCGAAAATGAAAAATTCTTTTTTTAACTTTTAAAAAATAGGCAATTAAGAACATTCCGAAAATGAATCGAAGCTGGATGTAGAAAAACTGAAATTTTTAAGGCGTTATTAAGAACAAATTAATGATAAAATTCAACTTCTTAACGAAGGAAATTAGGAACATTCTAAAAAGAACGAATTGATGTTCCAAGGAGAAAAATTGAAACATTATGAACAAATTCCTGTATGATTTAGTTTCTTAAAAAGATATAAAGCACACATTCTAAAATTACTCAAACGGCTTTTGCCAAACAACGTACCTTTTTTTACATCATGCGGATCCTTTCCTGCTAGCGTACGTTATCTCCACCATTTGAAAAGCACCATCTAATAATTACCACATTTTTTACAAAAGATTTAAAAAGAAAATAAACTTTGCTTTCGTCTCGTAACAGTGACCGATAATCCCAAAGCGTCGAATAAATGGTAACGGTTTTTACCACTCATACATAGTTAGTAGGGTTGCTGAAGCTAATGAAATTAACGGAAATTACTAATTGCCGATACCTAACGGTCATAAATAACGGTTTCTTATTTTAAAGAATTAAAAGAAGGGTTGCTAGCTTGGCGAACTTATCGCCCAACTTGGCGACAAAAGAAGCACAAAAGCCGGGGTGGGCTATATTAGGATCCAACCAATATCACACAAAAAATAAATCAATATATCTCGACAGTTTATAAGATTCCTTAGAAATATTGATTGAGATTTTATCAACAGCGGGTTTTTTTTCCTTTCATATCATAAGATTATTAGATTTTTACGTATTATACCGACGACCAATTTCACCAAATCAGAAATATTGCGAACTCAAAAGACATCGCCAAGTGCTGTGATCGTATGTGCGAATAAGGTTATCATTTTTGTACAAGCATCGGAACATTTTTTCCCGCTTTTGGCTGCATATCACGGAATTTGTCGACGTCTTTTCATTTAACAACGTGATCGACGGTATAATACGTAAGTAATGATTATTACTTAACTAAATTTTATTAGTTATCTATCTAAGATTGAAATTTTAAAATAGAAATAATACAGATATCACAATATTTTTCAATTGACTATAGCTTCACATTTTAGTAGAAACCCATCGTAAGTTACATTAATGGTTTGGTAAAATAAAAAGTTTAAGGGGGGCCGCACATACAATTTTCAATTAAAATAATATAAAGGATAAACATTGTTCTTGCAAATGTTTGTAACAATTAATGATGGAATTACAATACGGAACTGTGCAACCTAAAAGAAAAATTTAAGAGAGAACTTAATTGCACATTAAAATATAATTTTGTGCATAAGTAAAATTTAGGAAGATAGGGTCTATATAGAATACATTTTTTTAATTAAAATTAGGATAACTTTTGTTTCACTACTATTTATATATGTATCATGTGATATTTATTTCTCCTGTTTAGGTTAACATCTATTTTCTTGGAAGGATCATGTGGGTTCTCATTACAAAGTTACGAGCGGCAACGAGTGTTGAGTCGAAGCAATACAGGTACGCTTTTTAAAAATTTTATAGGAAGAGAAAACGAATTGTAATTGAAAAAGAAAAGATAAAAGCCTTCAAATATTAAAATTCAAAAGAAATAACATAAGAAATTCTAAAAATCATATTCGAAGTTATAATTAGGGATTGCAATATCGGACCAAAAGTTCAATACCGGTATTCGGTATTTTTTCGATCTTAATACCGGGATATCGGTTTGAATACCGGCAGTAGAAATTTTAGAAAAAGAAAAAAAAACACAGTTGTTTCTTTGTTTCATTTGCCAGTTTTATTAGAGAGTGCAAATATCACAAAAAATAATTTATAACTCATAAATTATAACAGTATATAAAGAATCACAAAAAAAAGTAGGAGAATATCTTATTTATTTAAATCACAAACAAATGTAATTATTTAAGTTCTTTAAAGTTATACGTATGCATTATTATGGGTTATTATTTAAGAGTATATATATATATAATGAATCTGAAAAATATTTTGGACCCTAAAGTATGATATGCAATTACAATGTAAATTACAAACTCACCTATTTAAAAAATATCGAAATATTACGCACTTTCTTCACAACTACAACCTTGTTTTCACAAATACGAATATCAGACTGCGAATTGTGCGAGAGCACAATATCGCTCTGAGCTGTAATAGGATGGTTTTGGCCCGACTCCTAGAGGATGAGTCACATATTTTATCACTTCTCGGGATTGTGCGCGATGCAACTTTGTATTCACAGCCTAACTAATTTTGCCCGTTAGGGAGACATAAAAACAAAAACGTATTCTATTTTGTTATGTTGGCGATTGCCGAACATAAAGTGGAGTCAATTTTAAAAAAACCTCTATTAAATACCGAAAAAACGGTATTTAAACTTGTGAATACCGGTATAACAAAATTGTACAAATGGCTCAAAATACCGGTATAACAAAATTGTACAAATGGCTCAAAATACCGGTATTCTGTATCCCGGTATTGTAATCCGTAGTTATAATGCAAAGGCAAAAATTTAGTTATGCATCTAGAAAATCTATCAAATTGAAAACAACAAGAAATGTATCGTTTGGCTGAAATATTTTTATTTAATTTAGCTAAGAAAAATTAATCAATATACAAAAGCAATTTTATAATCTTGCCTTATTTGATAAATAATTCTTACAGGTTATATCTTTTTTTTATCTGTACGTAGAAAAAGTTTTACTGAAATATATACGATAAAAATTATTTCTGGGGATCTAATTACTATTCACTGCTGCGTCATATTTAAATTTTATCAGAAACTATATAGAGCACAAAAAAGATATTATATACGGAGTATTTTAATTTGAGACAGTTAAGAAAATGTTGAATTGTTCAATTCGAATTTCATCTAGATTTTTATTAGTTTTTAATGGTTAAAATATAATAACATATTCATGTTAAAGTTGAGTTTCTGTGCGTTTTATTGAATCTAAATTTTATTTAAATTTTCACTCGACTAGCAGGTTTTTTTCAATTTTTGTTTAATTCCATTTACTGAACAAAGTATTATTTTCTTAAATTAAACAGCGGTGTGTTCATTGAAAAAATTTCTCAATTAAAAATGAGTTATATGATATAATAATAATAATTCCATGTTCTTTTTCCTTATTTATTTAACACTAGAAAGGCTGAAATTTAGTATATACCTATATTGCTCAAAAGCAGTCCGAATGACTACATTGGGAAAGAATAACTATTGTGTAAATAAATTTATTTAAAATTAATTTTTAATATTTTTATATTATTTACAGTCATATAACAATTTATTAGTAATTATTAACAATAAAAAAATTTGCTTTTCTTGGTAAAAAAAAATATTCTAAAAAAATCTAAGAAATTGTGTCATTATATACGTAATTGTTTTTCTAATTGGAATTAAAGAGCAGTGTCAAAATTACTTCCTTGGGCAATCTAGTGTTAAAGCGATAGTTTTTAATAATTTGACATAAAAATGAAAAAGCTTTATTTTTAATGCAAATGAATTTCTTAAAATATTTTAGTCACCTTTTTGGGGATTTTCAAACTCATCATTTATAGAGAAATTTTTATAACAAACTAATCATTTTGAAGAAAACTATTCAGTTGGATTTAGGATCTTATTTCTAGGTATTAAAAAATGTACAAAATTTTAAAATGTCATTTTAGGTTTATTACACTTATTTGACAAAAAGAAGAAAAACTTCTTAGTGGTTAATACTTACAAGGTAAAAATTCTTGTGTAGCTAACTGTATGAACGGTGAAGAGAGAATATATATAAATAACTTATTCAATTATATTTTAGAATAACAAAAACTCACCAGAAAAAAGAATAATGAAAAAAGAATATAATACATAAAAAAAATAATTGTTTTCATATATAACTCAATTATTAGTATTTATTCGGTGCATTTTAGAATTTTCATACTTAAAATTAATAAATCATTAAAATTATTAAACCATCCATTATTAATCCTATAAATTAAACTTCAGGTACATTTTTTATTTTCTATTCAATTAAATATTTTTCATTGAAATTCTTAAAGTAGACGTATTAATGGTATGTAAAGAAGCTTAAACCAATTGATTTGGTTCACAAATTAATTTATTTGTAAATTTTTAGGGAGATATTCAAGAAAGAGGTAAAATTAATTCTTTTAAATTGCATGACGGTTCATAATAAATAATAAAATTATTTAGTAGTTAAATATTATGTTTTAACACCTTTGTTTACCATGCTGGGCAAGGTTTCAGTTTTGTGTTATTGTTGTTGTGTTACTGTTTTTTTTTCAAGTAATATAAGTATTTTTTTTAATTTCATCAAATATTCGTAACTAAAAGAAATTTCATTTGTTTCAAGAAAAACTAGTTCAGTGAATATTTTTAATGAAAAATAGGAAAAATTAATGGGATTTTATAAAATAAAATCCCACCCCCTTTTAATTTTTCCAACAATTTTAAGACAGCAAAGAATTTTATTACAATTTCTTTAAGTTTTTAGCCTAAATAAGAACTCATTAACTTTGTCTTCCTAGAAAAGAAATTGGTATGATTATTTTTAATTTTAATGTAAGCAATACTTGCTCTGTTTTCTGTAACTCTGTTTTGTTACTTAAAGTATCCGACTACGTTCGGAACCGTGATTTTAAAAAAGCGCATAAATGAATAATTTTCATGATATTTAGTGTCACTTATATTAGAATAAATGTATAAAACTGTTTTAAGGACATTATGACAAAAAAATTATTTAAATACAATATTTTGGCAAAAATTAACTTAGAATAATTTTTTTCAAAGCGTTCCCCTTTTATAAAAAAATACTTTTATAATGATAATATTTTGCGTATATAAAGTAAAGACTTCTCCAGTGTAAACTAGGAGTTTTGAAAAATTCACATTATTTTCAGAGTTACTACCAATTAGAATAATTATCGACGTTGTTTCTTAAAATTTCTCCCCTCTGTTGTCGTAAAACATGGATAAACCCACTTCTAAGTTATATATTTCAAAAATTCTAGTTGAGCCTCTGTACAGAGGTCTGAGCTATATAGAGACAAAATATTATTATAATAGAAGCATTTTTCACAAAAGGAGAATATTTTGAAAATTGGTCATTCTATGTTCATTTTTTGTCAAAAACTTGTAATTAAATAATTTTTATTGTAATAATATTCTTAAAACAATTTTATATGCGTTTTCTAATTTAAGTGACACTACATGTCATAAATATTATCCATTTATACACTTTTGAAAAATCACGATTTCGAACGTAGTCGGATACCTTAATACGTAAATTTGCTACAATTGTTGAAAGTTTATGTTCATTAAATCTGTGTATTTGTACCATGCACTAAAATAAAAATCATTATTTAAATCAAATTAATACTTGTATTAAAATGTTTAAAAACTTATTAGGTATTACAGAAAAATAAAACGTACACTTCCGATTTACGAGTTTTTTAAAACAATTTTTTTTAATTTCTTCCTGTGAATACATAATCAAGGAAATAAAAGAATGTTTTCACATTCTATAACTGAACCTTTGACGTTTTTACGCATAAATATCGCCATAGTAAAAAATAAATCCGTATTCTTTTTTTTTGAAAAAGCAGCATTAATATGCATCTATTCAAAAATTATTAAAAAATGTTAAGTATTTAAATTCAAATGTACTCAAAAACAGCAGATTAACCTTTTAAATTTTAAAAAAATGCCCTTCTTTTTAAATCTAAAGAATTAATAAGTTATTGTTTAATGTTTTATCTTGTTCCTTTTCTTTATTTGATTTTTTTTACTTTTATAAGTATATCGTATACCTTTATTATATAATTTTCGTTCTCTTGTGAGTTTTATTATTTTTTCATATCACATTCATATTTCTCTGTAATATTATAACTTGTCATATCAAAAAATTATTTTCTTAAAATCCTTTTTATATTATTGTATCTTATTTTTTATTTCTTTTCTGTTTCTTTGAAATTTATTTTCTGATGGTCTTGCTGTTAGGAACCCGATAAAATCCAATAGACACAACTATTCGAACTATTATGTGACGTAAGTATTCCAATGCCAACTATTCAAAAAAATACCAAAAATACGAAATATTTATGTCCTTATATCTGAATTAATCATAAGTAAAACTATTTGAGGATTACATTCTGAAAGGAATTTTTTTAACAATATTTTGCATAAATTTATAAAATTTACTAACTTTCACTACTTTTAAAAATGCATAACTTTTTGAAATTTTGAAAATTGTTCTTGATTTTTGTTATTTTTTTTAAAAGATGCAATATAAGAGAGACAATTTTAAAAGATGCAGTAAAGAGCCATAAACGAACGATAAATCATGGTCATTTTGATATGATATTCCTAATTCACAGCAGGAATAATGTCTGCTCAGCAGATTGTTGGACCAATGTGGACGGTGATACACGAAGCAACACGCTTAGGTGTGGAGCCAATGAGAATACGGGTAGCATCCGAAGGGGTGGCTCTCGATTCCCTGTCAACTATTTACCGTAGTTCTTCTTTTGAACGCGTCCGTGGTTGGGCAAGCAGCGTCAAAACATATTTCAGATGTGTTCGTATTTTTAGAGAATGGGTCGTAATGGTGACTAGGGAAGCACTTGCACACCTTGAAGAACAAATGGGATGGTGCTCAGTCTGCGGTCGGACGTTATCCTACTGGTAAAGGGCATTGGACGTTCTAGAAGGAAGGGGTGTGCTACAGACCACAGCACATCACCCATGCATTGCAAGGCCATCATGGTGGTTTTAATACGAACTGAAGATAAGCTGATATCATATGCAATGGTGCCTCAAACCACGATGCCACATTGTCGGGTTGTGGGGAGCTCGACAGATGCGGTCGACCAGTGTCGGTATCTGTTACCACGCCGGCTCCATAGCGACTATCACTAGAAGCGTAACTCGTCTGGCAACAAAACCCTATACTATTCCATTGCTCGTTGTTTCCTTAGACAGAACTTTTGCAAATGAAGTCGTCTGTGCTATAGGACCAGTGGCAGTCTTCTTAAAGTACACCATTGGTGCTGGCTGCTAGCACCCAATCGATGAATAATGGCTGGGGTCGAAATGGGAGCACAAAAATGTCCTGCAGATGCTACAAAATAGGACAGAAGTGGCTAGCGGTATCTCCACTGCTTGTCGGTGAATACGTCTATACACGCGTACTGACGTCACTCTTGCAACACCTTTACTCCTCATCACAATTTGCCCCATTTTATAGTTCCAACCATCTTTGTCGCAACCGGAACGCGTCAAAGTGGATGTCGGCCAGGATTTAACATATAATCAATCTGCCATTCTTAGTCCAATCAACATGATTCTTGCAAAATTTTGCATCTTTTGTAATCACTTTCACTGGCGATTTGGCATTCTTTATTAGTGTACATGTCCTTATAGAGACAAGAAAAATATTTCCATAACAATTTCCCTGGGAGATATAAAGACACACATATTGCTTATTCTATAAGAATTTCTTCCTTCATATTCCTCTCAAGGTGTTCCTCAGAGCGTTGCATTTCACGCCATTTGCATTATTCGGAGAGATACGCTTGTACTGAATTTTGCATAATTTCCATGCCATTTCTTCTTGATGCTGTACTTTCAATGGTATGTAGAGTATAACAAATAACATAATTTTTTAGAGAAATTTTCCTGGTTCTATTTAATACTTTCATCAATTAGTGAATCATAAAACTACTAGTTCCTAACATTTCTTAGAATTCTAAGTATGTGTAATATTTTTTATAAATTTAACTATTGCAATCCAAAGTTAAAAGAATAACAAAAATGATTCCCCAGCAAAAGATTTTGAAAAAGTTTTAGATGCTTCATTACTTTCTATACGTTAAAAGATATGTTCAAGTGTACGTAAATGAAAAGTTTTCTTTAATGTGAAATGACACAATGAAATTCAAGTATACTACCATGATATAGGCATACCATATAAGGACAGTTTAGTTACGTAGGAAAAAATTCGGCAAAAATAGTCATCAGTAATAACTTGCCAGTTTTAAATTACGTTAAAGCTAAATTAGGTAAATAAAAAAATTTCTTAAAACTCTCTGAACACACGATACCAACTTTGTAATTCGATACAGAACTTTATAAGGCTTCATCAAGTTTTATGCAAGCCATACTACAAAACAATCTTGACTTGATCAACAACTAAATTTGCAACTTTTCAATCGGGATTATTTGAACTGGAATATACTGCAGTTCATCATGGTTAGTTATACTTATAATCTTATTTATTTATTTCGCTTTTTTCATTTAAATTAATCATCCATGCATTGGTTTAATAATTGTTCCCATTAAATCTGGTTTAATGTTCATTTAAGTGCAAATAACATCAATCCCATCCTAATAAAAATTTGGATCTAATAAAAGAGGAAATACACACACACACATATATCATTACATGTCCAAATGATTCAAAATATATACTTTTGTTTAACCAACAGGAAAGCGGCCAAAGCTTTGCTGGTGCTGATTCCTCTTCTCGGCGTCACTTACATCGTAGTTATTGTCACACCTACTCATAGGACAGCTAGAGTAGTTTTCGCATATGCTCAAGCTTTGCTGTTGTCTACACAGGTATATCTTCTATATAAAACCTGATACTTAAAACATATTTATTAAATTTAAACGATTGTTATACATATAATAATTAATTCCTTATTCTATGTTTCTTTAGACTAAATTCGTTTCTTTAATAATGAAATCCACCACAACTAACTACTGGTCTGATTAATTGTTCTATCTTTTCAGTTTGTAAATGAGATCCAAATTGCGCACATTTTACGAATTAAATTAGTTATTTTAAAAAATTGTGAAATGTTTATATTGTTCTATACAAGGTGATCCTCCGAATTTATCTTGCAGACTTTTAAGGGTAGATACGGGACATTGTAACAATCATATATTGTATAGAAATATATGAGAACAAGTAATGTGGTGAGACGCAAACAAGGGAAATAAAAAAAAAGAGAAATGGAGCTATCGGTTGGTTACGTTGCACCTAACCACCGTTCAACATGATGCATCTCAGTAGGGGAAAGTGCCATTCACGTCTACGATTAGAAGCTTTTTGTATGCCGCAAATGAAGACATGCATTACATGTATGGCTGTACAAATGGTAACGGCAGACCTGCGCTACGAATGTATCACGTGCAGTTTCCTGGTTGACGAATGCTGGACCACAGAATTTTTTAGCGGTTACATCGTCGATTTCGTGAAACACGCTCGTTTCACATCACCAGACATGATGCTGGTCGACAAAAAGCTGAATGCAGTCCAAGACAGAAAGAAAGCGTTTTGAACGTTGCGGCTGATAGACCTGAGTCATGTACTAGAGCTGTTACTCATCACGTAAGTATGAGTCATCAAACGATTTGTAGAGTGTTAAACGAAAATCACTTATACCTTTTCCATTTTCAGCAAGCACAAGCTTTGTATCCCACAGACTATCTTCTCCGACTACCAGTGAGTAGTACAGCAATGTGCGCTGCAGCTGGATTCATAGCTCATGTGCTGAACACTTATGAACAGTTATGGTAAACATTACACTTGTCAACGATGCTTTCAACAAACACTTTGTCTTTCCTTTCGTTTCTTATTTTTTGTGTTTCTGCCTCACCACGTCACTTACGTCCATACATTTCTATACAATAAATGATTGGGATAATATCCTGTGTACCTACCCTTAAAATTTGTACCATGAATTCGGGAACACCCTGTATATATATAAAAAATATTTATTTTGACAAATGACTTGTGATTTGTGTTAACAAAAAAATAATTTCTGAAGACTGGAACTTTCTTTTAAAAAACGCACTCAAAAAAAACTGTAATAGGCATAAGAATTAATATACTTCTATCACGAACATACTTTTCACTTTCATAAATTTCAATCAAAATATTTTTAATGAAATTAATGTTATTTAACTTTTAAAGGGAACTGGCTGACTATTATTGTTTTTTATTGTTATATTGGTTGTCAAGAAAGTATTTTCGGCTTTTTAGTATGAAATTTTGATGCACAAAAAAAATTAGCTTCACAATCGGTCAAATATCATCTATTCTGTTCAATTACCTGACACCGTTTGTCTGATAACTTTATGAATCCCTTCTCATTGAATTCCTGGTATTTATTAGCGAAAAACTCGACCAAGTGTAATTTGAGGTCATCGTTATTATTAAAATTTTTACTATTTAAAAGGTTTTGTAAAATTCAAAATGAATGATAATTAGATGGTGCAAGGTTGGGGCTATATAGCTATACACATCACTTCCCAAAAAAAGTTCCAATAATTTCTGACATCTTACTAAAAATTATGTTAAATATGCGTCAAGTTATTGTAGAAGACCCATTTTTCCCCGATCATGTACCACCGGATTATCAATCATATTGAAGTTAAAGAAACTTTTTAAATTGTAAAAAATTTAGTTATAAGATACCTCAAATCGCACTTGCTTAAGTTCTTTCTGATAAGGACCAGAAATTCTATGAGCTCAGAATCATGAAGTTGCGAGAAAGATGGCAACAAGTAATCAAACAGAATGGAACATATTTGACTGCTTAAAGCTTGTTTTTAGTATAGAAAAATTTTACACTCTTAAACTCCGATATTATTTTCTTACCAATAGAATATATCATGATAATTATGAAAATGACTCAGTAATACAAAAAGATAATAATTAAAAGGAAATAAAATATTTTAAAAGAAATTTTAATTGTGTATATTAATATTATACACAGGGTATCCCGAAATTTAACGATAATCGGGCACGAGGTGAAAAGTGGGGTGATATCTGTTCTGGGTAAAATATTAAAAAAATTACGATGTACTTGGTTGAGTGAGACCGAGCATATTTTCAGAAATGTGGAAAATTTACACTCTCCATCACATCATTAGTTATTGGGAACATAAAATTTCATAATTCTGTGATGTTCCTCCTCTTGGAAGTACATCTCTCGAAGTATCAGCGTGAGCTAGAGGTGTAGGATTAGCGAAAGAACTAGGATTAAACATTATCTTAATATGACTTCATTAAGATATTCAACTTAAACCTTTAACAAATTTAATTATAATAATTAATATGAGAGAATCTATGATGACGCAATACGCAACACACAATATATATATTTATAATAAGACAATCTAATTCAGACCAATATCAATAAGCGAACCGCCTAATCCTCGATTCTATAATATTAAATAATCAATCCTACCTTATTACAGCTTGGAGTAACGCTCAATCTTGTTTTTGTATGCAATAGTATGCAACTGGGCGTTTTCCTTCTAATCGAGCACTAATATATGTATCCACGTCACGCTGGCTCATTCAAACTTGAAACATGAACTGTAATAACCATCAACTGCCACAAACCAACCTCAATTGTCAAACATTCCTTTGCATTGCCATCCCGCTTACTCTAAGATAAGATATTTAAAGTCCGTTCATTTGCATCTTCTGATTATGTTTCATTTCTTGGATTTGGTTGGAAAAGAGTTGTCATTAATACTGACCCAATGAAACCAAAGGACTTATTAAAGAAAAGTCACGTGAGATGTCACAATTCTACAATGATTTTTTCACTAACATCACCTTACGTAGCCGTACTATTAATCGCAGTCACAAGTCAGACAAGAATCTTTGCTGGTTCAGTTAAATTTAACGTAATTTGTGTGCGTCGGGGTTTCAGAAAAAGATGTTACCTAGCTTTAATTCTCCTTAAAAAAAAGCTATTACACGCAACGCCAGGCAATTTTTTAAAAATTGACCCATTCAGTTGAGATTCCAAAATAATGTAACACTTATTTTTTTTTCTGTGCATAACAATCATATAGAGAGAGAATTTTTTTATTTCCAGAACATCTTCATTTCAAAAACACCTCTGTGGATAACTTCCATCACATCATTAGGTACTATAACCCCAAATTTGACAATTTTCGCTGTAATTTTTTTCACTAACGTAATCTTTCATAGCCGTGCTATATTAATCACAGTCACAAACAGAGAAAAACTCTTTACTACTTTAGTTAAAATTAACGTAGTTTAAGCCGGTTTGAGAAAATGATGTCACCTAAATTTGACAATTTATAAAAAGAAAAATATTGCATAGCTCTCTAAGCAAGTTATTTCAAAAGATGATCATTTTAGTGACAAATCCAAAATGATACAAAATTGCTACATTTCTATCCGTAACAATCATTGATATTTTGTTTTCTTTTACAAAATGACTTCATTTAAAAAAAACTGAATCTTAAGTATATAACTCAAACTAAGAAATAAATTTAAAAATAAAACGTAAAAAAAATTGTAGCACATTAATGAAGTAAATATTTCTTTACCATCTACATGAATATAGGCTCTACAACTTTTTAAAAGTGACCACTTGAAGAGGCGGGAGTAATAAGCTATGTTTATTTCCTCCACTGCTTCAACAATCCTTACGGTCTTCTTTTTGTGGATGGGTTTAAAATAAACCTTTTCTTTATCTTCCGGGATATTCCATGTCCAAATGCTTCCGTACAGACCACGCATAGTGCGCTGGCCATCCCTCTTATCGGGTATCGGGACCACATGTCCATGTAGATGTTAAAGGGCACGTCTTCTAGCAGGTCTGGTAAATTGTTTTGAGGAAAATTCAAGTATTTGGCACCGTTTAAACTTTTGGGTTAACTCAAACGGTCCAAATATTTTTCCGTTTAATACTCCGGTCCACATGTTATTTTTGAATTGAAATTGGAACCAGTCTTGATGCATTAAATGAGTGTTTTCCACGGGCCATCCATGTAAGTTATGTAAATTAAAATATCCGTTCCTAAGATTCAGTTTTTTAAAGTAATGTCACTTTGTAAAAGAAAACAAAATGGAAGGGATTATTATAAATAGAAATGTAGCAATTTTGTACCATTTTGGATTTGTCACTAAAAGGGTCATCTTTTGAAATAACTTGCTTTGGAGTGCTATGTAATATTTTTCTTTTTATGAAGCATCGAAGTCAGATAACATCATTTTCTCAAAACAGCTTATAAACTACGTTAATTTTAACTAAACCAGTAAAGATTTTTGCTCCGTTTCTGACTGTAATTAACAGCACGTCTATGAAAGATCTCGTTAAAGAAAAAATCACAGGGAAATTGTGGTTTCAATACCTAATGATGTGATGAAAGGTATGAACACAGGTGTTTATAAAATGAAGATTGTTCTGCAAAGAAAAAAATTCTCTGTAAATTGTGTGTGTGTGTGTGTGTGTGTGTGTGTGTGTGTGTGTGTGTGTGTGTGTGTGTGTGTGTGTGTGTGTGTGTGTGTGTGTGTGTGTGTGTGTGTGTGTGTGTGTGTGTGTGTGTGTGTGTGTGTGTGTGTGTGTGTGTGTGTGTGTGTGTGTGTGTGTGTGTGTGTGTGTGTGTGTGTGTGTGTGTGTGTGTGTGTGTGTGTGTGTGTGTGTGTGTGTGTGTGTGTGTGTGTGTGTGTGTGTGTGTGTGTGTGTGTGTGTGTGTGTGTGTGTGTGTGTGTGTGTGTGTGTGTGTGTGTGTGTGTGTGTCTGTGATTGTGTGTAATGCACAGAAAAGAACAAGTGTTGTACCATTTTGGAATCTTAACTGAATGGATCAACTTTTGAGTAACTTTCCTTGGGTTGTGAGCAATAATTTTATTTTTATGGAGATTCAAAGTTAGGTGACATCTTTTTCTCAAATCCCGACACACATAAATTACGTTAAATTTAACTGAACCAGCAAAGTTTTTTGTCCGAGTTGGGACTGCGAATAATAGTACAACTATGTAAGACGATGTTAGTGAAAAGTTATCGTAGAATTATGAAATTTGTGGTCACAGTAGTTAATGATGTGTCAATTTTACACATTTCCAAAAACGTGCTCGACTTCACTTAACCAAGTGCACTGTAATTTTTTTATATTTTCCCCAGAACAGATATGACACCACTTTTCACCTCGTGCCCGATTATTGTTAAGTTTTGGGACACCCTGCATAATATATTCATCCAAAAATAAAATTATCTCGATATATATTTTAAAATCATTTAAACAGTTAGAATTATTATCATGTATACTTGTGTTATCTTTCGTAAACTTTTAATTAATTATAAAAATAAAACTTGTTTTAGGGCTTTACAGTTGCTGTGCTGTATTGTTTTATGAATGGTGAAGTAAGTATAACATAAATCTAATAAGTATATATAACTACATATATCGTTATTGATACACCCTATTATTATTGCTATTGTTTTTGAACTTCAAACAGTTGCTCGGTATTTTTAAGTTGATATTTTTTAAACATCATTTTCAAATCCATGTATCATTAAAAATATAATACATTGCCTGAGGGTGCAAGATAAGAAACAATACATTTTAAATATGCATTTTTAAAACTAAGATTCACTTAGAACAAATAATGAATTACAACTCTTGTTTTAGCATTATTAAAATAATACAAGCTAATTCAAAATAAGGGCAATAAAAAATACAAAAAATGTTACTCCCACTGTACCTTAACATTCTTATTTATCCATATTTTTTTTCTTATAAGAAAAAAACAGAATAGAGAAAAGAATATTTCATTTTAATATTTTCATAGAAATAAATGTTTTAATTTTAAAGATAAAGTAGAAAAAAACCAATTTTATTAAAAATTAAATTATTATAATCTTTTATCTTTTTAAAATTATCATTAATATCACGTAATAAGTATCAAATAAAATCAATTAAGTTAAAAGTCAAAAGACAATAACAACCAAACAAGAATTCAATTAGGTACTCTGTTCTACTCTCATTCACTTCTGAGTGAATTACCTTTTTTCCCTCCTTTTATAAAACCTGGATCATCAATCAAACAGGATAAAAAAACATTGTTAGAATTTTTTCTCATTAACTGCTTTGAAAGTTCTGTTTTTATGTAGTTAAAAACCTTCACTAGATCATTAACTTTTCGTTATGCTGAAGAAAAGTCACTATTCATTTTAAGAGAATGAGTATGAGTTTCTAAATTGCATAGTATTACAAAATTATAAGTAAAAATATATTAATACTCATATTCTGATATATTTGGATTACACAAAATATAATTTAATAATTATGTAATATTATATACATACATGTATATATTTGTTTTTTAACTATAAGCTCTTACTTTCCAGGAAACTTCACCAACTAAGATTTTTCTTGCTTACACAAGATTTAAATAATTTTAATGCATAGAGTGAAATATAACTTCCTCAAAATCGTTTTCAAATATTAAATTACTGTAAAATCCGGCATATAACGCGCATTTTTAACCCTAAAATTAAGATCGAAATTTATGGGTGTGTGTTATACATCGGGTATAGAAATGATAGCTTTAGAAATTAAAAAAGATGAGTATAAAGAAAATTAAACTTCTATATACATATATCAAAATACTGTTTATTTTTAAGTTACGAATTATTTTTTGAACTTAAAGAGTTACAATTCTTTAAGTATACTTTTTTTCAAAAACCTAGGATAATACCTTGAATAAATTACTTGAAAACATTAAAGCACTACATGCGTACATTTCAAGTTCATTCTTAATAAAGGAGTTGCGCGCGTTATACGGCAAATATACATCAAAATTAAAAAATGCAGAGTGAAAGTATAGGTACGCGTTATACGCCAGATTTTACGGTAATTCGAATATTATCTCTTAATAATTATGAGATTCCTTCTTCTATTGCATGGTGTATTAGAGGAGCTCTTAGCTCTTCTTCATTCGATCAACCCCTTGCGTTTAAAACGAAGACTAAAAATTGACTCATGACTTTAATTAATAAAATTCACGGCTGGCAATAATTGAATGACATTTCGATTTGAAGTGTATCATTTATGCAAATGACACATCAGTTATAGATATTTCGTTATAATCATACTGCGTTCGGTACTTCCGTGTTATACCGTCAACCAATTTCGTTAAATCAAAAGACGTTGCCAAAAGCAGCGATATGTAGACAATATAAGAAAACTGTTCCCACTTTTGTTCAAGTGCAATAATAACGATGATAGCATTTGGCAACATTTTTTGAGTCGGTGATGTTTTTTGATCTGGCGATTTTGATCGATGGTATAATACGCAAGACCTTTTCTTCATATACATGGTGATTCATAAAGAAATATACACATTCTACATGCTGTAAAATAGTAACAATCAGAAACAAGCCCCACATTAGTAAACCATAAGGTAGATGTACTCTTAAAGTTTGTGTCTTGCCCCTGACGGAAGTGACGTAGGCAATACCATGAATATCATGTGACTAGACAGCCCAAATGACGGTGTTTGCAGTGAAAAAGGTTTTTTGTGTTTTTGAATTAAACAAAAGGTCACGTAAGCCACTTTTTTGATAACGGAAAATCTTTGGTTGATGCAGACAACGTTGACAACTTCATTCTCCAATTGGATGGTACACCACCACACTGGTCAGCCAGCTTGCGAGATCACCTCGATGAACATCTTCCTCAAGAAGGAATTGGACAAATCGCGGACTACAACCTACCTTCTACCCAATGGCCCCCTAGAAGTCCTGACTTAACTCTTTGTGATGTCTGCCATTGGGATTACGTTTTGGACAAGGTATTCGTCCCTAACCTCCCTGTTGCTCTAGCGAAGCTGAAGCAGCGTATCACCACCGCTTTAAATGGATCTTAGCATCTTAGCACGCGTTTGTGCGAAAATCGATTACTGGCTCAAAGTGAGTAGTGTGACTAAGGGCTCACACATAGAACACATTTGGGACTGTCTCTAATAAAACTTTAAATAATCCTATGCAATTCCTTTACAGGTGACATACATTACCTTACATTGTTCTTGATTAATAGTGCATTGAAGCTGTGTATTGAAGCTTTATGAATCATCCAGTATAGAACGAACAATGATAATATTAAGGTATCCGACAACGTTCGAAACCATGATTTTAAAAAAGTGCATAAATGGATAGTTTTCATGATATTTAGTGTCACTTAGATTAGAATACATGTATAAAATTGTTTTAAGGACATTTTGACAAAAAAAATATTTAAATACAATATTTCGGCAAAAAATTAGCTTAGAATAACCTTTTTTCACAAAATGTTCTTCTTTTGTCAAAAATGCTTCCATTTTATTAATAATTTGCCTGTATATAGCTCAGACCTCTGTACAGAGGTTCAACTATGATTTTTGAAAAATTCACATTATTTTCAGAGTCACAACCAATTGAAATAATTATCGGCGTTTTTTTATTAACATTTCTCCCCTCTGTTGTCGTAAAACACATGGATAAACCCACTTCTAAGTTATATATTTCAAAAATTTTAGTTGAGCCTCTGTACAGAGGTCTGAGCTATATACAAGCAAAATATTATTATAGAAGCATTTTTCACAAAAGGAGAATATTTTGAAAATTGGTCATTCTATGTTCATTTTTTGTCAAAATATTGTACTTAAATAATTTTTTTTGTAATACTATTCTTAAAACAATTTTATATATTTTCTAATCAGAGTGACACTAAATATCATAAATATTATCCATTTATACACTCTTGCAAAATTACGGTTCCGAACTTAGTCGGATACCTTAAATATCATCCAAACATATCTTACTTGATATTTTCCTTCCTAGGTTCAAAAATCTGTTCGCCATCATTTTGAGCAATGGAAAGATCAGAGAGGTCTTGGCAGCGGAAGGCATCAACTACGATGCGATGGTTCTAGCAACGCTGATGGATTTCGATTATATCCAAACAGAGGTGTCCGAGATAGAACCAGCTGCATTAGTTTGTCAACAAGTGGAACTTGGCTCAGCACCTATAAAAGCCCTCAATCAACGGCACAAAGACCAAGCAATGGTTCTTACAGCCAAGTGCCAATGAAAGAAGAAACTATATAATTAACTCAGCTGAGCTCTATTTACATTACCTGAAGTAGCATGATCATAGCGTGTGCATAAATTATTTGAATAGTTGGATAATGTATTCCGTACGTGTTTTTGTTTCGCATTTCATAATGGAATAGTAATGGAATTGATGATAAGTTGTGTGCCAACTTTTGAACAAAGTGCACAATACATAGACATAAAACAAGCAATGGGATTTTTTCGTTTGCTATATCTTCTGCGTTTTTCTCCCTTCGTTTTAAAAACTGCTGTTGATAGATTATCGGGATTTTCAACAGGTCTAACTCTCTTATTTCTGACTATCACCAGGAACGAAACAATTTGAATTGTCCTGTAAATGACTATTATAATTGAGGCAAGAACTGTTTCTTTAGCTATCCTTGGATATTCTCACCTGTAATAAGAGCGAAATGTGCAATATATTTTAGTCAATGAATAGATAAAAACTCATTATCCTGCAAACTAATCACGCTCAAAAACGTTTTAAAAGGATTCGCCGCTAGTGTTACACAAGTCTTTCTACATTCCATTTTGCATATATTATTGTATTTCGAATGAGATTGCTCTTCGGAAGCACCATGCATATCTCCTATCCGAATTACAGAGTTGTATCTAAATAAAGAATTCCTTACGAACTAAAAATATAACTTTCTCATTAGTAATCAACTATTTATGTGTGTTTATAATCTACATTTTGCAATGTTATTGTGAATATTCCAGAATATTCCATCGCGAAAGCGATTTTACAAGATTTGGATATCGAAATTTTGAGAAAACTTAAATGATTAGATATGTATCAATAGTCGATAATGTGATAACACAAAAGTGTGAACAGCTTTTACTGTCAATTTTAAGTTTTATGCTTCTGAACTCACGTGCACTAGAGTTACATCGCATTTTTGTATCGTGTGATATGATGACTATAAGTTTAATACCGATATTTTTTTGTGGAATACTTAAGAACAAATATGATTTTTTCCTATAGAAGCTGGAAGAAATACAGAAAAATTATTTTTCTGGAGGAAAGCGAACATGTTGTTCAGAAACAATAACTTTCCTTAAGATTTCCTTTTTTCACAAATTTCTCTTGATACTTCTGATCTATTATATATCTTCTTTGATGTTAACAATACGCTCTGTGCAATACGAGTATATTGATGAAATTTAGTTAGAAAGTTATTACTTCAAATGTATAACTTTGTTGCATGCAGTATGAATTTTTGTGCATGCAAATAGATTTCAATATAGAGTTAACTGTCTTAAACATGGCTACAAATAATTTAAGTACGTGTTAGTATTCGGAATTATGATACTTGTATTTACACACTATTCGATGTCTTCATCTTGCTTTGCATAAAGTTGTTGCTCAGATGTAAAATGCACACATTTGAATTATTATTTAATTTGGATATAAACATGTAATTATAATCTGTGGTATGTGTGAACTAGTATATAAATATACTTTATGCAGAGATTTTTTTAATAGATTTATTTTTAATGTATTTTTGGTACATTTTCTCAATATTTTGTATATTTTGAAAAATGTTTATTTGTGATGTGTTTCAGTTTTTTTTTATTTTAATTGCGTCCATATTTAGCGTTTTCGTTTTTTAAAAAAATTATACAAATTAATAGCCAATCAAGAAAAGCAAAACCACAATAAGTACGAAGTGTCATTTCCATTGCAGAATTGTGCCAAAAAAGAACTTTTTACATCATTCAATTCTGGTGATAACTTGAAATTGAAAAATCATAATTCCATGAATAAGACATGAATAAAAACAATTATTTGCCTTTTTTCAATCATTGTACATGTTCTCCTAAGATATAAATTATTAGTAATTAGTTGTAACTGAAATATACTCTCGGTTCTGTATTAAAATTTATTTTTTACAATATACTGCATATTATATTTTTTTTATTTTATATTGCATTTTTCCTGCCTTTTTTCCATTGTCTTTTAAGTTCTTCAACCTTACACTCGCCTTAAACTTACCTGTACAAAAAAGAAAACATGTCTGTGAAGGGATTATGTTTCATTAAGAGATATAATTAATGAACAATTTATATCCTGTATGAGAAAACTTTAGTTTATACTTAATTAAATGCAATTTCTCTGCATTCATAAATGATCTGTGAGTTTTCCTTTCTACAAAAGGAATTATTCACAAAGTTCATTTATATTGTATGTATTAATTTGTATCTATAATTTCAAATTCTCTGTAAATACGAATAAATATTCCCTCTCTGTGAAGTCCAATACATAATTAAAATGGAAAATTCCTTTTTTAGTACATTTTAATAGTTACTAAAATCATCTCAAAATATTATATTTCTGAAACTTCCTGGACCTTTTTTTTTCCAGAAATACAGAAATATTTTTTGAGTGCATTGAAGAAATTTTTCAATATTCTTAATATTTTTGACAAATTAAATCCCTTTATTTCTTTATTTTGCCTTCGAACCTAGAAAAAAATTACTTTTGATTATCTCATTTTCATAAATTAATGCCCTGTCTCATTTCTTTTACTAAATTTTTTTCTTCCATATATTCTGAATGATGAAATTTTTGTCTATTAAAATGTTTTCCGGTTTTTTTTCCTAAAGAAGATAGTAAGTCAAGTTTCCAAGCCTTTGGGACGTTATTGAAGCAGAAAGAAGAATCAGAAATTTGTGTTTTATTCGAAATGTTTTTTAAGCCTTTTTATTTCTTTGAGACTTTTCTTCCTAAATGTTATTGACGACCTCAAAGTATACAGAAGATTCAGATTTCAACCCAATTTTTTCGTAATAATATTTTTAAAATTGATATGGATAAGTTCGAATCTTTTTACATTAAATTTTAAAAAATTTATCAAAAAACTTTACTTTTTATTTTAGATACATTTTATATTCAATTGTTTCTTCAGTTTTACAACAATTTATATAGGATGACTAAAATTAAGAAATGAATACCATTTGTATGTATTCCAAAGTTCTATTACAATTGTATAATAATTTAGAAAAAAACACTGATTAAACTTGTTTGATTTTTTTCCAAAAAATAGATTAAATTCTAATCACAAAGCATACAGATCATGAAATGCGACTGCTCAAAAATTATAAAATAAAAAACATTTAAAAAGTTATGGAAACTATATCAATAAAAGTAAAAAAGAAATTAAAAAGAGTGTGCATCTCTTTATACCATAATGCATTAATGTTTCTTCAAAATCTTCAATTAGATATCAAAATGATTTATTGAATCAGATATTTCATTAACAGAAATCCTTTATCATAATTATCTGATTTTCACAGAAAAATTTGGATTTTCAGCGATGTACCATATTTATTTACAAAATATTAATTCATTTGATTAAATTAATTCCAACTCCTTTAATTCATACTTTAAAAAGCATTTAAGAGTAAATTGCAATTTCTGTACTAAAACGGTACCTTTATTTGTTATTAGAACTTTTATCTAAAAACATAATGCACAAGATTATTCTCTTTATTAGAGATACTAAAATTTTCTCGTAAATTATGTCGCGAACTTTCATATTTTAAACAGGATAAGCTTACACATGCAAAATGAGAGAAAAATGCTCAGATTTTCTTGAAAATTCACTGAAAACGTGAGCCAATGATCCAAGCATGATTCTCTAATTCAAAATGGTGTAAGATTTTTTTATTGCCATTTCTAAGTATATTAACATTTATGAAAGTAGAAGAAACTGCATTTAAAAGCAAAACGAGATGTTTTTATTTAAGAAAAATTGTGTGAATATACAAAAATAAATGCTCTCAAAATATTTATCAATATTTTTCAATTGCGTCATTTTTGAAATCTTTGAAAAAGAATCATCCAGCATTTCTATTGTATTTAATGTATATTACTTTTCTCTATATTGTGTAACTGTCATGCATGGAAACGCTTTTATAAATATAGCAATAAAATATTTCCAAAAAAGACCCCTGCATCCGTTTATTTAAACATCTATTCCAAAATTAGGTTATCGACCAATAATTAATGGAACCAGAAGATTCATATTGAAGGATCTATTATAAATGTGTTTTTAAAAGTTTTAACAGATTTATTTATTTATTTGAAATAATATATAAAAACTTATTTAATTATTTTAATACAATAATTCATTTTTATAAAATACAACATTCAATGAAACCTTTGTTAGAATAAGAAATGAGGTTTGTGTGGACAAGGACTTCAATCAGGATGCCCTTTTTCTGCTGGATAGTAATAAATGAGTGGAAAATCACACAGCTCAATATCTCACTATTCCAATGTCTACTCACTAAAGAACTTCCAGGCCGCCACAAAATAGATATATGTCAGAATCTATTATTATACAGGGCGTCCGGTCTTACAGTATTCAATGGTTATGGCTTATTGTTAAGGAACTACCCATTAGAATGTAATAAACTGTGCATCCGTGGATTGGAAACCCCTTCGAGACTTTTTTGGGTCTAGTCCGATCGGCCGCACATGCGTGCATCATTCGGCAATCACAGACGATAAACTTGTTGCACTGACTTCATTAGTAAAGATGTGGACGCCACATCAAAAGTTACAGTGCGTACTTTGGTTAAAGAGATTTAAATCAACCACGCGTATACAGCAACGTGTTCGAACAGAATGGTATGTCGTTACTGGTTTGCCTAATAGACTTATCAGGACTCCTACATAATGAATTGCATACACGATCAACAGTGTCTTCTATCACGAAAACTTAAGAATACTTGCCAGTTTCAGATACCAAAATTCCCGTCTTATTTAAAGTTCTTTCCCATTGATGGATATATTTTGATGTCGGAGGATCAATATTCTATTCTTTTCGAACACGTCACTGTGCACGCGTGACTGGTTTAAAATCTGTTAACCAAAATACGCACTGCACCTTTTGCTGTGGCGTCCACATCTTTACTAATGAAGTCAGTGTAACAACGCAGCGCAGTCCATCAGCGCAGCCACGGCTGCGCAGTTTATTACATTCTGATGGGTAGTTCCCCAGTGACAAGCCAAAACTTTTAGATACTTAAAGCCAGAACACCATGTATATCAAAGTCTTCGGATAGTGCAGGGGCAAATTCAATACAGTTACTTTCAGTTGCAACAAAATGCCCTAAGAAAAATATTTTAAGTTAGCATTTCATTAACCAAGTTTTCACACACGTTACTCTTGGTAAGTCTGTTAGCTTTATTAATGTCACGTTTAGATACGCAGCCGAATGGTAATGGTTGCGAATATGTGGCCGATATTGCAGCAGTCGAATCATGTATTCGAATAATGATGCTGCTAAAAGCCCCCCACCCCTTGGAGTAGAAGTATTAAAAGTCAGGTGCAATTTCAGATGTCGTCCTTGTCACTTGACTGTAGTTTAAAATTATAAGGTAGTCCACTGCAAATAACCTAGTGTTAATTTCAAATGTGATGTTAATGAACTGTTAATTAAACAACACAAGGACTTTTTACGGATGATTTTTTTTATTTTGTGCTAAAATCAAGTGACGAGAGAAACCCCTGAGTTGGTACTACATTCGCCTAACTTCCATATCATGCCTGTGTGAGGAATATTAATCCCGCCAGATTTAAAATACATCATTTTGCTACATAATAGGTCTTTAGGTCAACGAGGATTCAAACACGCGACTCATTTGAAATATTGACAATGTCACGAGCTTGATGCCAAGACACTCAAGTAATGCAGTCACAAAATAATTCATTTACTTATTGATTAACTTCGTTCACACACACACACAAGAAGCAACACGAAGGCTATTTGTGATATACATCTTAATTATGATTAAATAACAAGTATCGAGGAAGACAACTAGTATGGAACTCCTAGCCTTATTTTCCCACCGTACAAACATCACTAAACTGCTACAGGGAAAGTTTTAGAAATGTTGCAGTGGTAGGTCAGGCTTCTTAATGATAGAGGAGAAGATACATTACAATGATTCCACCAGATAACATTAATGTTACCTGTATCATCGATGTTGGGTGCCTTCATACGAGCTTTTTTCTTGGAAAGTGATTAGGCTTCAACACTCAACGAAGCCGCATTTCTCTGATATGTCTTCTCTCACCCACAATGGACGTCGTGGATTGAGTCCAAAGTTATGGCATCACTGATCATTATTAAGGTCTTAAAAAGTGTCGTTGTTTAGATTCGGATGCCCCTGTGACATCTAATTTAAGATTTATGCATATCTACCGAAAAAATAAGTACAGCAAAAAAATGAAGACTCTTCCCGTTGACAAGAACACTGCCCAGGACATGCAATCCTTCAAGAGAAGACGAATATTGCGAAAAAATCTGATTATTTGCTAGAATGATATTGTAGCCAGAAACAGAGCTTGTGGGGGGGAAATATTACTCTTTCGATAATACTGGAAGAATAGGAGTAACCCCTGGTGACAGAGCGAATAATTTGGCTGCTTGATGTTACCAAAATTGTCAACAAAAAAAAAAGATGTTTTCATAAAAGTTTAGAAGATTCTAGGGTGATTATTTGGCGGAAAAACTCCTTAAACTAATATAAGGCTCTTTCCAATTTATGCAAAGTTGACAGAAGCAATACTGCAGTCAAACATTTGACAACGGCTTTGTATTTCACTTACACATTATTCAAAACTGATTTCTGGAATCAGTATTTGTGTGATTACTGAATCTGTACTACTGTGGATTAATATAAGCGTGCTAATTTTTCTTATTATAAAATGTATTTACTGTAATTATGAGAGAGTTCCAGATTAAATTAGGATTTACTCCGCAAGAACTTGCCTGTTAAGCCTATTAATTTACATGAACTTTTCCTGTCTTTGACTGTCAATCAACAAATAATGCGTGCGTGATAATTCGCGTTAATTTCAATTTTCAAGTTTTTTAATTTCTAAGGGTCCTGACCCTCCCAGACTGCCCTAAATAAGTAAATGTTATTTACCCGCATAACGGGATATAAGCGTAACTTTATCTATTTTAAGGGAACACGATACGATTTACGCAAAAAAATTTTAATTTAAGGATTTTCAAAATTGTTTTGGTTGCCTCCTATGTGTACATACTATGTAAAACAGATTTTGTGCTCAAAATTTCATAAAAAGCTAGCTATTTAATTTTATAAGGAAAAAACTTAAAATTTGCGAAGTGGTTTAAAAATGCTACGCCTCCCCTACAAAAATTTACGTACCCGCATGAAATTTGATGCAATACGATTGGTATTTGCGACAATATGATTGGTATTCGTACTATGCTTCTTTTTATGAATGCTTATTGAAAATTCCTTAAAAAATGTATAAATTCTGAGTTCAATTATTTTTTTAAAAAATAAGAATTGCTTTGATTCAAAAATGCATACCAACTTTTATTACATGTACTATTAGCAATAGGTACAAAAAAATTCAAAGCATTAGGCACAATAGAAAAAAAAGCCTTAGCATTTTAAATGAAGACAAACTAGTTATTTTACCTTTCTGAGATAAGAAAGTTCAAAGTTTTGAGATTTGCCATAGGGATGTGAATAAAAACGAATATAAAAGCAATCATAATTCTGTGGTTTTTTTTAAGTTAAGAGCTTTCAAATTTTATGAGGTTATAGAAAAGTATATAAATTATAGTTTATATAGGATAAAAAAAATTAGATATAATTTTTTGACTGATTTTTGTCAATTGAATCGTACTATGTCTACTTAAATTAAAAGCTCAGCGTATTTAAATTAAGAGTTACATAACAAACATCATTCGAATATCTGAACCAATTGTAAGAGGCATCTTAAGAAGACATGTGAGTTTTTGAACTTCCAGTTGCCGCTTTGTATTTCAGGAAAAATTGATCAGCCGATACTTGTTTTATAATGTAACCGTATTCATTTGTCCATCATCTTTGGCAAAAAATGGCCTGTGTTGTGTGTAGGTGTATACTTGTTACTTACGTGAAATGATCGTTTACTGAAAATGAATGTGGATTAATAGCAACCAGTATCCCCATTCTGTCAATACAAGATAACTACACTCATGTCCATAAATTAAGGATAATTCAGAATCACACAGAAATTGAACTATAAAATAAAAATTTCACCAGTAGAATTATCACACACATCTTCAAGAATATGTAAATTACAGGAAATCACCAGATGGCGCGGATAGTACGTCACAATGACGAGAGTGTAAGAGAGGGGTATATAAGGAATGGTGGCAAAGAAGTAAAATTGTTCACAAGCGCTTTAAAAGCCTCTCAGTGCAATAACCGCATAGTTATGGCACAAAGAAAGCATATGGATGATTTTTACGTGGTAGAATTATTGGACGACTGGAATGTGGACGTATTCAGCTGGAAGTATCCGAGGAACTTGGAATCACCCAGAGTGTCATCTACAGGCTTTGGCAACGATTCCAAGATGATGGTAATGTGAGTAGATGTTACAGCACAGGTCACCCCCGAGTTACAACGCCGAATGAGGACAGGTATTTTTGTGGCAGTTACTTACTGCCAAAAGAAACAGACGGAGCACAGCATCAGTCCTGTCTCGTCAGCTCTCTTTCGCTACCGGTACGACAGTTTCAAGGCAGACCGTGTGCAGACGCTTAGGGCACATTAGTCTATATCCTCGTAGGCCTGTCAGATGTGTTCCACTTACCGCAACTCACTGTCACCTACGATTAACATTGAGTAGAGAGCATGCATTGTAGACACCACAACAGTGGTCTTGTGTGAAGTTTTTCGACGAGTCCAGGTTTAGTTTGCAGTCTGATTCTCGCCGGATTTTAATATGGAGAGCGCCAGGTACCCGTTACCACCAAGATAACACCATTGAACGACAACCGTTACGGTGGTGTAGGATGGCTCGTCTGGGCAGGAATTATTCTTGGTTTCAGAACTGACCTGCAGGCTCAGAGTGTAACGATGACAGGCCACATCTATCGGGATGTCATTCTGGAACAACATGTACGTTTGTTTCGGGGCGCCATGGGTGCTGAATTTCTGTTTATGGATGACAACGCCCGTCCTCACCGTGCAAATATTGTAGACGAATGCCTACAATCGGAGGATATCACCCGTATGGATTGGCCAGCATACTCACCTAACTTGAATCCAATAGAGCATGTGTGGGATATGCTTGGCCGACGAATTGCAGCCCATCAACCCCCTCCCACCTGTCTACCGGAACTTCGGAGGGCATTGCTTGATGAGTGGTGTAATATCCCCCAAGATCAGATTAATAATTTGATACTCAGCATGTCTAGGCGTTGTAAGGCCTGTATTGCATCGTCTGGGAAACATATTCCGTGTTAACCATCATACTAACCCTGTTATACTGTTTTTTGTAAATAGGTTCTTTTTTTGAAATTTGCTCCCGGGAGTAAAAATCGCAATTTTTATTAATTATGTCAAACATATAGCATCTTTTTTGCTCTTTACCTTTTGTTTAATAAAAAGGCTTTACAAATAAGTCAAATTTGTTTTGCTTCTGTCTGTTTCTTTGCCTGAACTTCATTATCCTTAATTTATGGACATGAGTGTACATAAGTTCTAGATGAAATGATCCCTAATTAAATCTAATGCATCACACTCCAATCGGCGGATCATTTCATATACGAGTATATCATTGGTGTTCAAACTATCGAATTAATGTACCATTAGACCTATTAAGTGTTCTGGGGAAGCCTTATCATATACTTAGAAAAATATATCTTAAAAAAATACTTACAGTGTATCAACATGCTATATGCATTTTATATATGAAAGAAAATTACAGTATTTCTTACTAAAGAGTTTTAGCTTCAAATTAAAGTAATTTAGTCAGTAAAAACATTATTTCATGGTCCAGGTGACACCTTTCCTTGTATGTTTTCAGGCAGAGATATTTTTATGTACATATATGCTTCTTGAAGTATATATATGCTTGTTGTCTCAAGCTCTGTTTAAGTTGTTTGCAGTCCCATTTCATATTCTGCATTTAATTTGCTTTATATTTTGCTTTTGTTGCCACATACGTTAAAAGATTTTTGACGTAAATATTTGTTCCGAAAGACATTTAAAAACTTCGGCTGGTTGTTGGCCTTCTGCGCACCTGTTTGCGAGTTCGATCCCATCCCAAGTCGGTTGATTTTCAAGATGCAAAAAATCGACTGCGTCCATGTCGTATGATTATACGGCATGTTAAAGATTCCTAAATTCCAGTACAATCTCCCATCGTCAGAGTTCAGGCGCCCCCCTCTCTGGGGAGGAAACTGAGGATCAAAACAACATTATAGCAATTAGTATTTACCTATATGGTGCCACACTAAAAATCAATACCAGTTCTCGGGGAATGTAATAGGTCTGTAGAGTGGTAATTGCCAATCCACAGCTTCATTTGAAAAAAAAACATTTAAATGTTTATAATTGTGTGAACCACACACAAGCCTTCTAATTTATTATTCTGCTCTAAAGAACTTTTTATTCATCCACGCTTAGTTTTCTCTTCTGGAAATATTCCCTTATATTTTTTAATTGAAAAGTTGTGATCCATTATATACATTTGAATACTTGTGTCCTTTATAAATTCAATTTATTTTCATTTAAATTAATACATTAGAAAATTGTTAGTTTTTCAAAACATTGCCCACTATCCTGTTTGAGATACAAATTGCTGTTAATTCGTAAAACCAATGCATTCATTTTTTTCTTTAATTTTTTAAAATATATACACTCAATATATTTACTTCATTTAGAACAGCAATCATGACTGCTAAATAATATAAACTTCACAGCCATACATCATCACATAATTATAGCACATTGTTATGACTTGATTCTTTTCAAATTAATCTGAATTCCAAAAGTAAAACCAGGATTCTATATTTTCTGAATATATAATTCTGCTCATAATGAAACAAATAATCTAGGATTTAATAATCTGGCTTTTATAAAATTTATCAACTTTACAGCAGCATTTTTAAAACGTTTTTTTAGTGCATTCTTTATTCATTTTACTGCCGTGATACAGTATTAAAAATAAGATGTTTTCATTAAAGTTCATTTTTTCTTTCTCTATTCTTTTGCATGATTATTAGAATCGAAAATGGGAAATTGGCTCTTAAAAAACAACATATGATTCCAATAAAATATTAGCTGCTTTTTCATTGACTTTGGGAATCTAAATCTCAATTTTCTATTTCTTGATCTCACATAAAATTACTTTTAGCAGAATGACCTTTTAAACCAGCTGATATGCGTACTTGTCCAGTAGTTTCAGGTAAAATTAAAGAGGAAAACTATTGATTGAATTACTTAGAAATTATTGCAGAGCTCAAATATAGATTTTCTTCTCTTTTTTTTAACTAAATCTTTTTTTTAATTTGCTTTATTAAATGGACAATTTTACACTTGTTATAAATTCTGTTTACTTTTCTCAAAAGCGCTTTATAAACAAAAAGTAAGCATTCCAGGTGGATAAAATTACTAATTTAGCAGTTGTTATGTTATACCAGTTTTATAATAAAAATTAAAAATCCAATTGCATTTGTTTCCTCACTTAATTAAGCGGAATATTTTTGCTACGTAAACAAATAAAACTACCTCAAACAATACTTTAAATATCAACTGAACACAAAAATAAAAAAAGAGTTGCTAAATATATAAGTATTTAATAAATTTATTTAAAAGTATGAGAATATCAAAATTGGAAAGTTAGTTGTTCTGTTGCCTTTTTGTGGCACTCCTTTCCCTTCTGCAGTGTCTCAAAAGTTTTCGTACACGTGTAATTTCCAAAAAATTTAATGTGGCCGCGGTAGCCGAGTGGTATAGGTATCGGAACGTAGCTTGCCTTGTCACGAGTTCGAGCCCAATACCACTAAAGACCCGCCGTGTAGGGCAGCGATGCACGTTAAATCTGTCGAGAACTGAAACGTCCTCCCATTGGAGTGGTGTGGTAGTTAGGAGAGGGGGGTGCCAGCTCAGGTGTCGTCCACGTCACTTGACCATGGTTCAAAATTACGTGGCCCGTCGCCAAAAGTCCTCGTGTATCTGAACAGTGCGACGTTAATATTCAATCACCCAAAAAATTTAATGTTTTCGATTAATAAAAATTAATACATAGGAATTGTAATTTTTTAAATAATATCTGCATTTTGCTTTTTTTGGATTGATTGATCGATTGATTGAATATTAACGTCGCACTGTTCAGCTACACGAGGTCTATTGCTCTTTTTGGAATGACATTATCAATTTTTAAAACATACTATAATTATTATTTTGGAAAAAGCCGATGTACGCCCCCCCCACACACACACAAGAACACTTTCACCGCCAGGCTTCACTGTTCCAACTAAATTCTTACGATTTATTTGATTTTTTTTTTCTTCTCCAAATAATATATTCCTATCTGAACTAAAAATGTTGAACTTGCTGTCATCTCGACCAATTTTCTTTCAATATTGAATTTTTTGAAACTTATTTCCAGTATATTAATTTTTATTAGCCGAAAATATTAATTTTTTTAGAAAATTGCAAGTGTACAAACACTTTTTAGAGCCACCATATACATTTTTACTTTTAACGAACTTTATATACCAGGTGATCCAAAAGTCAGGACGAACTTTAAAAATGAATAATTCGAAAACGAATCAAGAAACAAAAATGCGATTTGTAACGGATGGAAAAGTAACCGGATTTTGTATGGCAACGAAAAAATAGTTTTTTTAGCGACCAACAGATGGCGCTATTGTGTTTTATTGAATCGAAAGAGGATTTACAAATGAAAAAAATGTTGACAGCTTACAAGTCAGCTTAATTACAGTTAATTAGTACTATAGTAAATGTTCAATGTGCTGTCCATCATTCAGAAGTAAAGCTGTGAGATGAGTCACCACACAGTTCACAGCATTTAGTAGCATTTCTCGCGTTATGATAGAAATATTCTGGCGGATGCTAGTGATGCCGGCTGGTGGCGGTACACTTTTGACCTCAAGAATACCCACAGCCGAAAGTCACAGGGTGTCAGATCGGGAGATCTTGGAGGCCATGCGTAATTAAAGTAATGACTGATAATGCGATCGTCCCCAAACGGTGAGCGTATCAGGCTTTGCAGAGGCAGAGCAATATGAGATGGTGCTCCATCTTGCATAAAGGGGACTGTTTGGAGTGCCTGTCGCTCTTGCAATTCAGGAATAATGTTGTTCTGTAACAGTGCTACATATCACTGATCAGTGACAGAAACTGTTTTGAAACCCTTCTGGGGGACTTCCTCGAAAAAAATGGACCAATTAGGAAATCATCAGTAACGCCCCACCAGACTGTCACTTTAGGCTGTTGCAAGGTACCTCAACGAATGCATGTGGATTTTCTGTAGTCCACACTTGATAATTGTAGGTGTTAACAGCACCAGATAGTGTGGAGTGCACTTCGTTTGTATAAAACACAGTGTGAAGTCAGTCGTGCTGATTTTCCATCTTAGTGAATACCAAAATTGCAAAATCTCGGCGAGAGTCTAAGTCAGGAGGTTTCAGTTCTTGGTTAGATTGCAACTTGTAGGGATACTGTCGCATAGTCATTCGCAGTGCTCTCCAGACACTTCCATATGACACTCCTGTCTAACTCGAAACTTCTTGAGCACTGCACTCCCCGTGTGCAGCAACCGTCTGCTCCACTGTCGTGGCAACAAAAGTGGCTGTTGATGGATGTCCACTTCTTTGACATGACACCAAAAACCCTTTAGCTTCAAATTTCTTCACCATTTTGTTCAATACAGAAGACGTTATTGGTCATTTTCTATCTTTCATACCCTTCATGTAGCGACATGCTCGCATTGCCGCAATGGCACTTTCCGAATTCTTATAATACAGTTTAACTAAGAGGATCTTCTCAACTATGGACAAAATTTCAATGCATACAAGCTTCAACTACCATTACCTGCTGCAGTTGCTCCTTTTTATATCGTTTGTTTCTTAGCATAATCCTACATCAGAAATCCGACAGCGCCATCTTTTGGTCGACAACAGAACTATTTGTTATTTATTGCCACACAAAACCCGGTTTCTCTTTCATCCGTTTGGTGCAAACCGTATCTTAATTCGTTTTCGAATTATTCATTTTTAAAGTTTGTTCTGACTTTTAGATCACCTGGTGTATATATATATATATGTATATATATATTACAATTTATAATTAAATATAGTTTATAGGGGGAAATGTAAATATTTTCCTTTTTAAGAATTCGACTTCGGAGTTTTTCTTACAAATTTTTGAATTATCTGATAAATTCTAAGAGCCACCATTTGAGTATAATTTCAAGCACATACGATGTTTTCCCCCCTTATTCTTTTCACTTTATCATGCAGTTTTTAAGCTGATTTTTGTTCTCGATATTGATACTGAGCATGAACAATCTTTGATGTACAAAAATGTCCGACATTAAATTTACACAATTAAAGTCTTAAATTATAGTTCACTAGTTCAGCAATTGAACTATAAATTTTTTCTATCAAATTATTTGAAAAAGTCAAAAATGAAGAAATTTTTACTGGGATTAATAACATGTCTGCTTTCAAAAATATTTAAGCTAATTTTAAAATTGAAGGGGAAAAATATACTTTTAAAATTTTACTTCAGGCATATCTTAAAAAGGTAATATTTTTTGGCGATATATAAATTTATTATAAATAAGGAAATTAATACTTGACTGGTAGATCATTATTTAAAAGTGATTTAAAAATTGAAATTTAAAAAGTAATGGAAAATTAGAAGACACTAGTACTAAGATCTTTTCATCATGCGTGGTATTGCAGGGAATTCTTACGCTTTATTTACTGAGAGAATTAAAGTATTTTTCATCAATAAAATGAGCACAAAATAATTCAGTAATTCATTCACAAACGATATTCGAAGACAAAGTAAAGCGATGTCGATGCAATAAAAGCGTCAGCTTCTTAAGCGAAAACGGTGTCTGATGCAGTGGCGTAACGTACACCCCTTCAACCCCTGCATTGCAAGGGGTGAGGGTTCTAGGGTGCCCAAAGCCTGACTGCCACCAAGTACTTTGACTTTGCAAGGAGGCCCAAATATTGTCCGTTATGCCACTGGTCTGAAGGCAGGGTACTCTTATGAGGACATAGTAAAAATGTCAGTTTCCGATGTAAAGATAGTTTCCGAAGACCAGTTAAAGCAATGTGAACACAATAAAAATGTCAGTTTCCTAAAAGAAGATGATGTCTGCAGACAAGGTAAAGCTGTATGTCAGCATCCTCCACAAAGACGATTTCTTAAGACAGGATAAAGCTGTGCGTCAGCACCCTAAGCAAGAACGGTTTCCTAAGACAGGGTAAAGCTGTGCGTCAGCGAACTATGTCCAAAGACAAGGGGGTAAAGTATATGGATACAATAAGATGGATACTTCCCAAAAGAAGACGGGTTTTTTAAGGTAGGTTTGTAAGTACTGTTTTTGCTCAGTAAAGCTTTAATGATACGAATGGTACCCAATCGTACAGTATTGGTGAATTTGAACTTGTTTTTTAGTTATTTCTAGACAGTTTCAAATGATTATACAATTTTTGATGTATCTCAGCAGTGGTTTATTTTATGATTTCATCAACATATTTTTAAGTAAGAGTGATTGAGCTAATGAAGGCTGGTAACTTACTTTATCTAATTAAATAGAAACGAAATATTTAAATCCGTACACAATCAGATGTCATTTCAAATCTTCATACTTTTAAGGGTTTCCCGGCATACTCGAAATAGAAATACACCGAAATTTTTTATAGACTCCGTTTTTGTAATATGTATTTTTCATATTTCTAATAGAGCTTAGATTTTTTTGTATGCCTTTAATATAATAATACTTAAGTTACTCTTCAGAACTACAACAATAACTTTTTTTAGCTCACAAAAGCTTTTTCTTTTTAGTTGTATATGAATGTAAAGTTTATATCTCGTAATATACACATATTTTCATTTAGATACCATTTTTTTAAAATAACGTTACTTATAAATATATAAAATATTTTACACACATACATATATAAAATATTTTACACACTTACATAGATAAAATGAGGCACAAAACAAAAATTAAAAAAAAAATAATCTCTGGATAATCTCTTTGAAAAAAATTATGGAACAATTTTTAAAATTTTAATTTTTTTCATATGTAAAATTATTTTTAAAATATTGGGTACTATTTATAGAGCAAGAATGTTATGGTTCATTATATGTGGACAGGCATCTTTTACAGAAGTATAACAAGTTTGAAAGCATATAGTGCAATTCAATTGGGTACGTATAAGGTACTAATTTAATATTAGGTCGTTACCCGCCAAAGTGTTTCTAATTTCTGCTAAGATGAGGGATATATAAAATTGTAATATGATTATATTGATTTTTATCATTTGGTAATATGTTTGCTACATTGTTAACATATATGGTCCTTACTTTTTTGGTTTATTTTTATTGTGGTAACCCTATTAATTTTAAGCAATTCGATTTTTTTATGAAAACAATTAACCATTTTTATATTGGTCGCTATTCTGTTGCAGGATTCTATTTCTGTAATTTCCGTTGGATAATGGATATCTCAGAAATTACTGTGAGTACCAGGATTGTTTTTTAATAATAGTATGAGAGTTCCATGTGTATGTTAAATTATTACGGATTAAGTTTACCAAATTCGCTTTATTGGTTAATTTTTTTTCAATATTAGTTAAAATTTTACTGATTACACCCACAATGGGAAATGTGATAAATTAGGTAAAGACGCAGCAACTAACTGTTTCTCAAAAAAGTAGTAAATTGAGTTGTAGAATTTTTTTTTTACTGCGGATCTTATGGAGTGAATTCCAAATGACATAACGATAAATCTGTCAGGCAGAATTTTTTTTTAAAGGCAGAAAATTGCGAATTTCTATTGTTTTATTTTTAATAAATGATTTCCTAATTTTTTGTTAAATTCCATAATAAAATCGTTTTTCTTAGTATTTAATTATTCTTTCGGCCTCAATTTATTTATTTATTTTTAATTTTTTTACTGCTTTGCTTTTTTAAATATTATTTTCTTTTGTCGTTTTGAAATTCCTCACATTCATTTTCGTTATGCTGGTACCTATAATCTTCAATGACATTTTACGTGGAATGAAAGTAAATTTCTTCTCATTCCACTTTTTAAATAGTTTTAAATTGTTGTAATTCTACAGTTCTCAGTTGCTTCATCAAGCTTCCGTAATATTTTTTTATTCTTCACAACTCGTTTTTTTAGTGCTAGGTGGCCATCTTGAACAAAATCTACATACCGTCTAAAGTATATTTGGTGTGATTTTAAAATCGCACCTAATAGGCTTATAGCGGAATACAAATAAAATGACGTAGATTTAGAAAAAATACATGTACACTTGAAGTAAACGAAAGATCTAATAACTGTAATATTTAGACAAAATCATGACAAATGAGTTTTACTTATGTAGGTGCCCCCGCATGAATTCGAATAAGTACGAATCTATACTGTTGTAGAGCAGTTCTTTACGTTTCTTATTTCTTTTAACTCCATTGTCTCTTTCGAGTACTTACGTATAAGATCATATTTTTTGAAATATTCACTGCGTTCACTTCCATAGAAAATAGATTCACAATTTTAATCATTTTTCACAACAAAATTAGAGAAAAAATAACGCAGAAGAATTAACCAATTAAAAACAGTATTATCTTCGATCAAGATTATTGTGCTTGAACAAGTGTAAGAACAGTACTAACTATGAAAAAAAAATTTCGAGCATGCTGTTTGGAAAATTATTGCGTTTGAACAAGGGTAGGAATGATTGTCCTTTATTGGCGGCAGATCGAGACTTTTGGCCGACGTTTTTTTCTATTCGACATTATAATAAATAGCTATTTATATTTTATACATGTTGAGCTATCCATATCTGATATATCTCAATCAACACTAAGAATATTTATCATTGTATTAATACATTTGTTGGTCCTTTGCATCAAAATTACAATTGTTTTTAAGGAAAATATTTTTAAAAAGTATTGTTTTCATTTTTTCTATTCAGTTAACGTTATACTTTTTTCCTATACTGTTGTTCCTCACAGCTTAATTTAATATAGGCCTTTTTTTATTTGTTTCAGATATTTTGCTTGTGTGATTCTGTTCGGACTAATTTATAATTTCTTCTTCCACTGAAGGCTGTCTAATATAGGCTATTATGGCGGTATTTTGTGAAAGGCTTTATATTAACAGGAAAGAGCATAAGACTTACTACTATAACCATCCTTTGTTTATACTCCTCCCATATTAACAGCATACAGACTTTCACACCCTCTAGAGCAGTGTTTCCCAACCTTTTTTGTGCCATGCCCCACTTTAACCTTTCTAAAGTTTTTATTCCCCCCATGTACCATACATAATATTTAATATTAAAAAATTGATTTGTTCACGTAAGAAACATAAATGATGCATTCTAGGAATAAACCACTATCCCACACACAAATTGTAGACAAAACACAGTAAGTAAAATTTCAAAATATATAATGAAAAACAAAAATTAAAATTCAAAAAAATTTTAATAATGATATTTCCGTATTAATTTGTCATTTTAATTTAGTGATATCCTTGCGCTTGATGCTTGCTGTATAGAGATTTTATATTGGGTTCTCCAATATGGTTAGCTTAAGTCTCAAATCCCCACCTTGTGTTATATCCTGCCGATTTATTTTTTTTATCAGTAAGTCATTTACAGCACTAAATCCACATTCAGCCAAAAATGAAGATGGAAACGGTAGTATAGCTTTTTCTTGCGCATTTGGTTGAGTTTGGGTATTTGATTTCCGTTTCCTCACAAAGCCATGCCATCGCACCTTTTGTACTAAATAAAGTTTTAACTGAGTTTTAACATTTTGCAATTCGGCGAGTTCTACTTGATACTGCTTATTTGATATATCTGGCAAATCCACTAACACATTCGCTGCATCATACATGTTGGGAAATCAATTTGTTGTAAATCTAAGAATCTTTCTTTAAGATTGGCCGATAAATTATTCAAATGATTTACAATAACAAGTAAAGCGGTATCAATTACTTCGCATTTTTGGAGCCAGTGGAACTGTTCAAAGTTTTTGTTAACTCTACATTGGTGTGCAAAAATTAAGGACGAGACGGTTTTTTCAATATAACTTTGTACAAAAGCTTTCCAAATCAACACATTTAATACCGTAAGATCCCCAATACGTAAGGACATGTGTAATATGTAAGCAACACTTACTAAAAGAGAAATCAGAGGAATAAAAAGAAGCTTGATTGAAAAAGTAGCATGGAGCGCAATGCGACTGAAGGCCGAAACATCCCTGTGATGGGTGTCCAGCAAGAAACATCCGGTCTTTAGTAGGGGATATGATCTCCCCTGACTGCTAGGCAGGTTTCACAGCGTCTGCCCATGCTGAGAATGAGTTGTTGAGGCATTGCTGCCCATTCGTCTTGTAGCGACAATCGAAGCTCCCGAATCGTTACTGGTGGTAAGGTACGAGCTGCCAAGCGTCTGCCTAGAAAATCCCATACATGCTCGATGGGATTGAGATCCGGAGATCGTGCCGGACAATCCATACGTTCAATATCCTCACTCTCTAAGAGCTGTTCGGCAGCTACTGTGCGATGACATGGTGCATTGTCGTCCATGAAAAGGAACTGCAGACCCATAGCGCCTCTAAAAAGACGCACATCTGGAAGAAGAATCTCGTTACAATAACGGGTCCCGTTGACTGAACCTGCGTCGAAGATGTGAAGGTCTGTACGACTACCAAGCATGATGCCTCCCCAAACGAGAACACCGCGACCTCCATACCTGTCCCTTTCAATGATGTTCGAGGGATGATTGCGGCTTCCCCGCTCTCTCCAGATGAGTATGCGATGAGAATCGCTACTCAAACTAAATCTGCTCTCATCTGTAAAGAGTACTCGTTCCCATTCATTGTCTCTCCAATTCCGGTGTTCCCGGCACCACAGAGAACGCCTTCTCCGATGGGCAGGCGTTAAAGGTACATACCGTACAGGGCTTCGTGCAAACAGACCACCACCGTGCAGTCTTCTGGCCACGGTAAAACGCGATATCGATCGTCCAGTCGCCTGTGTCGTGTGTCTAGCAATTTCTCCCGCTGTCTGTCGCCTGTTTCTTCTGGCCTGTAAGACAATGTACCGGTCATCTGCGGGTGTGGTTCCTCGTGGACGACCACTACTGAACCCCCGGATAGATGTTCCTGTAGTTCGAAATTGTCTACAAAGTCGTGAAACGATGCTGTGAGCAATTCCGAACTCTGCAGCCACACTTGTCACACTGCGGCCTTTCTCCAACTTCCCAATGATTCGACCTCGGGTAAAAGCATCCAGATGTCGTCTAAAAGATTGATTTTTCGCCATTTCTCGCTGAGGCAGCAACTCGGTGTGATTTTAACTGCTATACGGCGTGCAATCTCTTTGCCAGAAATACTGATCGTACACCGACAACATGCTTTATACTACTCAGAAACTCCCCCATTACGTCTACCTGCATATCTGCGCATGTGCTACCGTACATCACCTTACTTAATCTCCTGATTGGTCTTTCTGTCCGCTCTGCCTCTTCGTTCAGCTGATATGCTAATTTTTCGACTTCGTCCTTAATTTTTGCACACCAGTGTATATACATATATATATAGTATAATAAATTAAAAGCGAAGAATAACTAGAATACATATATATATATATATATATACATATACAATACGTATATACATATATATGTATATGTACATATATATATGTATACATTTATATCTCGTATATATATATATATATATATATATATATATATGTATACATACATATATACGAGATTTGTAAAATTTAGTAATAGCAACACAGGTATAAATATTAATTTTTTAATGAACTTACAAATACTATTGCATTACATTCCTTCTGCATCACCAGCAGAGCTTATAACCTTTTGTCAATTGTCGGGAAGCCGTTAGAGACCATTTTCAAGATTGTTGATGTCAGCATGGGTGTTGGGGAAAATAGACTTTCAAAGGGGAGTACGGGACTTGTCAAAAACAATTCTTTTTTTGAACTATTAGATTTAGACTTTAAATATTTATTTTGCTGCGTAGAGATCTACTAACAATGAGTTTTGAGGAAACCTTTTTAAGGTGAGGGAGTTATCAAAGCGTAAAAGTATACTATTTATAAATATAAACTACTGATATCTAAGCCCAAACATTAAGTGCTAGATTGTATTGAATAATATTCTTATAGTCCTCACCTCCTAATTTATAAAGGACAGGATTCAAACTTCTAAAACTGAAGAAGAATTATTTTTTACGATGTCGTAACCCCCAACCGCAAAGTGAGTTTCTGCAAAACTCATTTTAAGTTGGTATAAATTTAAAAAAAACATGCATATGTCCAATCTTAAAAGTCAAAATCTAATAATTCAAAAATGGAAATTTGTTTTATAAATATATTGTTTATCAATACCTCCCCCCTTTCAAATGAGTATTGATTGAATTCGATTTCCGTAAGACCTGTTCTTAGCGAATTTCAACTCAACAAAAGAAGCATGCATATTACTGTAGGTTGCAGTGTGCGCTCCAAATGTTGGAAGTTCTTTGTTCTTACGCCTTATTGGCTGCTAGAAAATGCTATCATATTTCATTGGTCGGAAAAAATGTCTTCTGACATTTCATCTGTCTTCCCAGAATTCCTCTCTGACGAAAGGAATATTCTGACTGAGTATTGGTTGTGTTGATGAAATAAAGTTTATTTCTGATAATCATACTTCATTACTTTGCTCTCAACACAACTAAAAGTTCTATTAGTTAGAAAACGAGAATTTTTTTATCTATACGCCTCAGTATCTCCTCGTACTCTCCCCCTCCACACACACTGGAGTCGATTTCCTTAAAATTTGTTCTTAGTGGATTTCTATTCAACAAAAGAAACATTCTTACCAAATTTCAAATTCGTAGGTCTAACAGTTCAAAAATATAGTTTTTATTTATAACGACTCCTTAACCCCTGGTGCCCCCTGCTAGTCGATTTCTAAAAATATCGTTCTTGGCGAATCTCTTGTTACCAAAAGAAGTGTACTTACCAAATTTCTAGTTTGTACGCCTAATAATTCAAAAACGTGAGTTTTTATCTATAACACCACCCTAACCCTTGGCAACACGCTGTGAAAAACAATTTCCGTTAAAACCATTCTCAGTGGATCAATACTCAACAGAAAACTGCGTACAAAATTCTAAGCCCGTAGATTTAATAGTTCAAAAACTGAATTATTTGTTATTTATGCTCTCCTGGAGAATCAATTTACGTAAAACTCTTCCTTGTGGATTTCTTCTCAAGAAAAGGAGGATAGTTACCAAATTTCAAGTCTGTAGGTTTAATAGTTCAAAAACAGGAATACACTTACCTAAAACCCCCTTTAACCCCTTCGCAACCCATCTTGGGGGTCGATTTTTCAGAAAACCCGTTCTTAATGGATCTCCAGTAGGATTTCTTTCCGTGAACCCTGGATCCGGGCTCCCAGGAAATCATAAGATTTCAGCACTTTTTCTATTCCCGGGATTTCCCGGAAATCGCCGGCACCAAAACACGCTGGAATAGTTTGTTGGCAAGGATCGAAAGATTTTTAGAAATAAAGTCAGCAGTTTTAAAAACTTTAATTGACATTGAAGAAGTACAAATGATGGCCAATGTAGAGTTTGAAACTGACTACAGTTGTAGCAGGCTTAAAGCCAATGAAAATTGGCTTAGAAAAGTTATGTAGTCGAAATGGAACTTTGCTAACTGCGGAAGGCGTATTTTCTTTCGTTATTGGAGAATTGAACGAACAAAATTCAGAATTTGCGAAAAACATAAAATATTCTCTAATCGAAAGAATTAATGAGAGACGCGCAACGTTAATTTAATAGGATTAATGCAATATCTGGATTTTAGGAGAAAATACGATGCAGCTTCAGTTACTGTCGATATTTCACGATTGCCTGGTAAAAATTGTTTGGTTAGATAAGTCCAAATGAGAGAGAGATAGGGACAAGGCTTTTCCACAAAGAAGAGGAATCAATATTCAACTCTTCGTACTTAGAAGAAGACAGCATGGAGATTTTGAAAGCAAAACCTCTTACGTTGGACGAAAAATTAGAGCAAGCAATTTACTCTAAAATAAAAGTTGTTTATTGTTCAACCAAGAAAAGTACTAGTTTCAACAAAATCATGAAACAAGATATGCAGTTGTTCGACTCGACTGAAAAACCATTACCAAACATTATCAATCTCTAAGTGAGACTTTAAAAACAATTCCTCCAACGTCAGTTGATGCCGAGAGAGCATTTTCTGCTGCCGAATTATTCGTCACAAAGCTTAGAACTAGGCTGAGTGATTAAAGTATAAATTGCTTATGCTTTCTGAAATCCTATTTTAAGAATGAATAATCGATTTATTATATATTTTTTGTATTTTTTAGCTAATTATATAAATAAGTATTTTGAAATATATATATATATATATACTTACTTAAAATAATTATTATTGATTTTATTTAAAAGTAACTCGTTTTTAAATTTTTAGAAATTTTGATGCATTCTCGAGAATTCAAGGAACGACAATTGTATTCCCGAGATTCCCCCCGGGCATTCCTGGGAATGAAAAAACCCGGAAAATTAGAATCCCTACTCTTGTCTATGAAAAGAACATGCCTAACAAATTTTAAGTCTGTAGATCTAATAATTCTGGAGATTGTGTGATGTGTGAGTGATTAAATGAGTAAAAAATTGAGAATTGCTCTCTATTCTCCTTTATATATATAAATTATAACTTACTATTCCACAAAACCTGTTATTTGTTTCTTAATCATGTATTTATTTTTAAGGCTATCCATTAACTGGAGTGAAATTATAAAATCAAAATATAATTCCATACTGCGCGCAAACAGCGTTTGAAATTTTTTTAATTTTATTTAATAAAATTAGTAAAATACCGTAAAATCCAGCGTAAAACACGCACCTATACTTTCAATCTGTATATTTGAATTTTTAGGTCTATTCGCCGTATAACGCGCACCCCCTTTTTTACAACGAGATATGAAATGTATGTGCACAATGCTCTTGTGTTTTGAAGTCATTTATTCAAGATATTATTCCGAGCCTTAGAAAAAAATAGTATACTTCTAGAACTACAGCCCCTTAAGTTCATAAGGAATGTCATTTTTAAAAAAAATAAACGACACTTCGATCTATGTAGAAATCTAATTCTTTCCTATGTTTATATATATATATATATATATATATATATATACCCAGCGTCTAACGCGCACCCGTAAATTTGGAATTTATTATTTGTATTAAAAGTGCGCGTTATACGCTGGATTTTGTGGTAGTTCTTGTATACCAAAATACCAATAGATGGCAGCATAAGTCATTAGTAGCACTTCAAAGTGGATTTATTGTTTTTATAGTAATATAAAAAAACAAGTAATATATAAAAAAAATTAAATCAATTCCTACTTAGAACAACAAAGAAAATTTTATTTTAGCTACTTTTTATTAAATAGTTACAATTAATATAAATATGTATATACATATGACAGAATCACAACACTAAGTGGTAATTAATTTTTATTAATTATCATTAAAGTATCGTATTGTCATCCAAAACAATCGTGTATATAAGATTTCAGTTCAAATGAATGCTTTAAAACGTGAGAAAAAAAAACATTTTCTAGTTTTGACATAAGTCGCCAAAATGGATGCTAAGTCGCCAAAAATGATGTCAACGTGGCTGTATTTGTTATTCTTTAAATAATTAGTTTTAATCAATTAATTTTTATTAATTATAATTCAATTGTTGTATTGTCGTCCAAAATAATCATGTATATAAAATTTCAGCTCAATTGAGTGCTTTAAAATGTATTTTATTAACGATTGAAAATTCCACCAAGATAAATAAATATAGAGAGAGTGTAAGCTAATAGTAGGAATTGAATAAGATATAAATTCAATGTTCTTTTTTAATGCAAACTATTGAATGATATATTTCTTTAAAAAGTTACATTAAATTATAAATTTCATATGTTTCAAAAAATTTGAGCATTAAGAAAACTATGAAGGTTTTCTGTGTTTGTGTACAATTGAAATTTGAAACTTATCAAGAGAATCTTTTACCTTTCATTAAATCTTGACTTTGTTAAAACCTCATTATCATAATTTTTATATAATTTTGAAGTATTTTTCGAAATAATTGAATAATTAAAAATTATAATTTTCAAATTGGTCATTGGAATTTATCAGTTTATCAGTTGAGTTTATCATTTTGCAGTTGTTTAACGGTCTCTATTTACCTTTGAATTCAATCTGATGTTAATGATTAAATTATATGTTGAAATATGTATTCATTTTTTATCAGGAAGGAATCAAATTCTATAACAACGAAATCTTTTAAAAGAGTTAACAAACTATAGTAGTGAAAGTAATTAATTAAAAATAATTGACTTCCTGATTTAAATTTCTTTAATTCATTTACTTGTTTAATTAATGTTTTTCCAGCTGCCTATTTCTGCCTTCCATAAAATCCGCCTACCAAAGACACCATAGCTACGTTTCTATCACAAAGTCTACAATTTAGCCGACACACGAATATGACATCACGAGAGATTCAACTTGCATCACAGCCCTTCTATACCAGCGGTCGCTAACCTTTAAAACTTCATTTACCATTAAATGTATAATTTCATATTTGGTTAACCCTGATATAAATTTAAAGAAAATAGTAAATACATTTATATAATAAAAATCAGAACATTTTTATTTTATTACTGTGAAAAGCCCCATTAAAAATAACATCTGATGAATTGAAGAACTCGCTTTCAAATGTGGCTAGATGCACCAGTAAAAGTAATTAAAAGGACTCTAAAAGAAGGTATTCCGCTAAAAGTAATAGCTAAAATGCTTTTTTATAAAAGTATAAACCATATTTCATAATACGTTTTGTTACTGAATCACTGAATCGTCACAAAAAATATAATGTCCTCATTTTTCAAAGAGCATCAAAAATTTCTCACGAACTAACATTTCGAAACCGCTGCTCTGTACGACGCCTTTTGAGCCATTAGCACTAATACAAAAAGTTTGTATCTTATTTGACTAAATCCAATGAAAAAATTCATTTTTTCACTTTGAATCAATAGTACTATTATTTCATAAAGAAGTGTGAAAATCAGAAAATTTATTAAAACTAACAGAAAAAGCGAACAATGCAACAAAAGCTGAATATTTTTTTAAATTTTGAAATATAATTAATAAATGTCTTTTCATTTTTATTCAAAATAAAGAAAAAAACAATGAATGGAAATGTATTTAAAAGTATTGTCTTCTAATGGGCTTGCTTCTTCTCATTACCTTAGTGATTTTTCTTCTTCAGCGAATCATAATCGTCTTACTATGATCCAAACATTGTTTTCAAATAACCTTGTCCCTCGGGGAGCCTGTAACCCTAGAGGGCGCGTCCCCATGTGGCGGATAGGGGAACGCCTCCATTGGTTTCCAATGGGTGGTAGAAGGGAAATAAAATACCTTCCGTGGACCAACAGGTAGAAGTCCAACCTCCTGGAGGATATGGCACCTTTTCCATGAATAGTGCAATATTGAGTGATTCAGATAATGTTACCGCGTTCGGGGTAGCCGACGCGCCACGGGTTGAAGTCCGGGCCCATGGCGAGAAGTATGCTACGAGGACCCTAAACATTTTGCAGTTGAATATTAATGGTACCCAGAGAAAGATTGAGGAGCTCACTGAGATCCTCAACGTAAATAAGGTACATATTGCGTGTCTACAAGAGACCAAGCTTAACCCAAATCTGAAGCTAAAAATCAAAGGCTTTACTACTTTGCGAAAAGACAGAAAAGACCGGGCAGGTGGCGGCCTTGCTTTCCTTGTTAAATCAGCAGACATAAAATTTAGAGAAATCATAATGCCACCAACTACAGATTACGATGAGAACAGCACGGAAGTACAAGCAATCACTGTACTCCTACCGCAGCAGGAAGTAACAATCATTAATACCTACCATCCAGACAACTCTGACATCAACTTAGATCTCCTTAACACGCTTTTGGACATAAAATCGGACACAAAAATTCTTTTAGGAGACCTTAATGCCAAGAGCCCATCTTGGGGGTCCAGGACTCTAGACTTGAAAGGCTCACAGATTGAAGACCTGCTCTGTGACAACGATCTCTCCATACTAAATGACAAGAGAAGTACCTACCTCTCCAAAACCAACGGCACAACATCAGCCCTTGACATCACGGCCATTAACCACCAAACAGCAAGTCAAGCGACATGGAAGATTCTAAAAAGTGCTATTAGCGATCATTTCCCTATTATAACTTCGTTAAATCAAAGAGTTGATGGCACCATCCAAAGCAAAAGATCCTGGAACTTTCGGAAAGCAAACTGAGAAAATTCACCTCTGAACTTGAATTGCTCTGCTCCTTTCTTCGCCACACACCCTCGACGAGAGACTACGGTCCTTTGCTTCGCATATTAATGCTGCTGCAAAACGTTCTATCCCTAGGGTCAAAAGAAGAAATGACTGGGTCCCGTTTTGGAAAGACACCAACATAGAGAACTTAATTAACGAACGTGACAAACTAAGTACAGAACTTCAGAAGAATAATACTGAAACAAACAGAATAAGATTCACGAACCTTTGTCACGAAGTTGAAGAGGTTATTTCCTCCTGCAAGCGTAAAAAATGGACTGAATTCTGTGAAACTTTAGATCCCCAAAAATATCTCAGCATTGGAAAGTCATCAAAACTCTTAATATTCAATCAACACACCAAAAAAGCAGACATTCCTACTAATATCATATCATCCTCTGGAAGAGATGCAGCCACAAATAAGGAAACTGCTTCCCTGCTAGCAAAAGCACTATGAAAACAAAAGCAAGTTAACTTTCAACGCAAATGACAGGAAACTGCTGCGTAACAGGAAAACCATCCAAGACTCAAAAAGATATAACCATAAAAACATCTTCACCATACCATTCTTAATGGAAGAGCTAGAAGCTGCCATTGCTAAAATGAATCCCGGCAAAGCCCCTGGCCCGGATGTTATTTTTGGCCGCATGGTCCAACACTTTGGAAATCTTGCAAAAAAAAGAACTATTGGAAATTTTTAACCTTTCATGGGCTACTGGCAAATTGCCCAAAATCTGGAAACTTTCCACCGTCATTCCAATTTTGAAACCAAACAAGAATGCTTCAGAGTGCAAAAACTATAGGCCAATTTCCCTCACCAGCACCCTCTGCAAGCTCATGGAACGGATTATCCACCGTAGGCTTATGAACTGGCTCATCGAAAACAAAAAGCTTCACTTCTATCAAACAGCTTTCCGAACCCATCATAGTACTACCGACCAGCTCTTTTACCTGAACCAGTCGATAATTGATGGTTTTCAAGAAAAGCCTCACAAGAAAACTTTAGCAGTATTTTTGGACATCTCAGCAGCATTTGATAGAGTTTGGCGTCAAAAACTGGTCCATACTATCCAAGGCACCGGAATTAATGGCAAAGCGTTATTATGGATAAATGATTTTCTCAGAGGAAGAAAATTTTCCGTTAGATTTAACGGGGCACTTTCAGAATCTCGCAGAATGTGGGCTGGAGTTCCTCAAGGCTCTGTCTTAAGCCCTTGCTCTTTCTCATCTTTATGAACACCATCCACCATCATATTCACCCGGACACAAATATCGCCTGCTACGCTGATGATATTGCTATATGGCACTCACACAATGACATTACAGAATCGGAAAAGGCCCTAAACACAACACTGAAAGGTATTGCTGAATGGGCAGAGAATCTTAAATTAACCATCAACGCAGACAAAACAAACTACTGCATCTTCTCTACCGATAGACGACACAGAAGCAGTTTTAATGCTAATATCAAAATACAGAACTCTCAAATCAAAAAAGTCGACCTTCCCACCTATCTTGGAGTAACCTTAGATCCTGAACTCCGCTTTTCAAAGCACATCGAACAAACTACCAACAAAGCTCTTGAAAACTGAATATTCTTCGAAAGCTATGCGGAACTTCTTGGGGCTCAAGACCTCAAACCCTAAAAAGCACTTTCTGCACTGTTATCAGACCGGTTTTAGAATATGCGACCCCAATTTGGACTCCGGCCTCTATTTCTGTTAAGCGGAAACTTGATTCTGTACAACACAGAGCTGCCAAAATTATTATTGGAGCAGTGTCATCAACCAATAATGAAAAGGCCGAACAAGAATGCGGCTTGCCTCCGCTAGAAAGCAGGCGCAAACTTGCCACTATCAAGTTCACTAATAAACTACGCTCATATGGTTTGGACCATATCTCTAGAAGAGTTTTTGATAAATGGAAGCATTCTACAAGGCTCAAAAGATCTTCGACTCTCCAACTTGATAGTGAATTCAGAAAAGAACTCAATTTGGATCATTCCTCCTTAGAGTTCCTTCAGGAGCCCCTCATTCCAAAAAACCCACCAAAGAATACTTGTTTCGAATTGGAATTGCTGCAGCCATGTTCCAAAAAAGAAGACCCTGTAACTCTCAGACAAAAGGACTGGAAACGATAGCAATACTCTCTCAAGATAACTTTGCAATCGCCTACACTGATGGTTCCTCAGACAGATCCCTCAGCAATGGAGGTGCCGGAATCATCTTACTCCTCCCAGATGGTAATAACTACAAACACAAAATTAACACAGGCATAATCGCCTCAAACTTCACAAGTGAACTCGTGGCAATTAGAGAGGCCCTTTTATTATATCAACAAAACCCACATGTTATTGATTCTACAGAAGGATTAGTAATCTTCTCAGATTCTAAATCCGCTATAGAAGCCATAAGAAATGGAGAGACTAACATCTCCTGTGATATTATTACCCTTCTAGAACAGCTGCACAACAAAAGAAAATCCTGTATCCTGCAATGGATACCCGCACATGTCAACATTGAGGGTAATGAATGTGCAGATAGCCTCGCCAAAGAAGCTAGAGACATCGAACATAAGTGCACCACCATCACACTTGATGATGCTAATGCAGTAGCCAAACATAGAATTATGAATCACACTTTTAAAAAACCCCTAGTTACGGAATTTGACTGTCCCCGAATTATAACATCCACAATTGCCAGATTGAGAACTGAACACCTTAAGGGCATGAAGATTCACCCAGACAAGACAAGATCATATGTTCAATGCAAACACTGCCCAGATCTTCAACTGACGCCCAATCACATCTTGAATGCCCAATCGTCGCAACAAAGTTACTAAAAATGGGAATGGTCCCTCTGAGGGACTCTTTGTGGGAACTCCTATACAGCCCTGATGCTCCCAGAATAGCAGAGGCAGTGATCAAGACTTTCGACGGAATCTAGTGATATCTACTGCATTTATTCATGGACACGAGAACAACAACAACAACAAATAACCTTGTACATTTTCCCTTTACAAAGGGAATTTAGATAATCTCTCCTTCTGTATTTCCCCGTGCAACTCTTCACTTTAGGATCAATCTTTTCGTTTTTCCCTCTCAACAAACTGAATATTCCCCCCTTTTACCCAAAATGCAATAGGATATTTACAGTTCTTTTATTTCATTGGATATTGAGTTCGTCCATCTGCCTGCAATTCATATCACGTTCTTTACCAACTCGAAAATATTGTCTGCAATGTTTTAAGAGAGGTTTAGGAAATTTTATCTATTTGTATTGATCAAATTAAATAAAAATATGATTTGGAAAAATTTTAAAGTAATTACACTCCTGAAAAGAAACAAATCTTTAAATTGGGTATGTATGCCTAGTATATTGTTTATTAATGAAAGCCGGCTTTTTGGTGAATGTTTAAAACAACGTGATTACATAAGTAAACTTGTGAACTGTGATACTTGTGTTTTCTTCCTCTCTTGTATTCAACAGATATACTTTATAAATATTTACCAATGGTCTGTCATAAAATTACTTGAATTTCTTTTGTAATGCACTAACTGTGTTTTTATACAAAATTTAAATTTGAAGATTATAAGGTCAGATCATTTAAAAAGCTATAATGGTCTTCTCTTGATTCCAAAATTTCATGAATCTATTTTTCATTTATTTTACTTGTTCGCACTATAATTATACTGCTTGTATAAACGATTGGTTAAAATATAACGCAGAGTGCACCCTTTGCGATGTCTGCAGCTTCTTTTAGCTTTTGCTTTAGAATTGATGGTCATTTGCACAAGTAAAATATGTTATTCGGAACTTAGCAATAATGCAAAATACAGATTTCAACATTTTTAAAAGAGAATCATTAGAATGCAGTGCATTATAGAAAAATTTTGAATGCTATAAAATAAGAATTAACGGTACCTATGTATTATATTGTCGTCCAATTTGGACAAATAAAATGATGTCACTGATTTAAAAAATGTCACTAGATGCTACAATTGTTATTATTACTTTGTTCGAACGTGCACAGGAATGGTTTCCACATTTGGCAATATATCACAGCCTTTAGCAATGTCAGTACTTATATACTATCACAACTATATTGGTGACGTTGGATAAAACCATAGAAATTGTGAAAAGGGTATACGCTGATGGGGTATACAGAGAGCGTAAGCAAAAAACACTATGTGAAAAATGATAAGTAATTATAAGTATATAAAAATCCCTAAAAATAAGAATAGCATTATTTAGTTATTATTATTGTTAAATTTATATTATTGATTTTATCATTAAATTTTTAATAATTAATTTTAGGCTAATGTATTATTGCAACCTATTGGCAATATTATATGAAAAGAAGCACATGTTTACCAATTCAGCACCGGCACATGCGAAATCGAGGTTGTCAATTTGGTGAATTATTTTGAAAGTTGGCATGATTGCAATAATTTGCAAGAACTACAATGTCTTTAGATTTGATGAAATCGGTTGATGGTATAATATGTAAGTACCAAATAATACCATTCCCAAAAAAGTAAGACTTGTTATTTGTTGGAATATAATTCTTCTGGTGAAAAAAAAGACTTTCTTAATGTCATTGAGAAGGATACAAGACTGCGTGTTAAACTGCTGGCTTTGAGCTAATGTTTCCATATGAAGAGTAGAATGAATTTCACATGAAACAATTGAGTTTTATAGTACTCAAGGAGCTAATCTTTCAAGATACTTCTCTTCAAGATATTAATCTCTTGATAAAAGAGATCAGTTGGTTTTTCATTCTCATTAAATTCAGGGTTGTAATTAATTTACTTTCTTCAACTACTTTTTCTCATATTCAATACATGCCTAATACCATGTTTATTTTTTTTCCTCTGTGGCAGTGTTTCCAAATTAATGCATTCATTGAATTCTTATTCTCTTTCAAATGCATGAATACTTTTCCATTTCACCAATGCAAATCTTGCCAAACAGGGTTTTTTTTGGCAACGACACACAGTACGTACAAAAAAATCTTAATAAATATTTGTTTTGAGGATTTTTTACTTTGGAGGCATATACATTGTAATATTTTTTTTTTTTTTTCAAATTGGCAGGAACTTGGGTACTGATGTATTATTGTTACTTTATTGGCAACATTTTATGAAACAAAGCACATGGTTGCCAATTCAGCGTGTGCGACACATGTGAAATCAGGATTGCTTAAGTGTTTATTCTAAGGGGGGGTTTACTTCGGAGGGGCATAAACATTGTAATCTCATGTAATTTTTTTTTCAAATGGGCAGCATTTTGTTTTGAAAATGTGGCAGTAAAATGTTACCAGCACAATATTCCATTTGGAGTCTTTTGTATCATTTTTGGTCTATTGCTTGCACTGGCTAAATGGAAAAGTATCAATACATGTTACACATCATTTTTTTAGCTGGACATTCAATATTATTCAGAATCAATCCTTTTGAAATACTTCCTTGTATATAGCAGGTATTTCCTACCTGTGCTCCAAAAATTATTTTTAAATAAAGACAGCAACTTAAATTTTTGTCGATTGTACTATTCAGAAAAATTAACTAGAAGATACCCCCAAAATATAATAGGTACTTACATATTATACCATCAATCACAGTTTTATCTAATATAAAAATGTTACCAGTGTATTAAAGGTCATCAATAGCTACAATTATTATAATTATTGTGTTTGAACATGCACGGAAATTGTTTTCCATTATTGACTGCATATCACAGCATCTTTTAATTTGACAAAATTTTTCTACAGTATAATGAATATAATACCTAGTGATACAAATTTGCAATGAATATCGAAGCCGAACACTTAATAAAGTTTTTCATTAAGAACATTACAGTGTTTATTTTTAAAAATCATCTGTGTCTTTTTTAAAACGTTTGCCAATTTGAATAACCATCTGCATATTATATATTATACCATCAACCAATTTATTTTAGTATTATACCATCATCACACTAATTCAAGGAATATCACCAAACACTGTCATTGTTTTTAATATTGTGTTCAAACATGTATGGGTAAAGTTTTCACTATTCGCTGTATATCATGGCATTTGGCTACATCTTCCGTCGCCAAAAGCCCTCGTGTAGCTGAACAGTGCAATGTTAATATTCACTCACTCACTTGGCTACATATTTTGATTTGTTGAAATTGGTCAACAATATATTACATAAATATCGGTAAAATCCTAGGAGGACCCACTGCTGTTTTTGGTGCCAAAAATTTTTCGCCAAATTGAAGGTTTTCAAAAAGGCGTCAATGACGAAAAACTCTTGGGAAGCGCATGCGTCAGCGGGGGGAGAAGGGGGACGAAATGGGCGTTTCGCAAAGATGAAATCGAATAAATACATTAAATTAATCATTATATAAAGAAAAAAACGGAGAAAGCAATGAAATTCATTTTAAAAAACATTCTAAAACCAGTGTGTACAGCATGATTTACATTTTTAAAAAAGGACGAAAGGGGCGTTTCGCAAAGATAAAATCGAAGAAATACATGAAATCAATCATTTTAAAAAATGTTAAAAAGCACTTACCTTACGCTTGCATTTCGTCATGATTTGTTGGTGGATACACCCTTGCGATGGATGCAAGGAATTTATGAAAATTCTCATTCACCAACTTGTGATCGTTAGATCACCGCCACATGTCTTATTAACTTTGTCATATTCTTATTAACTTTCAAGTCATTCACCACAAACGCATTCATGCACTTGCCAAACCAATATCTCGTCAAACGCAAGATAATAGTTATAGCAAGTTTGCTTTCGCTAAACCAAGTGCCCTTTCTCACACTCCGAACGACGTCGTGGCGATTATCTTTCGACTGGTTGCGGCAACGCCATTCGTAGCCGTCAACCGTTCCTTTTCGCTTTTGCAAACGCATATTTTTTTTACACCTCGGACATTCATAACGAGAAGCAATTAAATAGCTTTCATACACCATTCTAACGTCTCTTTCTTCCCCTATGTGCCCACGAGCACAAAGAAACCTATCGTAGCCTCACTTTCAAGTAATTTCCTTTCACACGCCATTCTTAACAACAACCGGTGGAGAGCAAACCTTCTCCAGCGAAGTCAAATGTCAAAATGACGTTTTTCGGAAAAGGTGAAAAATGTTGCACTTTTTAGGTTGCCATTTTTTTCGGTGATTTGAAAATCCAAATTTTTTGATGAAATGGAAGGGTTACCATATTGTAACCTTTATCGCTCAAAATTTGGCGACCAAAAGTGGATCCTCCTAGGATTCAATCATATTTGGATTAGAAAAGTAAATGGTTTATCAGAATTGTTATTGTGCACCATAAAATGTAAAAAGCATCTATTCTACACTCCAGCCAAATGCCTGTATATTATTAAAGTTACTTGCATATTATGCCATTGACCAATTTTGTGAAGTTAAAAGACATTGTGTGCAAATTCAAAAAATGTCGCCAACTTCTGTCATCATTATTATTATTGTGTTTGAATATGCATAAGAAGGATTTCAAACAAAGAATTTGCGGTGTATCCCAGCATTCTGGTTTGACAATTTTAAGTGATAGTAGGATATGCAAATACCATTATTTATATCGTCAATTTGTTTTTTGAAAGTAGTACTTTATTGTAAGACTCTAAACTGACATTTTTTACGTATGTGTCATTAGCAAAATGTATTGTGAATATTTATAAAGTGAAGCCCAGTGGCTGAATGGTAGTGCATCACACTTCTACACCATAGGTTCTAACCCCAGGCTGGGCAAGGTCGACTCAGCCTTTTACACCCCTTCAATGGGTCGATAAATGAGTACCAAGCTTGCTTGGGAACTTAACACTAGGGATTTCACATCAGACTGATCACCTGGCTAGAACATCTGCTCAGGACCCAAGGTCAGGTATACTGAGACAGGCACAGTAGGTCTTGGCCCTCTTGGGCTGTTGTGCCACTGAGTTATTTATAAAGTAGCTTAAAATCTGGCATATAACACACTTTTAACACCAAAAATAAGATCTAAATTTATGGAAGTATGTTATACACCTGGTATAAAAATGATTATCTTAAAAATTAAAACAGAGATGGACATATAAAAATTAGATTGATACATGTTTTGAAATACTGTTTATTTAAAAGAAATGACATTCTGAATGAACTTAAAAGGTTAGAGTGTTAAAAGTATACTAATTTTGTAAAAGCTTAGAAAAATACCTCAAATAAATCACTTCAAAACATAACAGCATTACATACATACATTTCAGTTTTTTTTGTAAAAAAAAAGGGGGTGCACGTTATATAGTAAATATACCTAAAAATTAAAAATTGCAGTTGCTTGAAAGTATGGATGTGCGTTATATGCCAGATTTTACTGTATGTGTTAATTACAAAAAAAAAATTTTTTAATATTAAGTCATTTAAAAAATAAAAAAAAATTCTAATTCTTAATAATGTAATATGTAAAATTATCACAAAATTTCTTCTGTGTGTAATCACGGTAGTATTTATCTATGAATACTTCATTTTCAATTTGCTTGCTGTGATACAAAGGCTTAAGTTTTTATGTATTAAATATTTTGTAAACTTTAAAATTCATAAATTAAATTATAACTCAAACTCAGTGGTGCAACAGCCCATGAGGGCTAGGGCCTACTGTGCCCAACCCAGTATATGTAACCATTGGGCGCTGAGGTGCATGAGGAGATGTCCGGATCAGGTGGTCAGTATGAAGCGAAATTCCCAGTGTTTTAGTCCCAAAGCAAGTTTGATACTCATTTATCGACCCACTGAAAAAATGAAAGGAAGCGTTTCCTTCCCCAGCATGGGAATAAAACCCGGGCGTGTGGTTTGAAGTGCAATACGCTACCACTGGATCACTAAGCCTTCATAACTATTAATATATACAAATAATTAATGTTTTCATTATTAATGTGCTATTAATATTTAAAACGTCAGCATTTAAACCAATAAAAAAATATTCTGTGATACATATTTAAAATACCATCAACCAATTTCACCAATTTAAAAGATGTTGCTGAATTCTGTCTTCATTATTATTTTGTTCGAACATGCATGGGAATGGTTCTTCACTGTTGGCTGTGTATCAGGACATGAGGTGAAATATTTTGATATGACAAAATTGGTGGACAGTATAACACATAAGTACCATATTTAGATTTTTTTTTTTCATGAGGTTAAAACATTTTGTGCATTTCTAGATTAAATGAAAGATTATCTCATAATAATAGATTTCTTTGAAATAATAAAGTGAAATGGAAATAACTATGTTAAACTTTAATTTCATGCAGTTAAAACGCTACATATTAGCGTGCACATATTAGCCCATTGATTAATAAAATCATGAAGATTTTTAAGAATTTGCATTAAAAGTTATTTACATAAATAACTAAGCTTAAATTATATTCCATTACTTAAATTCCATTATTTGAATAACAACAACAAAAAATGAAATATCGGACAACTACATTTTTCAAACAATATCTTGTCTGTTTTTAAAATTGATATACATATTGAGACCGATTTTGTGAAATGACTCTGTAACTTTGGAAATACTCCTTTGTGTTAACTTCTTTAGTTGGTAGGTTTCAAATTTTAATCATTTTTCTCAAAAAAGTACTTGTAAGAAAATGAGGTAACTTATAAATAAGGTTACTGTGTATTCAAGCATGAATGAAACATTTTTCATAATTGGCCAGATGACATGGCATTTACTGAATGTTTTTGATTTAGCAAAAATGACCAAATGGCTATTTGCATAAGATTAGATTTTAATCTTATGCACTAAAGCCATTTAGATCCTATCTTTTGTTACTCATGGATAAATATTATTTTATCCATCCAATAAATTATATATATATATATATTATGCATAGTATTTTCTGAACACATTTTTAATTTTGTTTTTTTTTTTTTAATTATGAAAATATAAACATTTACCTAATTATGTTTGTAAAATATTCTCTTATTATTTATCAAAAATATTGCATCGTAATTTTCTATGTACTATTTCTTAAACTATGTAATGATTCGCTTCATGAATTTTTTTAAATCTATTTTTAGGTTTCTTTATTGAGACATGTTTCCCAAACCGTAAGTATTTCTGTGTAATTATTTTTAATGTACTATGTTTAAAATATTAAAATTGTATAATTAAAAATCATTTATTCCTTAATTTAAATAATATGTATGTTAATTGCTAAGTATTAAAATTTTCAAAAACTTAATAGCTATGTGTGTAATATAAATGTAATCCTATAAAAACAAATTAATCTGTATGTATAGTACTGCAGAAATTGAATCAATAACAAGATGAAAAATAAGGGGAAAAAATATTAATATTCATAATTTTAATCATTATATAAAAAATGCACTTTTTAGAATCCAGAATGAAAATCATATATAAAATTCCCAATGGGGAAGAAATTTACAATATGTAAACTTTGGTGGAGTACATACAAATAATTAGAATTCCAGTGCACTTGCAAATTATGTGTGCTGGAGCCTCATTTACAAGTACTATATAAAGAGGCACAGAAAACTATTTTCAAGCATTTGATATTTTTTCCCCTCTAGCTTTCTTATGCCTTGTTGAAGAATACAAAAGTCAAGTATGTCACTTGGGTTGCAGATTATCCACCTGAGAAATCTATGTTTTTGATATATAAATTTAAGCTGCAGTAATGTAAATATGGATTACACACCACACCACTAAGATAGACATATTGACTGGTTTGGTACCATTGCACTAGTTTTGTTATATTACTGAATGGATGAACTTGTATGTTTCATGTAGGGTAATGATGGAGTGCACTGCAATGTAAAACCCTCCAGTGCAGTAATCAGGGTCTATTACTTAATGATCTGTCGTCACATACCATTCAATGATGTCTGAAGTCAAGGGGAATTGTAGCAAGGTGTTCATCACTGTGATTACCCTCAGCTGTACACCGTATAACTGCTATAGTACATGAAAAGCTGAATGTGGACATACAAATGATATCTTATTGTCTGTTTAGATGAATTATTGTCATGTTTATAACACTATATTGATCATATCTAAAATTTAATAGTACTGTTAAAAATTGCATGACTCATTATGCATCACAATACCAATCCTTCCTTCCACACATTTAAGATTTTGAGTGCCATATTTGGTTTTACTCCTTTATTCCCAAATACATATTGCTAGTACCCTTAACATCTACTGTCATGCCTCTGAAGTTTTGGAGTTTGTTGTAGTCCCTTACTTTCAAAACTTGATTGCTACTAAGTTTCAGTAGAACAATGCAAGTAATTGTATAAAACATACTTTAAAAAGTTCTTCTTGTAACTTTTATAATGGGTACCTTATTCTTAACAAAAGGAGGGTTAATCAGGTTGCATCATAAAACTGATGTTTCAGCTTGTAACATCATCCCCTCTAAACATGAAAAATGCAGAAGGAGCTAAATTGTATCATTATCTTAAATTTTGATGGTAAATAGAAGGGGAAAGAGAAACATTTGCCTTTAGCTGATTACAGTGGTGAGATAAACAGAACCCTTGTGCTATAGTGGCAAATTTCAAGGCATTTAATGAAAGAAACATTTATGCAATATTTATTTAAATTTTTATGTAATTTTTTGTTGCACACACTCAAGAGGAAGAAACATAAATCATTTTTACCTACTCTCTTGACATCTGATCTTTCTATTTGCCTTCTTTGTAGTTTTCTCATGTCCACACAAATATTGTAATGTGAACACCCAAGTAATGCAGGTAAAAAAAAATCTTTTCTAATCAGTTTAATGGTTTAAGGCTCACTTTTTAAAAATATAACAGGAAATGATAATTCGTATGTATACATATAAGATAGAGAAAAGTTAGGTACTACTCTTAACAAGAAGTCCTGATCTCATAAAAACAAAACAATACATACTTTGAATTACATAAAATGATAAATAAAAGTTTTAATGTCACACAGTATTATGAAAGAGGATGTGTCTTAATACTGAGAAGTCGTTTTCTTTCATCATCATTTGTCAGAATAAATTGATCAGAAACTTGAATAAAATAAAAGCAAAACTTATGGAAAATAAAAACATGACAGGAATGTTCACTTCTGATTCAAATGTATGGTAAATTAAGAAGATGCATGAAATTAATCTTTTATGAAGGAACTATTTACTTCTGGTAATTACAATCAGTATTTTTGGAGTATTTGGTCATTCTTTTAGATATTCCCATTCCTCTCCCCAGAAAGTTTCTCTCTTCCAGTTTTTAAGGGACTAGATGGGTGCCTTAAGGGTGTTTTATTTTGAATGCCCAGTTAGCTATATTTATAGTTTTTGTGGAAGTTTCTGGATATAACATTCCAATTCAATTACAGGTTTTTGAATACATGTATTAATTTATCATTAATTTATTGAAAGCATGTATTAACATTAAAACTCAAGCTGCGTATAAATTTAAAAATTGGTTTTTTAATATGGTAATTATAATTTTGGGTATGAAATACATAGAATCTCATCAATATGGAATTATATGTATAATATATGTTATTTTACATTTGTTAAGATTTATGCTTACTTTGGATTGTCTTTTAGGTTCATAAACCAGTTGAAAAAATACGAAATATTGGTATTTCGGCTCATATTGATTCTGGTAAAACTACATTGACAGAACGACTTTTATATTATACAGGACGTATTGATGAAATGCATGAGGCAAGTATTCCACTAATTAAAAATTTGCAATGTTGAATTTTTATGCTACATAATATATTATTTATTATTGTCTTTATAAAAGTTTAAATTAGTTTAAAATATTTTTCCACACTGTATATACCATGCATTAGCTCATTTGGCTATATAAAGCACCGAGTATTTCTTTACTTATAATATATATATATATCCAAGTCTTGTCTTTCCCAATTTTTTTTCTCCTGCTATCAGAGTGCTAAAAAAAGTCATCAATGCTAAATATAAGGTTCATCTTTGAGAGAAGAATGTTGGAAAGTTCCATTTTTGCAATATGTTAGTTGTTAACTGGACATGACTACTTAATGAAAACATAAAAACCCCGCACAGATTTGATTTAGTAGATTCCCCTACTTTCCCTGTATGTTATTCTAACAACATGTGAAGACCATTTGATGTCTTATTCTAGACTTTGCAATGTCGCAGCAATTGGTGCTGCTAAAAATCATTATAGCTTTTTTTAACTGTGTTGGGTTGCCCATCATTCACTGTTGGAGGTCATGCCTACATCTGACATTGGATATAAAATAATGTATAAATGAAACTTAAGTATAAAATATTGTTCTTGTGTCAAAAATTTTGTGTGGTATGAAAATTCAATTTTTGCAGTTTGTACTAAATATTTTATTTGATTTTTATTGAATAATTTTTTTGTGTTTTATAAAATAAGTTTACTGCTAAAATTTTAATTCTGCTAAATCTTATAGTAATTTTATGGAAAGTAATTAGTTCATTTATTTTAATATTTATTTACATGTCTATCTTTAATGATTTTCTAGCATTATATTCTAATTACTTTCATAATTCCATGTTTAAATGTACTAGAATATTTGAGAAAAAACAACTTGAATCCTTTTTTCTTAATTTGTACACATAATAAAAAACATTGATGATAAATGTGAACAACTTTTTAATAAATGGCTTGTGTTTCTGTAATTAAATTTTTTGTTGAAAAATAAAAAATTTTAAATTTTATTAATGTATTTCTGATTACATTGGATATTTATGTAGGTTAGAGGCAAGGATAGAGTTGGAGCAAAAATGGACTCAATGGAGTTGGAAAGACTACGGGGTATCACTATTCAGTCTGCAGCTACATATGTGCAGTGGAAGGGTATTAATATTAACATTATTGACACTCCTGGACATGTTGATTTTACTGTTGAAGTTGAACGTGCATTGAGGGTATTGGATGGTGCTGTTCTGGTTTTGTGTGCTGTTGGTGGTGTCCAATCACAGACAATGACAGTGGTTCGTCAAATGTCTAGATATAATGTACCATGCTTAGCTTTTATCAACAAATTGGATAGAATGGGTGGTAACCCTAATCGAGTAGTTTCACAAATTAGGTAAGTTTTATAATGTTGTATGATAAAAAACTTGAAGAACTTTTCTTAAAAAAATCATGCATAGAAACTATTTTTTTTTTAGGTAAAATACAAAAATAATTGTACAATTTTATTAATCTTTTTTATTTATTTATGCAACATTTTTAGTTATTTGATTCAATGCTTAGTGATGGTTTGTGATAAATAAGCTATAATTTCAAAAATTAATCCTCTATTTGGACTTTTTTGCCAAATCAACAATTTATCCAAGACAAATCTTTATTAAATACTGTATTCGAATTTAAGTCATGCTTTATTCCAATGTTAATGGTACTAAAAATCAGGGCTGCTTAGAATTGAAGGCTAAAAAAATCCTTTGGATGTAGGAAATTAAACATGATACTGATGGTTAGAGCAATTACAGGGTTACGGTGTGTATTTAGAAGTCTTTAATATTGGTAAAATAAATTATTTATTCACTTATTAATTCTCAATTTAATTCCTTAAATATTGGATACTGATAAACCATTTTACTCTATTTTTTATTTTTTTACGAAAGGGTTTTGAAAGTTTGAGGAGCATCTTAGAATTGATGAAGGCTTAGATTGGAATAATTGCGATATAATATTGATAAATAGGTATAAAATTGTTTATTTAACTATTTCAATACATGTGTATGAATTAAGATTGTTTAATTTATGTTTCTACAATAACAAACACTAGTCTCTTGCATACATTTAAGAAATTAATTACAGAAGCATGTAATAATGACAGGCATACATTTATAATGCAAGAGTTTAATGCATTTTTTGCAGGAAAAGTAAACCAAGAAAAAATAACTCAGGGAAAGTAATATTTTATATACTAGATTATAACAGTGGGCATATTTTATCTTAGAGAGTGTCTTCCTCACATATGAATTCATTCACATTCTTAATTCTCTTTGTAAATAAATGGGATTTCGAAGTTATTTTTGTAGTACTACACTGATTTTAGATATTCATAATGGTAATAATTCCATAAATACTTAAATTGTAAGCAAATTTAGTGAAAAAAGATTTGCTTCAGTATTTTTGTTCTTCAAAATTTGAATTGATATTAGGAAACTCCTATTACTTTTCACTCTAATAATTGATTTGACATTTTCTTATATATCATTGCCTTTATTAATATATTATTCTAACGAATGTTGAGATCATCATTTTAAGTCAGTGATCTATTATTAATCTTATATTTCATTAAGATTAATAGCTATGAGAAATATATCGTTATATTACAAAGGTAAACTTGTTTTGAGCAGTCATTAGCTATAATGATTCAGAGAATAAGTCAGTTAATGGTTTTAAGTCAAAATTATTTTTATTTTATTTTTGTAATTTTTCTCTTTGTTTATGGTTTGTCATTCATTTGTCTTGTCTTTTATTTGTTTTAATTTAGGACAAAACTAAATAAACATTGTGCTTTAGTGCAGTTACCCATTGGATTAGAAAGTGATTTTAAAGGTGTTATTGATATCATAAATCGTAAAGCTTTATATTTTGAGGGAGAGAGTGGGTAAGTGGTATATTTTTTGTGGATCACATATTTATCTTAATAGTAGGATCCCTTTTATTTTATGTGTTTGTACAATTAAATTAGCTAATTTTTTTCTCTCTCTCATTTGTGTAACTTTAGAGAAGTCATTAGAGAAGATGAACCTCCTGTTGATATGAAAGATGAAGTTGAATCTCATAGACAAGAACTTATAGGTAAACTTTATTTAAAATGTTTATGAGTTATACCTCAAAAATATTTTATTAATTACAGTGTACATAGGAATAAAATAATAATGTAACACAGTTTATTGCCACAAAATTACGAATTTTGCATTGAGTTCTGTAGAAGATGTATTTTGTTACATAGGAAAATAAATTAATCAGAATGTATGTTCTTATTTATTTTTCATTGTTTCCCTGCTTTTCTAATAACACAACAGTACAAAAAATTGTTTAAGTAATGTATTTTATGTTCATTTCAGTAATATTTTCTGCTTTCTTGCAAAATAAACTGCATAGTTTTATAAAATGTAAATTAATTATTAATTTGTTTTCTTCATGTTTTCTTCTCTCTGAAAAATTAAAAGCAAGATTACTTGATCAGTCACAATTTGGATTTAATTGTTTCATAAACTTCTATCTAAGTGTGATGCTTACATTCACAAAATTTTAGACAAGTTCAGGATACAATTTTTAACCTTTTTACTGTGTTGGGAAAAAGTCACATTCTACCTGTGTGCGACTACTCAAGGGCTTAAGAAATATTTTCTGTATAGTTTATTCTATATATTAATAATATTATTATAAGTGTATCTGAGTTCATTTATAGTCCTTCATACTTTTTTTAATCTCCTCCTACCTTTGCACCAGTCTCTTGATTCCGTATAAGATTTTGAAAGTATTAAAGCAAATGAAACAATTCATAAATTTTAGTAACAATTAAATATTTATATATTGTAATTTTATATTAATTTTGACTTATTTTTTATGAAAAACAAGGCTTACTATAAATATTTACAAGCTCTTGCCAGAGAAATGCCTGCTATAATGCATGTCTGGTCTGTTTTTCACTCTTTCTAAGGGACACATTCTTTACTCTTTCTTCGTTTAGGTATGTTGACAACTGAAGTTTCACTTTTGGCAGTTAGTAACTAATTGTTGCTCAGTAACAATACTAGCTGTCATTATAATAAGTTACTCTGCATGTTCTCATTTCTCCTAACCTTTTTATGATTCTTTGCAAAATATTTTCCTAGTTCATAAATAAAAAGCCTTTGAAAAGCTTTTATTTATTATTCGAGGAATCGATATGCATAAAGACATCAAAAGCACTAATTTAAGTTCAGCTAAATCAATCATATTATAAAATAAACACACCAGCCTCCTTGCTTCTCTTGCATGTATAAATGGCAGCTAGTTTACCCATCATACCACTTCAAACTTTAATTTGATAACGAAACAAAGTTGTTGCTTTTTTTCTGTCATGATGCAAAATGGATAGAAGAATCACACTTTTATTTTTATATACATTGGTGATGCAAGTCTTATCCTTTTGAAACCCAAACAGTGATAACTATGATTTTTTATAGCATGAGGATTGAAGAAAACAAGAAGTTTCTTTCTAAGAGTGCCAAAAAAATTTTAAGTGTTCTCTTCAATAATTTGTCAGTAAGGATATAAATCTGTGAAAAAATTATCAATTGTAATATTCTGAGTAGTGCTCTCAATTAATTTTAGTAGGTGCAAAACAATTTCTTTTTTTATGTTGCACTTATCACTAAGAGGGCTTTCCAGCATATATTTCAACAGTTTAAAAATAAGCTATTTTGACATCAGACATCAACCATGATTTCCATATTTTGCTTATATGATAAATATTGCCTGAATCGACACTTAACACAGAAAGGAACAAGCTGTTGTTAAATTTTCTTTACGAATGAACATCTTTGGAAATTGGGTAAGAAGTATGAACAATTTCTCATTCTGATTCCAAAATGTCTGTCTCATTGTCAGAGGCTTCTGTATAGGATAAGTGATCTGATTGATCTATTTCATTCATTGTCTCTAATTTCTTCAAATGGAACACTGAGCTTTTGTAATAGCTCTCTGATCTCCTTTTCAGTAAGAACACATTTATGATTGGCCATGTTATAAAAATATTAAAACACATTTTCAGAAAATAGTAAATTTTGGACTCGATTCACAGTCTAGGCTTGAATTATTAATCAATGTGTTTTGCATCATATGATCAAGGTAACATTATTTTGACATTATTTCAATGATTGGTCTCATATTACTAGTGATACTCATCGTATGTAACAGGCCAGTTGGAGAAGAGCAACAACAGACACAGGTTAATAGATACATTATTTCAGTATATATTACATGTCATATATTAATCTTTCAAAATACTAAAGTGACTTGACATGCATTTCTATGCATGTTAATAATATGGGTCAGTATGATCCAGACAGATAAAATGTTACTTTTTTCCTTTCATGATTTAAATTTATCTACAACTCCGAAAACATTGCATGCTAAAGGAATGCATATTTTTGAGGAATGTGTAATGTTTGGAAATCGGAAATAAAATCCGTGGAAAATATTAAAGGATAATTTTAGACAAGAGTTGACTTGACCCATGCAAGGTAGAAAAGTTATAATGAGATCGAGGTTAAATATGTAAAAAATTATTCCACCTTTTTTGTTAAAAAAAATTAAATTATTTTGAAACTTAAAAAATCTTTAATACTTAAAAGAAGACAATCATAACCTTCTGGACATTCATTACTATGCAATATCTTTCATCAAATTTTTTTTTAATTTTATATATGCTTATTTATGCCTGAGTTAATCTCAAAATATCTTAATGTAATGTAGTTTTTTAATTACTTCTGTTAGAAAGTTTATCAAATGTGGATGATGCAATTGGAGAGCTGTTCTTAGAAGAGAAGTCTATTAGTGTAGAAGATATTGAGGTATTTTTCTCTGTGTTTGATTTCAGTTATTAAAGGTTTCATTCATATATATATAATTTCAAACCAAAATTTTATGGCATAATTTATTTAAAATTGAATTGTTTGTAAAATTTTTTTTTGTAGAGGTTTGCCTGCTTATATATAAGGGGGAAAATTATGTTTTTACATTAAATTCAAAAATTAATAATTACATACATGAATATATTAGTTTTATTTATATGCTTGTATTTTTTTTTATATTTAATGTATTGTATTTCACTTTTGACTAAATATATATAGTCATCTTTTTCAAATTAATACTGCTAATATGGATTTTTATTAATGATGCTAATTATTTAATTAATAATTCATACATGATCTGAAACATTTAACTGATGTTTATTTCCCCCACATATCTGTAATAATATCCAATGTATGATATTCAGAAATTAAGAGTAAATAAACAATGCCCACATTAATGCTCTTTATCCAGCTAAGTAAAAAAAAAATTATTTTAATTTTTATTTACAATGCATTTTTAATATTAAAATAATCAAAACTATGTGTCGCTAACTAAATGTTCTATATACCTGTTGTAGAAATATATGGTGGATTAGAATCCAATATCTAGCTTGTGGTAAATGTTTATTTCATAATATATTGTTTTGTGATTATTTTAATATTAAAACTAAAGTTTCACTTTAATTTTTGCATAATTGGATGAGTAAATAAATTGTATTTTTGTATATTTCTCTCCATTTGGAGAGGTTTAATTGTGTATTCATTTAAAGATTTTAAATTAAGGAGTATATCCACTTAAAGGGTACTTATTCATTTAGTTTTTCATCAATAAAAACTTGTAATAATTTTTTTTTCCAATTTATTCTCTTATTGAAACTTGGATATATTGAACAAAAAATTTTAATGAAAAATAATTAAGTATTTAATTTTATTTCAATATTTTCTTTTCAGAATGCTATTCGACGTTCGTGTTTACAGAGGAAATTCACACCAGTGTATCTCGGTTCAGCATTAAAAAACAAAGGAGTACAACCACTTTTGAATGCTATAAATACATATTTACCTAATCCATCTGAGGTGGAAAATTATGCATTCAAAGGTGAAGGGTAAGACTTTGTAAAATTGCATTAACAAGTCTTGCTGATGTTTATATAATTTCATCTGTATTGCAGTATCTTGTGTTTTGTTCAAAGGAAGCTAATTTAAAAGTCGGATTTTTTGCAGTAATTATTTTTATTAATTTTATTTTTTAGTTAATGTATTTTGGCCAGTTTCCTTTTATTTAAAAAAAGAAAGAAATTATTTGTATTTGGTAATCTTTGAAATGATTCATTGCAAAGCTTATTCCTAGTATAAAATCTGTATTTTACTGAAAATAAAATTGATGTTTAAAGAAATCACACACAACACACAGGAAAATAGTTTGGTTTGTCTCTCAAAAGAAACTTCTTGATATACCAGGTGTCCACAATTAAACGACCCTACTTCAAAATTGTCTACAGACGAAACTATTGTTCAGAAAGTTGTAAAATGTTGTGTGCGACATAAAGAAGGGATGGGAATTTGTTTGAGCGAATAAAAAAAATTAGTTCGAAATTTCGCCACTAGAGGCCGCTTTTGAATGAAGGCCATCCACAGGACACGGTAACACAATAACTGATACTCATTAAAAAATACAATCTCTAAAGTGAACTACAAATTTTAATTAAACTTCTTCGATGACTAATTTTCAAAGGATTTACACGAAGGAAGACGAAAATATGCAAATTTTTTCGACGTCACACAGCATCTGTTATAAAAGCAATAAACTTTCATGGGAGATTAGTTTATTTTCATTGTGCTCGGTATTGCTAATCAGAATGTCATTATGTTTACCAGATCGAGCGTTGTTAGTAAAGTTATTCTATCAAAACGATAATTCCACAATAGTTGCTCTACGGAAATTTCGGACATTAAAGGGGTTGCGAAAAGGTCCATTGACTGCTAAAAACTTCGATTGATGGTAACCAAATTTGAAGAAACAGGATCGTTGAATGTTCGTTCTGGAAGAGGGAAAAAACCTGTTTCTGCAGAAGCAATAGAGAAAGTAGCACTTCAGGTGGAAGAGGACAAATCATCCAACGTGCTGGCTAGTACAAGTGTTCGCCATGTGGCAGAAGCATTGTATCTGCCTCGTTCAACTGTCCAGAAGATCATGCAAAATATCCTCCGTTACTATCCATACAAGCTTCAATTTGTGCAGGAATTGCTTCCACATGATTTCGAGACTCGACATCTGTTCTCACTGCAGTTTCTTGCTCATTTGGAAGTTGATCCAGAATGGCCTTGGAATATCCTCTGGACAGACGAAGCCCACTTTCATATTTGGATGGTTCGGTGAATACTCACAACTGCCGAATTTGGGAAACAGACTATCCGCATTCCATCTTACGTGTTCCGCTACACTCACCAAAAGTAATGGCGGGTGTGGGTTTTCTGCGTCTTTTATTCTTGGCCCGTATTTTTTCGAGGAATTAGGTGCTGGAGGTCCAGTAACATGTTCTATCACTGGACAGCGATATGCATTGTTATTACGGAATAAAATTATTCCAGATCTGCAAGCACGTCAGTGCCTTTCACGCATAATTTTTATGCAAGATGGAGCTCCTCCACACATTACACGTTGTGTTACAGACGTTCTCAAACATCCCTTCACAGAAGAACGTGTGATCAGCCGCCAATTTCGTCATCTGTGGCCTTCCCGATCGCCTGACCTCAATCCATGCGATTTTTGGCTTTGGGGCCATTTAAAACAGCTGGTAAGTTGTGATCAACCAAAAACTTTACCTGATCTCAAAGGTAGTATTTCACGACATATTCTTAACATTTCCCAGAACACACTGCGGTCAACGGTGAAACATGCTATCTTAAGATTTCAAATAGTAGCTGAAAAAGATGGTCATCATGTTGAGCATTTATTGTTGTAACAAAATTTGTAAACTGTTATAAATGTATGCTAAATATGATCTCCATTAAAAACGTCCTCTAGTGGTGAAATTTTGAACTAATTATTTTATTCGCTCAAACAAATTCCCATCCCTTCTTTATGTCGTACACAACATTTTACAACTTTCTGAACAATAATTTCGTCTGTAGACAATTTTGAAGTAGGGTCGTTTAATTGTGGACACCTGGTATATATATAAAATGCATGTTGTGATTAAACAACATTAATTTACTTTTTCCTTTTTACTCTCATTGAACATCATGGTCAGCTTTCCTGTGATAATACAGCGTGTCTGAAAAAGATTGTACCTTTTTAAAAAAGTTTCTCTAGTTTCTCTGAGGTACTATTGGAATGTTTTATTATACCAGAAGTTAGGTAATACATCAAAGTTTTTTTGTACCAAAGTTGTACTTTACAAAGGTTCAATATGGGCACCCTTCTTGATACGGCAGATATCTAAGCCATACTCCATTTCCGTCCATACTCGCACCAACATGTCTCTTGTAACGGCAGAAAAAGAATGTACCCTTTTTCTTTATTTTTTTCCTAGATACCCAGTGTGTAGAGAGTGGTGAAAATTAGCCTGAAAGCTACTAGATACTCCAAATTTTAAAACATCCGCCTTTCTTGTGTGCGCAAAACTGTCGACCTGGTGCCCACCAAACCACAGAAGGCATTTTGAGCATTTAAAACTTGGAGTGTCTAGTAGCTTTCAGGCTAATTTTTACTACTGTCTATACACTGGGTACCAAGAAAAAAATAAAGAAAAAGGGTACATTCTTTTTCTGCCATTACAAGAGACATGTTGGTACGAGTATGAACGGAAATGGAGTATCGCCTAGATATCTGCCGTGTCATGAAGGGCACCCATATTGAACCTTTGTAAGGTACAACTTTGATACAAAAAAAAACTTTGATGTATTACCTAACTTCTGGTATAATAAAACATTCCAACAGTACCTCAGAGAAACTAGAGAACAATTTTTAAATAGGTGCAATCTTTTTTAAACTTGCTGTATATTCAGATGTACACTAAAAGTTGATTGAATTTCAAATATTAATAATAGATATTGCTGTATATGTTGTGTATGCTGACAATGAGGTAGGAAATATTTATATATACTGTAAAGTCTGGTATATAATGTGCATTTGTATATGCAAAGTATAAAAATGGTAGCTTTAAAAACAAAAACAGATGTGAATAAAAAAAATTAGGCTTTCAATTGTATCAAAATGCTGTTTATTTAAAAGATACGACATGCCTTGTGTACTTAAAGGGTTGTAGCTCTAGACTGTGTGTGTTTTTTTCAAAAGCTTAGGATAATACCTCGAATAAATGACTTCAAAACATGAGATCATTGCACTCATACATTTCAAGCTTCTTCATAAAAAGGGGGGGTATCATACAGCAAATATACCTCAAAATTAAAAAAATGTAGGTTGAAAGTATAGGTGTGTGTTAGTGCTGGTGCATGTAATATACCATATTTTACAGTTCTTTAAAAAATGATTCATCAAATATTTTATTTACAAAATTCCTGATTTTATTATTATTATTATTTTAAATTAAAATATATTAACTCTGTAAGATTTTTCTTTTTACTAAACAAGCCATTAGTGAAATGAAAAGATTCAGTGTTTTATATGAATTATGGAACTTTATTCTAATTTTGTTTGAATTTTGATCTTTTGTTTCAATTATAGTGTAACAATTTCTAAAGTAATTTTCTTATAATTCATGTCTTTATTTGTTTGTCTCTTTTATTTGTTTCTTATATAATTATTTTAAACATGGATTAAAACTAGAAGGTAATGTTTTTTTTCCCTCGAGTTTTGAAAAAAAAATGAATTATTGCTTTGATTTGTCAAAAAGGTTTTGTCACTTCAGTAGCAATAACATATTTTAAAGGAATGTATAATTTTTAAAATTTGTTTAAATCTCTTTATTTTTGCTATTGTTTCTTCGTTTTTTTCATATATTTAAAACTTTAACATAATTGTATAATAGCTTTGTACATTGACAATCCAAACGGTTAAATAAACCAATTCATTTGTGAAATAAGTCTTTTGCACAAATTCATGGGTCATTTTTTTTTTTTTTTTTGTTTAAAATTAGGGGATTTTTAAAATTGTTCATGATAAGGATTCAGTCAAATCATGCATATAGTATAAATTAGTGTTGACTGATTACCATATTTTCTGATAGTTGTTCTTAAAGTTGACTTTTTAACTATGCATTCTTTTAATAATTAACTATGCATAAAGTCCAAGTCCATTTTTTTATTCAATTAAATTATTATATTTTTAGGAAATAATAGAGTAACTATTTCTAAAATTTTTTGTAATCATAAAACTTTGGGGGAGGGGATAAAAAAAAGGGATAAGATAAAATAAGGAGGCTAAGTTATTTACTTCTTAATGTTGGGTGGATTTACTGGTAAAATTGCAAAAATAAATGTATGCAACTTAAAAGTTAGTGGTAAAATCAATGGAGTAAATCTTCAACTGATTTGTTGTTGTTGTTGTGTCCAATCCTTAAGGACCTAGTGGTAGCTAGATCAGATCCATGAGACCATTACCCCTAACAAAGTCCAGCACCAGAAGGGGACTCGCATGGACGTCTTCCAAAGCTAACCCCAAACAATCGAGGATATGTTTAGGAGAAGCCAGCAATAGATGACATTTGGAATGTTTGGAAAACCTTACGGCCAAATTCGAAGGTCATGCCTTTCAAATGCCTACTGAGCAATCTGGACACAGCTGTTTGATTCAACTGCTTTAATATATAATGTTGTTAAAACTAGTTAGAAACTAGGCCATCTTGAAAAGGTGGTCTTTGAATATTTTATACTGCATTGGATTTTTCGTTGCTCTAAATCAAAATCTATATCCCTTTAAAATTGTTTTGGGCAGGGTCATTTTTACTGAAATAATATACATGTTATATTATGACTATATATCTTAGTAGTGTTTGCTATTGCTATTCTTCTGTAATGATAGGAAAATTTATTAAAGAAACAAACTAATAAACACTCTTCTTTTTTATATTATTCTTTATTTGAAAACTTATATGAAATCATAACAAGTATATTCAAATCATCCAATATTGATTTTGGCTGTGATAAATAATTATATTAGGTTAACTTTTCAAAAGTACAACAGAATGTACAATATTTTAACGTACTGTGACAAAATTTTGTTAGAATTATATATTTCTGTGCAACATGAAAAAATATAATATGTACTTGTTTCCAAATTCATCAAAGTATCTTATATTCATAGATATTTATTCCAATTTATATAAGTCTAATATTCATTCTTATTTTATTCATATATCCATCTGTTTCTCTTTCTGAAGTAAAGTAAAACTCTTATCTACCTTAATTTCGCTTCTAAAATCTACAAATTTACCTAATTCTGAACATAGATTTTGAATAACATGGCAAAAACTACTTGTATTGAATACAATTTCTTTTCTTGCATTTTCTTTTAATTTTCATACTTTAAACAAGTGTACTTTAGTTTATCTTCATTAAATGTGCATGCTATTTTTATTTTTTATATTATATAATGCATTTTGTTCTCATATAACCTTTCAACTTTGAGCAATGTATTTTTTTAGTTGTTTTAAATAATTTATACTGGATATATATGTTGACAATTTTATAAATGTTTTTTTTTCTTTTTATATTATTATTAGTGAGAATCCTGAAAAAATTCTAATGGATCCTGCCAGAACTGATTCTAAACCGTTTATTTGTTTAGCTTTTAAACTTGAGGTACATTATACATTTTGCTTCTTCTTAATTATCTTTATTCTTTTAACAAGATATTTTGTCTCATATTTTTTTCAACTTTACTCATTTTTTGATAGGCAGGAAGATTTGGTCAAGTTACTTACTTACGAATATACCAAGGCAAACTTAGTAAAGGAGAATATTTATACAATGCAAGAACTGGTAAACGTCACAAAGCAAATCGTTTAGTTAGAATGCATTCTGATGAAATGGAAGATATTGATGAAGCATATGCTGGAGATATATGTGCAGTTTTTGGTTTAGATTGTGCCAGTGGGGATTCATTTGTGACTGACAAAAATCTGAAATTAACTATGGTTTGTATGTTTAAGAATTCATCTAAATATGAGCTTTGTGTTTAGTAGTACCCCAAATTGCATAATAGTTGAGACCAAGGAAAGTAATATAAATCAAATTGCAGTGATATTTTAGATTTTCTCATCAGCTTACTTGCTGGCTCTTAATTGAAATATGTAGCATTATCTTTTAACAAAACTAAATTCTTTAACAATTATATTTTACTTTTGGTAATACAGTTTGTGTTCTGTTTTGCTTTTGTACTATTTTTAGAAGTAATTACCTCAAATTTAAGTTTATTTTAACTTTTTTAATTTAATTAATGTAATTTCTTTTTCATTCTACAAACTTCTTGATATACATTATGACAGTACTGTATAAAATGTTTTGTGGTAGTAGATTCCTAATCTCTGTTAGTTTAATTTATCTGCTTTATGTTAATTGTCCCAGAAAATTGGGACATCTTTGTACCAAATAGAAAAATATTTAGCATTGTTTATGGAGCTACAACTATTCTTGTTCAGATTTTGTGTCAGTACTTTTTTGTTATAATTAATATATCTTTGTTATTTCATTCCATCATTTCTATCCTTTTGTTTAAAATGTATAGTTTTGCTAAATCATTTTTTGTTGGGGAGTTAAGCTTGCAATTTGCTGAAAACTATTTCAGATGGGCTGTCATTTAAAAATAATAAGTTTTTGGATTATGCTGCCTTACATCAAATTGGTATTCATTTAAAAAAATGTGTTGCTAGTTATTTGGATGTTGGGCTTTATTTTTAAAAATTTAACCTGTGCAAAAAAAGTGAATATTCTGGCTAGTTAGAATCATGTATAGTTTCTACTGAAGTTTGAGTGGATGGTTCTACTCAAATTGATATTAATCTACTGAGTTCAGTGGATAAATTTGTTCTGACATCTGACATTAAAATAGATTCGTTAAATTGGCAATATTTGATATGTCTTATGCTGAAATGACTTTGAATATTTTCATTAAAAATTTAATTTTTTTTAATTATTATTATTATTTCATAATATTTTATTACAGAAAATAATTGTGGTTAAAAAATAAATATTGCTTAACGCACTATTTAATCTGAATTCTTTCAATTTTAGGAGCCTATGTATGTTCCTGATCCTGTCATTTCCATGTCCATTAAACCAAAAGAAAAAAAAGATATTGAAAATTTTTCTAAAGCTATTAATCGATTTTCTAAAGAAGATCCTACTTTCCACATGCATTTTGACACAGAGAGTAGAGAAGTAAAACTTTTGAATGTTTATTTGCAATATTTTAGTATTGAGTCAAAATAATTTTGATTCAAGTTTTCTTATATGTTTAAAAACTAAGAACTGAAGTTAAATTAATATAATGAGTTGTGAATTCAGTGAATGAAGTATGGATATGAATGTAAAAATATATTTTCTGTAAAAAAAAAAAAGTTTCTTTATTACATTGCCAACAATTGATGCTATTGATTAACTACTAACATAGTTCATATCAATTTTATTGGAGGAGAATTTTTTTAATTAATTTTCGTAAAGAGCTTTTATGTGTTATCCTAAATTTGTTCAAGTCAGCTGCAATGTTTTTAATAACTAGTATCCTACATTCTCTTTTTTTTCCCTTGTGATATTTTTTCTACTTATTTATAATTAAATAAATCAATTTCAATTAATACATTCTGGGTAGCATTCCATGTCTCTAAATCTTTATCTCCTTCATTTTTTAGAATTCATTGTTTCTTTAAAGAAACAAATATAAACTAAAGATATCTAGGAAGAGTTGAAAATCTAAAAACTATCTAAATTATTTTATCTTGTTTAAATTTTTTGAGACATGCGAGTTGTTAATAAAACATATATATTGATAGTATTAAATATTTATAGAGATGAACCTTAAGTGTTTTATAGTTTCAATTCAAAACATGTACTGAAAATCAAGGATAAAATAGTTTGGGGAATAACTACTTGTAATTTTCAATTTTATCATTTTTTTATGCTTTCATAAATTGATTCTGGGCATCTTTTTTTAAGCATAGTTATTATCAGTAACTGGTAATTTCAGTCAATGATAAATACAGCTTAAAGAATCTTATTTTTGTAAATTCATTTTGCTTTTGAAAATTAACTTTCTATAGAAAGAAATTATTTAATTATAGGGAGCCAAATAAGTGGGTTTTTTTAATCTGAAATACTAATCAAACACTTCACGCCTTTTTCACTTTAAATATCTTAACAAAACAATATATTTCAAGAATTATATTGAAATAAAAATTATGCGATTTCCAGTCAGAAAGAACTGTTGATAGTTCGCCTATGTTTTCGGTAGTTTTTTTTTTTTTTTGAATGCTATTCTTTTAGATTATGCTGCATTTTATTGCATTATATATTGTGTAAGCTTTGAAATTATTATTTTTTTAAGACTATTGTGTCAGGAATGGGAGAACTTCATCTTGAAATATATGCTCAGGTAACTTTTTTTTCACTCCTAAGATATTTTATACTATTGTGTTTCATGAAATTTTAATTCTTATTACTATTGTTACTATTTTTTCTCTTGGTTAGCGAATGGAACGAGAGTATAAAACACCTGTTATACTTGGGAAACCTAAGGTTGCATTTCGGGAATGTCTTGTAGCTGAATGTGAATTTGATTATCTACATAAAAAGCAGAGTGGGGGTGCTGGTCAGTTTGGTGGTGTTATAGGAAGGATGAGAGTAAGTTGTAACTTCATTTTAATTAATATTTTTCTCTTATTCTTATATTTTGCTATTAGGAAGGAATCATTTCAGTTATATATATATATATAGCATTCACACAAAATATATCAGTAAAATTAAAGCAATGTTGCAAGATATTAAAATATATAAACAAAAGAAATAACTACTTACATTATTTTCACTCAATACATTTAAAGCTATATATTTTGTACATTTGCCACAAGTCATTCATTTTCAAAAATAACATTATTTGTTACATTTCCATAACATTTTGCAGGCTTTGGCAAATTTTCAGTTCACAGTTCATCTTCATTCTTTGGCATCTTTTACAAGATGTTTCAATATGTTTTGCTCGCACTTCTTCAGCTAATGTTTGAATAAAATCTTGATAATTTTTTTCATTGCATATTTGAAAATAATAAAAGCTTTTATGATTGTAAAATCTAAAATGTAATAGAATATGTGAACTGATCATTTTCTTAGATCTGCTTTGATTGAATATTGGGTTGCCATTTAAAAAATATCAATGCTACATTTTGTTACATTATAAAAACTGATGGCTTTATTTGAATTATTTTCTTTTGCAATGCTTAAATGCATAGAACTTGGGATTAGCACGTTCTTTTTCATTGTACATTAGCAAATTGCTAAAGTTGAGTCCAGTTCTTTATTTGTCAATATTTTTGTTGAATATAATGCTTCTTTTTCTGACTGTAATATCTGAAAATTCTCATATGGTGTTAACCATATCAACTACATTCCTACATTTTAGTCTACTCAAGAGAAGTAGAAATATTGTCATCTGTGATATTTCTTCCCATATTTTGAAACAATTCATTTTGTTTTAAAACCACATACTCTGACTTTAATGTCTTCATTCCCCTCCCCATGTTAGATAATACGCTGAAAAGTATACTTACTATCTAAATCTGCAGCATTCCCTAATAATTAGTTTCAATGCTATAAGTTGGTCTGATTTACAGCATCAACCTGAACAATTACCTTATTTACCAAGACAAGCTACATTTCCTCTGCAGTTAGGGGTTAACAAGCAAAAAAATTCTTATTATTGTGAAAATATTCTTAAAACAGAATATCTTCTTTAATGAAAAAGAGAGTTACTTATTGTAAAACAAACAATGTAATGAACATTTTGCTGAAAATACCTGGTTATCATCTAATATTGGTTGGAAACTGCACAAATTCTTAATAAGTAACTTATTGCTTTAATGTATGCTTTATTTTTTATGAAGAAAAATATAATACTTTCAAAAACTGAATCAATGTAGTATTTCTTCAGTAAGCTTTAAATTATGGTAATTACAGAATTACTATTTTTGAATTAGTTGCTACAGGAGGGGTAGTTATAAATATTTTGCCTGTAGGAATCTTCAAAAGTGAACTCTTTAATTATTTTGACTTTAAAAAATTTAATTTCTCTTTTTCAGCCTTTACCTTCAGAGAAAAACACTCAAGTAATATTTACTGATGCCACTACTGGCACAAATATACCTAAACAATTCATTCCTTCTATTGAAAAAGTGAGTAATTCTTGTTTTGAAGTCTTAGTTTGTCTTTTGTAATAATTATATTTTCAGAATAAGATATACTGTCTAAAGGTTTTTCATCAGGTTGGCTTTTTGTACATGAAAGAGTTATAATTCATTTTAGTAATAAAAGTAATAATTTGCAAATAAGTTGGAATTGTAGGGAAAAAAGAGCTTAAAATCATCTGAAGGTCATTTTTGCAAAGCTAATGTAAATGTGTATTGAAATATCTATTTGTTAAATAAAATGGAAAATATATTTATGCATTAAAGTACATTCTGATCTTCTTTTACAAATTTCCCCAATTTTGGAATTAATATAATTAAAATAGTTAATTATTTTCTTAGGAAAATTTTTTTTAACTATTCCTGGTTTTTTCATCTTGAAATAAACTTAAGTTTCATTCATTTCTGTTTGAAAATTTCAGAATATAGGGTTTTAATGTGTGCTGTAATGTTAAAATGTTCCTTAAACATTTCACAATGTTAATTTTACTGCTGAACATTTTCTTATTTATGCAAATCTATAGGTAATTTTTTGTCATTCTAAAATCATAAAGAAATTGTAATAAAGTGTGAATTATTAAATATAATTGTGAAAAAATTCACTACAGCATACCAAATTCTAATGCATTTACTATCAATAGTTCAAGAAATATTCAGTCAAAGTTATAATTGGAAGATGTTGTTAAGTTTTTGTTCAATTCTAAATCTATTATATGATATTAAAAAAATTTTAAAACATTAAAAATAGTTTGTATGATTTAATTTACATATGACCCACTAATGATTTTCAAATATTGAACTAAAGATTATTTTTAATTAAGTTTGGAGTTGTGTGTATAAAAGTATTTTTATTAATTATATTCATTACATAATTCTAAAAAAAATAATTTTATAATTATATTTTTTATTCAATGAACTATATTTCATTAATTAATATACCAGCATCAGAATTTGTTTCCTTGAAGCCATTAGATTGGTATAAGTTTCGTTCAGCTTCCCCTTCCCAATGACTGCACAGCTTGGATAATTTTTTTTTTAATAAATGAACAAATAAATTATCAGAATCGAAATTCAAATGATTATTAAAATTGTTTCTATAAATAAATTTTTTCTAAAAAAAAAATTGAATTTTTTGTATATTGAAATACAAATCTTTCTTATTTAACCTATCACTGGATTCTGTTACTTTATGAAGAATGAATTATATTTTATTAATTGACGTACATCCATTTCCTAAAATAAGATTTTCTTGCCATTTTTAGGGTTTCCGACAAATGTGTGAAAAAGGACCATTAACTGGTCATAAAATTTCTGGAGTACAGTTTATTCTTACAGATGGTAAGATTAGTTACAATATTTCTTCTATTCATATAATCAATTAAGCATTATATAATATGAAGCTTGTTTTTATTAATTCCTTTAATATAAGGAAACAGCTGTTTAATTGAACATTTGGATTAAAAATTTGATTATTTATGCTGTTAAAACAATCGATGTTAATTTTTAATAAATTGCTAATATGATATAATTATACTCTGTAATTTGTTTAATTACTATTTGATCAAATTTGTAATGTTCATTTTCCAATTTTATATAAATAGTTCTTTTAAAAAAATGCAAAGTTCATAAAGTCAATTTTCCATTCAAAGTTCATAATTCAGACGTAGAAAAATCATTTTATGTATGATTAATAATTTTTTCAGGTGCTCATCACATTGTGGATTCTAATGAAATTGCATTTATGTCTGCTGCTTGGGGTGCTGTCAAACAAGGTAAATTTTTCTAATTTTATTAAATTTAAGTAATTAAAGTGTTTGTGAATTTTTATTTTTTTTTAATTTTTATATTCTTTAAAAGTATTACATCTTCCTATTTTGTTGCTTTAAAAATTGACATTTTCTCCTGCAATGATATAATTTTGTATTTTAGTTTTTGAATATGGGCAGTGGAATATATTGGAACCAATTATGTTGGTTGAAGTCACAGTGCCCATTGAAAATCAAGGTTCAGTCATCACACAACTATCCAAACGAGCAGGTGTTGTCTTATCCATGAGTAGCATAGACAACTGGTCTGTAGTTACAGCTGAGGTATAGAATTTTTTCATATACTGTAAAATTTTGCTTTTGGAATTTTCTTTTGAATATTGTCAGTTAAAAATGATTATTATTTGTATATATAATTTAATCAAAAATGTATTGTTTTAATATTGATCAATTTATATATATTTACTGCTAATATTGTGTTATAAACGTAAGATAATATTTAAAAAAAGTTTTCTATAGTAGTCATTAACGTTCCATCTAACAAGTTATTTTTTCATTTTAATATGCATAAATAAAATTTATAGCAGTAATTGTCATTATTTTTTTTACTAAAATGCTTTTAAGTTATCTGTACAGGAAAGTTATACAGCTGTTGTATTCTTTAGCAAACATTTTTTTTAATAAATTTTTATTTAATATCTGAAAATTATAGAAGAAAAAATATAATTTACATAAAAATAAATTTTATGAATGTGTTATAAAGAAAATCTTTTAATCATCTGATAGCCTAGACCGGGGATTAACATGCCATTATGGATCAACATGCCATTTTTTCTTTAAAAAAATGTTTAATAAGGTATAGACTTGCCATCATATAATTTGGACTTGTGATAATTGGGGAAAATAACAATACTTAATTCTGATAACTTGAAAACCTTTATTTACTACAAAAAAAATTACATTTTGACTGAATAGTAGTGAATGTTTTAGTTATGCGTGTAATTCAAACTAAAGTAACAGGCTTTTGTTGTTTGCAGATTAGCTGACAAATAACTTATATTAGAATTGTAAATTGCTATTTTTAGCAGAATGCATGCTGAATCGAGATCTGCTGAACTGTTTCAAAGCAAGACTTTAATGTTATTCATCTCTGAAAATAATGACTCGCAGGTATAGGTAGATGAAAATAAGGTTAAAATTGCATGAGCCAACTTCTTCATACAGTTAAATGTGCCTGGAATAGAATTCCATGTTTTCAAAATTTTGTTACTGGCATTTTTACTGATATTGCTTCTCAATCTTGCTGTTTCAATCAATTCAAATTTTTCCTTGTTCCAATAGTTTTGAATCCATATTGAGATAGACTGAAAATCAATGTTTGCATTTCAAATTCTTCAATTTCCAACCAATCGGATTGAGACAAGTTCAGTTTATCAAATGAAGTCACATCAGGGTACATAATAAACTTGAGCATTTCCAATAATTCTTTAAACATAGAAAATCTTGCTGAAAATTCCTCGACAGAAGAATCAGTTACAGAAATAAATTCTTCAATAATTTATTTCTTCGTCTGGTTTCTGATTTACATTTAAATCTAATATTTCTCTTCAAATTTGGGTAGTAGTTGTTTCTTGTAATAATATTATTTCTGAAAAGATGCAGTTTAGCATCAAAAACGCAAAGGAGATCCATCATGAAGACAGTGGTTTTATTTGTGCCTTGAAGCTTTACATCCAATTTATTGAAATGTTGACATGTGTCTGCAAAAAGCATAAATTTTGAAAGTCGCGTAACATGCAACAACTGTGGCTATTGTTCAATTTCCCCCTTATTTTGCAGAAACAGCCTGATTTCTTCCAAGCAGTCAACAAATCTTTGCATTCTGTTTAACCAGCGAACATTATGATACATTAGTTAGCTTTTATACACCATTGCCTTTATCCAACACAGCATCAAACTTTCACTTATTTAAAACCTGCGACAATATGAGGTTGACTTTTTTTTTCCCACGAAAATCATTACATTATCAAAAGACATTAAACCACTCTTAGCACACAAGGCAGTGGCATTCAAGAATCAAATGTCCTACCTTCTGTTTGAAATAAACTAATGAGACTTTTTTTTTATGCTCACCATACTTGGAGCACCATCAGTTGTTACTGAAACAATTTGTTTCAAATCAATTTTTTTTCTCCGCAAGCAAATTTTTAACATCCATACAAGTATCTGTTCCCTTTATAGTTGTTAGCAATGATGTTATTGCAATTAGTTCTTCCTTGATGACGTTTCCTGCTCACTATCGAGGGGAAAAAAGTTAAACATGTAGATTTAGTGACATCAGTACTTTCGTCAAGACGTAGCAAAATAAAAGAAGTTCATGTCTTTTTTTTTCTGTCACTTTTCCAATCAGTTTTAAGATTCTTTCTTTGTGTTTGTATTGTGTTTCTAGCTAGGGAAATATCTTTGAGGAGCTGCATTATCTTATCTTTATTATCAAAAAGTGGAAGACGTGCATGCTAACCAGGCTTCCTTCAAAAACTCTTCTTCTTGAAAAGGTGTACTATGCCTAGCAATGACATTTGCAGCTGAGTAACTTGCTGCTCTCATATGATAATTTTTGCTAACACATTTAATCGTAGATATTTACTGTTTATTTTTTTTTCTTTTATTGCACTTTCAATTCATTCTTATTGCTCTGATGCGCTTTTTGATAAAAGGATTGAGGATTTGTTTTAAAATGCCGTTTTACAGACGATGTTCTACATTCCACTGTTCCAGAACATAAAATGCACACTGCTTTGTCGCCTGTACTAACCATGCCATATTTCACAGTGAAAATTTCAGGTTTGAAATTTTCTGTTGCACTATCTTACACTTTTTTTTTTTTTTTTGGCTGTACTAGCCATGTTAAATAACAGATAAAAATCATAAATATAGCACAAATAAACTTTAAACTACAGTTGTGTCAACGAAATTGACTATGCTTTGTGTAGACAAACTTTGAATCATTAGCAAATGTAGTCCACAATGTAACTAAGGTAAGACAGTAATAAATGAGTGGGCTCACTGTGACTGATCACTCTGCTTTTGTTTGTAATACCTCATAGTAAACTTTGTTATTTTGAACTAAAATGCAAATCCTTTTGATTGGTGGCATTAATAAATGGAAAAATAATAATAATTAAGGCTGTGAATAAGCTAGAAAAGGTTATTAATACTGAAAAATATAAAATTTAATTTGTAACATTGGGATATCCATTGATATTAGATACTTGAGAAAATAAATTTTTCTAAATGCTACTTGACAACCTAATTTATATATATGTATACTTGTAACTAGCTTACTTCCATTGTTGTGAATATGACATTATTTTAATCTTTTTATCATAAAAATAATTATAGAAGCTGTGTGAATGCTTAAGCATGTACTTTTTTATGCTTTCCGTTTTGAAAAGATACGATAAATTTAAATGAAATTTCAATAATGTATTTTGTTTTTATACATATACCAAAAAATTTGGTGTATGACATGCACTTTTCCACAAAAAATTAGATAGAAGTTTGCAGGTGCATATTATACGATGGATATAAAATTGAGAGCTTTAAAAGTAAATTAAAAAAAGGTGAACATAGAAAGAAATTAGATTTCTACATATATCAAACTACTGTTTATTTAAAAGAAATAGCATTCCTTATTAACTTAAAGCGTGGTAGTTCTAGAATAGGGGTGTCAAACTCGCAGGCCACATGTGACCTGCAACGAACATTTGGCCCGGTTAGTATATCGGCACACAATAATATATAATATAGTATCAAAATTTCTACCTAAATAGGAAAGATAGTAGCAGAGAAGAGAAGTTAAGTGTCAGGACGTAAACAGTAAATTTTCATGTTTATTATAATGCACTATTCAAAATAAACCTACCTTTCTGTGAATATTGATTTTTTTTGTGTGTGAACCACCTAAAGTTAAACCTTATTTGTTTGGTCCAAAGCCTTTGAGTTTGACACCCTGATTCTAGAAGTATACTATATTTTTCTAAAGCTTGGAATAGTACCTCAAATAAATGACTTAAATACATAAGAGCATTGGGTTCGTATATTTCAGGTTTCTTAGTAAAAATGGGAGTGCATGTTATATGGTGAATTTACCTAAAAATTAAAGATTGCATCTTGAAAGTATAGGTGCGCATTATATGCTGGATTTTACAATACTATGTATTTGCCCGTTCATATCAACATAAAATCATGTTTATAAAGAAAATATAAATAGTTTATATTCCTTATAATGTAGTTAAATTTAGCACATATTTTTATTCCACAGGTCCCCTTAAATAACATGTTTGGATATTCTTCTGAGTTACGATCAGGCACCCAAGGTAAAGGTGAATTTACAATGGAATATTCTAGATACTCACCTGCTGCAGTTGATGTACAACAAGAACTTATTCAGCAGTACCAAGATGTAGCACAGAGTGAAAGAAAGAAAAATTAAATAACTTTTGTACATTTTTGTATATAATACAACCATAAAATTATTTATTTAAATTATAAGAGTAGTCTATTAATAAGAAATCTGTTATTGTTTTTTTAATTTATTTTAAATATATGTATTTATGCATAGTGTTGATGACTGAAAAGCATAATACTTAACTATGAACCTTAATTTGAAATTAAATGTTTTTAAATGCAAAAAGGGTCAGAGATAAACACCTTAACATATGCAATCAAGTTTATTTTTATTGATCATGTTAAACTGGCTAGGTTGTGCACAATTGAGATAATTCGAGTGGAGTCATATTTTATGTTGCTGTAATTTTCATACGTCATCTGCACTTGTCAGACTGTCTGGGATCTGTCCTTGTGGTTTCTTGAAATTAGATAAGAGTAAAAAATAGTTTTTTCATTTACTAGACATCAGCATGAAAAAAATAAGGTGATACATAACAATGGTGATATAAGACTGCATTAAAGAAATTTAGATTTCAGCAGCAAATTTGAAGGAAGACATACAAAATTATCATAGTGGTTCAAATATAATTAGTTAACTGAAAAATTGGGGGCTATTTCATGTATTTTTATCCTTGGCCATGTTTCAAGTCGTAGTAATATAGGATTTGTGTTGACAGAAAAAGGTATCCTAAAATGTTCAGTTACAAAGGCAACTTTTTAAAAAATTTTACTGTTGAAATTTAAAATATTCCAAACAAATGTGTAAGTGTTTAGAGTTATAAAAATAATATTTTTAAATATTGTTAAGTCTGTAATAAACCTGAGCCTCTCTCACGAGCACATAGATGTGTAGGGGGAAGGGAAGAAGAACCAGAGAATTTCATAATCGCAATTATTTATTTAGTCAAATACACTAATGAACAGCATTCAAATGAGTAGCATGGTGAAAGCAATAATCATTAAGCAAATATGCGGAATTAACTTATTTAACTCAACCTAATCTATTGTTGATTACTAACCTCAAATCTACTAATTCAACAGTGGCAAAACACCACTCTTAATCTTTACTTGTGAAAGTAAACCTTCTTCAATTTTACCTACATAGCGAATATATCTGCTCCCTACCTCCTTCTCTAGAATAACAAAACTCTGACTATATATAGTGGATCTAATCTGAATACAGTGGGTGATCAGCTAACGAACACTTTCACAAAAGATTTTTGTGTTCGGATAACGAACACTTTCAAGAAAGATTTTTTGTGTTTGAACAACGAACACATATTCGGATAATGAACAAAACGAATTCTAACGAACACTTCTCGGCTCTGGAAAAAAATTAATATTAAACATTTGTTATCATTTTGCATACAAAATAAGATCACTGAAAGGAGAAGTGTCTAAAGTATGCTTAGTATTGATAATTACTAAATGAAACTTGAATTAGCAATGAATTTAAAGGTCATTCAATAATTATTATCATGACTAAAATCAATACACACTTGAATACTTGAATTTCAATATGAATATCAATATTTTCTGACAGCTGATAAGTTATGGGCGAGTGGATTTTCTGACATGGCGAATAAATTAAGCGAATTCTTAATTTTTTCAAACTGTGCAGACTATAAAATATTAAGGTACCGATGGCGCGCTACCGCCGTAAAAATTCGTGAAATATGAGAAACGGACTAAAAATTGTTTTTCATATCTCTTGAATTATGTTGCTTAACTATTAAACTTCAAAGTCCTATTGAAAAAAAAATTCCAATAGAATATTCATACAAATTAGACCATCAGTTTCGTTTTTGATTTCATGCAAAACAGAAAATTATTTCAGTTTGCATGAAATAATTCCCCCTCCCCACGTTCATTCCCCGTCCCATTCATTGTCTTGAATGACGAATTCCAAACGGCAGACACCTTTCCAAATAGTCAATCACCTTTTAGTTGCCATTGGCAACCCTGAATGTGGTAATAACACACGTGCGGTGCTAACGTGAGCCATATCACGTAGCAGTGAGGCTCGACTCATTTTTGCATTGTCGCGTACCGCAGTGTAGCTAGTGTGCGCCGAAACTTTGTCAATTGTGTACGCTAGTTGGTTCCTGTTCCTCTTAAATTTTCGTGTGTGCTTTTCTGAACCCCTTATAAAAAAAAACTGAAAATCTGACAATATTATTGTTTCCAAATAGCATGGAGTGTCAAGGACTGTGCTCACTTTAAACACCAAGCGAGAAATGATAGCCAAAGTTGAGAGTGGACAGAAAATGGCTGATGTTGCGCGAGACAGTATGGCTTGAACAGGTCTACAGTATGCACAATATTAGCTAAGAAAGATACCATCAAGAAGACTGAAGGAGTAACGAAAATCACATCTGTGAAGCAAAGAAGTGCCAGCCATGATAAAATGGAGAGGTTGCTTTTATATAGTTTTGTTAATTGAACGGGAAATGAAACGAGATGTAACTAGTATGCCTATCATTCAAGAGAAGGCAAGAGAAATTGAAAGAACAAACTCCAGGTTCGTCATCCGAGGAGTTAGAATTCAAAGCTACCACTGGCTGGTTTACAAAGTTTAAAAGAAGGTCTGGAATTAAACATGTATTAATGCATGGTGAGTCTGCTAGTGCGGATAAAGAAGCAGATGAGAATGTCTCAAATTTCAAGAATTCATTGAAACAGAAGGGTATCGTCCACAACAAATATTTAATTGTGATGAAACTGGTTTGTTTCGGAAGCGCATGCCGAACCGTACCTACATCACGAAAGAAGAGAAAAGTGTTCCTGGGCATAAACCTACAAAAGACCAATTGACGTTACTTTTGAGAGCTAACACAAGTGGTGATATGAAGCTTAAACCACTTCTCGTTTACCACTCTGAAAATCCCAGAGCATTAAAAAAAAATTCCATAATTAAGAACAAACTGCCAGTAATGTGGAGATCGAATCAGAGGGCATGGGTAACGCAGGATCTTTTCAAAGAATGGCTATTTAAAGTTTGTGCTCCGAGCATCAAGGATTACCTTGATACCAATGACTTGCCGTTGAAAGCACTGCTGCTATTGGACGATGCACCAGGACACCCAAAGGATCTTAAAGATAATTTGTTGACAGACTTTCCCTGGCTGACAGTTCAGTTTTTACCTCCGAATACGACTTCGCTGATTCAGCCCATTGATCAGGAGGTTATTGCGGCTTTCAAGAAATTGTACACTCGCGAGCTGTTTCGTCGGTGTTTTGAAGCATGCCAATTCTCCCCTCAACAATGACTTTAAAAAAGTTTTGGAAAGAAAAATTTGACATTCTTGAAGCTATTCTTATCATTCACAAAAGGCGTGGTCAGAAGTCACACAGCGACAGTTGATTTCTGCTTGGCAGAAGCTGTGTCCTTTGTTCAAGGAGACGGAGATGATCAGGGAGACACCCCTGAAATTATGGAGGAAATTTTGACAACTGCTAGAGATCTGGAATTGGAGGTGAACGAGAATGACATAGAAGAGCTCATAATGGGACATAAAAATGAACTGACGACAGAAGAACACCAAGAAGTTTTGAATGAAGAACACCAAGAAACACAGCGAAGTGTGTCTCCTTCTGAACAAGAGGAAGACGAAAGAGAACCAATGCCGACATCTGCCATTAAATATTTTTTGAAAAAGTGGGAGGATGTCAGAGCAATGGTCTTAAAATAGCACCCAAACCAAGCTGATGTCAGTAGGGTTGGGGATCTTTACAACGACAATGCTATTAATTACTTCCGAAAAAATCCTGAAAAAGAGAGAAAAGCAATCGACATTGGACATGTTCTTCAACGCCTCATTAGCAAAAAATGAAAAGGACTGATTAATATATGCAAGACTATATGTATGTATTATTTTTTAAAAAACTGACTAAGAAATTATACATTTTTTAAAATTTAATTATTAGGGTGTCCAGAACGAATTAATCGATTTCACATAGAAGTCTATGGTGAATCGATGATCGGTTAAGGAACAATTCGGATAGCCAACTTAGTCTTGGAACGGATTATGTTCGTTAACCGATCACCCACTGTATTACGGTTTCTTCTTGAAAGGGATGGCTGTGAATGAAACGCGAATGCTAGCCCAAAGATTCCCCAAGTGGATAAGTGAGAGAACGCGTATAGATTCGTCACAACTATATACTGTAATTGCAAACGATTTAATTAATTTACTATCCTTATATACAAAAGGTTGGGTGTGTGGTCCGTTAGGCAAGAATTGCCAAACCATGCCACAATCCTTTTCTTACGGCTGTTGGTTGCCAGTCTGGAACACGGTGGGTGCAAAGGTGAAAGATAATGAAAAGATTCTCCAAAGATCAAAATCAAAGAAAGGAAAAATGATAACAAAGTTAATTAAGCGGAAATCCCTCCCGAAGCAAAACTGGCAAGGGAAGAACTGATGGATGGGGCGCTCTGGAAATAGCGAGTCGAATCAATTTGAAGTGCTGAGGAGGTTAAAAACGGCCCTGAAAAGCAGGCTATAAAATCAGTTAGTGAACATGATAAGGACTTAACGAACATCTTTTAACAATTAGTTGCCTTAAAAAGCTGTTTAAAATCTGAAATACAGAAAATCTATTCATCAAGGAGTTTGTTGAATTATTGTTATTTAATTTCAGTAATCACGCCTTCAGTTTTCTGGATGTTATTACTGTATGCTTACTACTTTTGATACTTCCGATCACAATTGCAACAGCTGAAATAAATTTTTCTAAGATAAAAATTATTTTAGAATAACTACAGAACAAGATCGGTTATCGGATTTAGCAATACCAGTGGCGCACACAAGGGGGGGGTCCGGACCCCCCAAAGCCCTTGATTTTTTTTCCGATTGATTATAATTCTAACTATATAGTACGTAAAATTTAATTAATTATTTGCTATTAATGATTAATTTTATTAATCAATGCTAATTATTTATTCAAAAACTAGTTTTTTACTGTCTTTTGTTCCCGAAAATCGACCAAATCAAAAGGAGCATGATACAAGATTGGTGAACTTTCAACCCCGACCCCCCCTTGAAAAATTCCTGTGTGCGCCACTGAGCAATACTGTCGATAGAAATAGATGAACTTAAACACCTGCAATCCTCTTCTGCTATGGGTGTTGTTATAAACGCGTTTGCCAAAAAGAAAAGAAAATATCGAGAAAGGTACCTATTAAACAACTAGGCTAATTGATAATTAATAAACTATTTTAATGTGTATGTCTATGTATACTTATTTTGGCACTTTTGAATAAGTTTTATTAATGCGATCATTTTCCAAAAAAGGGTTCCCAAGGAATTTTGATACAAGGCCCACTTAAAAAACTAGCTATACCAATGACTACAGTTACAGCCATACACATAATTTGAATATGGATTGTGACGTCCCCTTTCGAAACGAGTTTCACTCTTTCAGGACAATACTAGACTGAGGTTTGGTGCACGTGCAGCTGAGGCTCATTATTGTTTATTTAGAGTTTGGACTTTGGTGCCAGCGCGACTGGACAAACAATAGTCTGGCCATACTACTGTGGACGAGAGGGCTTCCGAGGCAGTTGACTGTTGCCTTACGTACACAATGGGCAATTGTCTTCAAAGGCAATAAAATGGCGACAGTGGGCCGAAAGAGCTTAGTATTCGGAGCATGTGTCGGACACCTGCAGGTTTGTGAAGTAATCAGGGGAGAGGATGATTGGCGGATTATGCTCCAATGGGCTCTAATGAGTTGAGGATCAGGGATCGACTCATTTGGGCCCACAAATGAGAAAGCGTGAGGGGGAGAAATGGACTGCCCCTGATGTTTTAAAAGTTCTGGAAAAACCGAAAGAGAAAAAAAAAGATCGGAAAAGACGAGGGCTGGTCGTTTTCGGAAAGCGGAAAAGGAGAGAGCTTGGAGTTTTGGATCGTGATGCTCACGATGAGTCCTAGACGCAGATAAGAAGAAACGTCTTGCGGACTGGATCGATACAAGCTGTGGAGAGAACGACTTGAAAAAGGGGCTACCATACTGGCTAGGCACAGAGACAATTTAATTCTTAATCTAGTTACCCTGTTGGAGAAAAAAAATTTAAAGTATTTTTTTACTCCCACAACCTATATGTGATGTTTTATTTCTACGCTACCTTCTCACGACGTTACAGGATGTAAAAATTAAAAAATAGGATTTACTTACATACAAAATGGATGCATTAAATTTCATTTGTTCCTTAAAAAGATGGTTTTCTAAAAAGCTTATTGAACATTAAAAAATTAAATAAATATCTAAAAATCAGAATATGATTTTAAAAGTATTTAATTACTATAAAAGGCTGAATATACCTGTATCATATGAACAGGTAAATTTTAGAATGCGAAAATTTTCAAAAAAAAAAATGTTGAAGAAATCTCTTTTTTCCCTGTAAAACAAATGAGAACGTTTTAATCAACACTGGATTTCGATGTGTTCATAGATCTCAGCAATTTTTTAAAATGATAGCATTAGATTTAGATTTGTTTGTAATTTATAGGCAATGAAAACATTATTGATAGCATTTGACTATAATTTCAGGACTTAAAACAAGAATAAACAATCACAAAATCCTTTTTTTTTTAAATTCGTATTCCGGTATGAACCCCATCTTCGTATTAAGGAAAATTTCTAAAATGCTACGATTGTGTAGAAAAAAACCAATTTTCAAATGCAAAGTAAGAAATTAGTTAAAAATGATGATCGAGGAAGTCTAATGCACATAAAATATTATACAATAATTCACAAACCGTTTTACATTACAAAAGTTTATACACACCAACTATAATAATGCACATTTATAAGACTTCCATAAAATTAGATTTCCAGTGGGAAACAAAACGAGGAAACAGGCTCTTTCTTTCAGGGCGGCTTACGTATGTAATATATTCATTCCTATAAATTATAAATACATTTTTATACTTCGGAAATTGTACTTTTTTTCGTGATTAAAAACCTTTTTGTTTCACTATATTTCATATAACAAGAGGATGGCACGACAAAGAAAATTCATTTGGGTACGAGACTTTGCGTAACAGTAGTACTGCTATAGGGTATTCAAATCCCAATGTAATTCCGTCGAATGGCCAGTCAATTCCGAGAAAACAGCGTTTGAAATTCATACTAAGCTTATATACAAGTTATTTTCTCCCTGATACAACGTCGCCGTGGAATGATCGCCAGCGTAACGGAGTACAATGGACCGGGGTTCTAATTTTCAGAATTAAATAATTTTATTTTTTTTTAAATATTCATTGATTTTTAAATGTTATTCTAAATGTTAGTAACTATTTCACTTTTTTAAAACACAGAAACAACTAATATATGGTATAACTCTACAATTACTTCTGTCACTAAAATCTAATTAATTGTATTTTTAAAATTATTACGTATACCTAAATGGCCATAAAATTTTACTTCCATTTTTAACAAAACGATTTTGTTCAAGATAAAGGCAGCTGTTTTTAAAGAGCGGGTGTTATTCTTTTAAGAAAAAATTCTTTTAGAAACAAAGAATGCTCCAATAAAAGGAGAAATCATTATGATAGCAGATTTTGATTTACAATACAACTTTGTTAGTTTATTTCTGGATTTTTAAGAGAGTTTGTAGTGTTTCAATAGATATATTATTTTACATAGATCACATAAAATATAAATAGTGTGAATATTTTATATTGAAGATGTCTGTGTGAATAAAGTTATTGTTTTTTATGATAATTATCACTCAGGTTCTTGTATATAATAAAAAAAATATGTAAGACACAGTTAACTTTTTACTTATATTTATTTAACTTTATTATAATTTAATTTATTTTTACTTTTTACTTATATTTATTTAACTTTATTATAATTTAATTTATTTTTACTTTTTACTTATATTTATTTAACTTTATTATAATTTAATTTATTTTTACTTTTATTTATTTAACTTTATTTATTATTATTTAATTTTTCACTTTTTATTTATAATTATTATTATCATAACTATTCGTTGTTTTGTGTTTTAAAAAAATAAAATAGTTACTATAATTATATAGAATATCATTTAAAAATCAATGTGAATCTTTTTTAAAAAATAAAATTATTTAATTCTGAAAATAAATAATAAAATAAATTGGAGAGAGAAAAAATAAAAAGGAAGTTGGCGCTCGCGGGAATAGAACCCAGGTCCATTGGATAGTACTCCGATACGCTGACGATCATGCCACGGTGACGAATAAGGAAGAAAATAACTTGTATATAACGTTAATATGAATTTCGAACGCTGTTTTCTCGGAATTGACTGGATCGGCCGCGGTAGCCGAGTGGTATAGGTATCGGACTGTGGCTTGCTTTGTCACAGGTTCGAGCCCAGTACCACTAAAGACCCGCCGTGTAGGGCAGCGATGCACGTTAAATCTGTCGAGAGCTGAAACGTCCTCCCGTTGGTGTGGTGTGGTAGTTAGGAGAGGGGGGTGCCAGCTCAGGTGTCGTCCACGTCACTTGACCATGGTTCAAAATTACGTGGTCCGTCGCCAAAAGCCCTCGTGTAGCTGAACAGTGTGACGTTAATATTCAATCAATCAATCGGAATTGACTGGCTATTTGACGGAACTACATTGGGGTTTGAAAACCCTATAGCAGTACTACTGTTACACAAAGTCTCGTACCCAAATGAATTTCCTTAATCGTGCCCTCTCCTTGTAAGAAGAACAATAATCAAAAGTACAAAAGAAAAAAAAAGTGATAAAGAATGCAAAAAAATAATAACTCATCTCTTCAAATTATCGATTGATAAATTTAATACAATAAAATGAAATTTTCCCAAGTAAAAAGATTAATCTTGTCAAAAAATAATTAGAAAAAATAAACACAATAAAAGTTTATGAAGCACTTTTTCTCCTATAGACAAAAACATATTAATGTAGAGAGCATAAAAAAGAATAATTTTAAATTTGCGATTTTAGTTGTAAAAATTCATTCTGGAATACTTTTTTAATTGCAGAACAATTAATGAAAATGATCAACAACAAAGAATTCTAACTGAAAAATAATTTGGAATACGAAAAATTATCTCTTCAGACAATCTATTAATTTAATTTAATAAAGCATACTTTTTTCCGCACTTACCAAATTTCTGTAAGAAAAAAATATTAGCAAAAATAACAATAAAATGTAACTATGCAATATTTTTTTTATATTCAGAAAACAAATTTAAGCAAGAACAAAAAAAAAAGAATGGGAAAAATCAAATTTAAATTTGTGATTCTAGTTTTAAAAATTGAATTGCAAACGATGCAGTTTAGTAACAAAAAAATTTCAAGTTTTTTTTTTTTTTTTTTGAAAGTACAAACAGGTAAAAACAAATTCATTACTGCGTTGGCAATTACAATTTTTTTTAAAGTAGGAATAGTGAAGCGGGGAAGAAAAATTTAATCTTTGTTGGCAAAACGGAAAATAGAAATTTATACCTTCAACGGCAATACGGAAGAAAAAAAATAATTCTAGCGATGGCAAAACGGAAATAAAAGTATTAATTCTAGATGGCAAAACGGAAATAAGGAATTTAAAGCGAGATAAAAAAAAAAGTAAACGGAAATAAGAAATTGTGAAATAATTTTAAAATAAAACGAAACAAACACACACATTTAGGTCATTATTATGACAAAAAGTAAAAAAAAGCAATACAACTTCGATTGTAACAATGTAGTTGAAAAGGTAAGGAATTTTCGAATAACTGTAAAGTAAGAAAACGTAATTTTACATTTAAAAAATAAAAATCAGTAGTGATTAAGTCATAATTTTTAAGTATAAAGTATTTATGCTTAATAAAATTCAATAGTTTATAATTATTTTTTATTTATTATTAAAATTTAGTTTAAAATTAGTTTGACTTTTTTAAAATTTTCGTTGAAAGGAAAAACATTTATATCATTTATGCGCTTTTATCTATGTATATTATGTATTCATTGAAATTCTCTATTTGTAACTCTTATATATTTTTATACTTATTTATTTTTTCTTATATTTATTCTGGAATTTTAACTCATTAGTACAGTGCTTCTCAAACTTTCAATACTGGCGTCCCCCTTTTCAATCACAATTTTTATCGCGCCCCCCTTATACATAATAATTTACTGAATGCAATAATAATGCACTTTTACGATAAAGCAACAATAATTATTATAAACCGTACAAATTCATGACATAAGTATTAAATTTTGTATATGTTACTTTTAAGCAAAAAAAAGATAAGTAATAGGATAATTACTAAGTTATTTTTCCTTTCTCTGATTTTTAAATTGGAACATATTACAAAATTCAGTGGTTGCTTAGAAGACAAAATATAGATATTAGCTAAATATAGAAAATGAACTCAGAGGGTCAATTTCTTATCTTAAAACTCCTTTCAAAAACTTTGCTCTGTAAGACAAGCCCATGGAAGTAGCTAATAATTATTAAACTTGTTCTTAATTTAGTATTAATTAATTAGTCATAAAATACTCTGTGCACCACTCATACATTAAAAGCAGTGTTTCTCAAACTTTCAATACTGGCGACCCAATTTTCAATCATAATTTTTGTCTCGTCCCCCTGTACAACAATAATGTATTTACTGCAATAAAAATGCACTTTGAGAGAGAGACGCTAAAGTTACAATACGATCTTAATTATAAACCGTACAAATTAATACGATAAGTGTATTAAATTTTGTGTATATGTAACTTTTAAGTAATATATATTTTAAGAAAATTGCTTAAAATATATATTACTTAGAATTATGTTATTTTTCTTTCTCTAATTTTTAAATTGGAACAGATCGCAAAATGATGTATTTAATTAAAGATTTATTTCCTTCAGCATTCATTTCTCAAAGTACAAATGTCATTAGAAAAATAGTCTAGTCAATGTCGCTCTCTATCATATCCATCACATCTGGCATTATAGGGTACGTTTGCGTGAGTCTGGGCAACCTATCGGACGCCTGCGCAAAACATGTAAAAATGCTTTTCTTCGTACAATCCCAGTCAGTTTTGGTCGACTCGATACTCCTATAGCTACCGAATCTAGCTTGAATGTACATTTTTTAAATTTCCACGTTAATTGTAATTCACGGTAATTAAGTATTTACGGCAGTAGATTAAAACAATATCATACATACATTTTTAAGTCGTAAGCAAACATTCGACCATAATAAAAAATCAACAAGTACACAGACGAACGAGCATGGTTCCGAAAATTAAATCAAGGCGATATTCTCAAAAATACTTAAATTTTGGATTTACCACTACTGAAGTAAATGATGGAAAAAAAGCCCCAGCTCGATATGTGTTAAAACTTACAAATCTGTAGAACAACATGTGAAAGTGGTTTTTAAAACATGTAAAATCATTTAGCTATGTTGGCAAAGAATTTTAAAAAGTATTTTCTGGATGAGGACAGCTTGGTAGCAAGTTACGAGTGGATTAGGGATCTATTTCTAAATACTCCAGAAGGGCTCTCAACTTCCAAAGAAGAAATCTTCATAGATTTCACATCCAGTGAAAAATTAAAATGCAATTTTGTAATAAATCGCTCTTTGAATTTGGGGTAGAGGTGGATGAGGAATTATCTGTACTGAAAACAAAAGCACTTCGTATACTATTACCATTTTCAACATCCTACCTTTTTCAAACCGGATTTTCTGCAGTGGATGCCTTGAAGACAAAATATAGATCTCAGCTAAATATAGAAAAATAACTCTTTAAGTGTCAATTTCTGATATTAAATCTTCCTTTGAAAAACTTTCCTCTACAAGACAAGCCCGTGGAAGTCCCTAATAATTATTAAACTTGTTCTTAATTTAGTAATAAGATTGATTGATTGAATATTAACGTCGCACTGTTCAGCTGCACGAGGGCTTTTGACGACGGACCACGTAATTTTGAACCATGGTCAAGTGACGTGGATGACACCTGAGCTGGCACCACTCTCTCCTAACTACCACACCACACCAACGGGAAAACTTTTCAACTCTCAACAGATTTAACGTGCATCGCTGCCCTACACGGCGGGTCTTTAGTGGTACTGGGATCGAACTCGTGACAAGGCAAGCCACGATCCGATACCTATACCACTCGGCTACCGCGGCCAAATTCAGTAATAAGAAATTCTTTATAAAATACCTTCTTCAGTACTGATACATAAAACGTGTATGCTGGCTGAAACACCGACTCTTCGCACGAGTTCATTTTTTAAAAAATAAAACATTATTCTTGATATAATAGCTGTACTGTAAGGAGAGTAAAACTGCGTGCACGACATTGTATACAAAAATGTAAAATGATTTTTTTTTTTTTTTTTTAGATAAATGCTATAATTGTAAATAACTGATTAAAAGAACTGTAATTTTAAACCTCACACAATTAGCATTTAGAATTAATGTTAAATTATGAAAAAGAATATAAAATTTCGATGAAGAATAATTGTGTTACTTTTTAACATTTAAAGCGAGAAGACTTCAAAATGTTTTAACCCGGGAGCAGGCGCGTACTCGATACTAACATTAATGGTAGTGCGAAGGGGACTCAGTCACCCCAATCATTTGTTTAGAATTATTTTTACTGTACACGATACAAATCGGAATTCTAGTGAATATTTTAATTTATAGAAAGTATACTTACCTTCTTTCAAGGACTATTCAATTCTTTGATGATTTGAGAAAAAATCCAATGAAACTGAACTAAAATGATTCAAAAGTACAAGACCATAATAAAGGACGCAAATCAGACACTTTTCAATTATCCTACAGAAATGTTAAACTAATCAATTCTTTTCCAAATATCGCAAAACTCAATTATTTACAATTTCCCTAAGCGAAAAGCAAACGCATAAAAGATGGGAGGGAACTAATATTGATAATAACCATACCATAAGATTGAAGGTCAATCAAATGATTAGCAAACGTACTATGCAGCCTGGCTGAAAAGTGAATCATGACTTCCTTTTCTTTTTCTACAACTAATGTACAGTATTTCAATAATAATTACAGTGGTGAATTGTTTATCTTGGAATTTTTCTCATGGTCTGGGTTTCGTTTTTTTTTTTAACGAGTAATATTTTATGTTAAAACGTAATAAAAAAATCTCTCATTGAGGAAATACAGCAAATTAAACAAAACGTTTTTTTTCTTTAATTTGACTTTGGGATCAAAGATAGCTATTTGATGACGGAAGAAAGCCAGATAATAAACATAAATTATGTCAGTGTTGTTGTATGTATTTTTTTTTATTATGGAAGAAAGCATTTTGTTTTACTTCTCTTTCCGGTTATTTTTTTTAAAAACAAATCTTTAAATTTTCGATACGCTCGCGCCCCCCTTGTAGGGTCATCGCGCCCCCCAGGGGGCGCGCCCCACACTTTGAGAAACACTGCATTAGTACATTATTAAATATGACGAAAAGTTGTGTGTGAAGGTATAGATTCGAACCGGGCACATTCCGTTCCGAACGCCAGTACTTTATCGATCACGCGTGATGTCTAAGTACTGATTTTACTTAGATACCGCTACATTACTCTCCCACCAGTGAGGTGGATAGGCGAACGATTTTCCCCCCGTTTGTTTGTTCTTGGAGAGAGAGCTTGTTTTTTATTTATTTATTTTATTCTCTCTCTCTCTCATTCATTTATTTTTATTCTTATTTATTTTTCTTGCTGAGATGAGAGAAAGATGATCTATCGTTTGTTTCGGAGAGAGTATATGTTTTTTTTTATTTATTTATATTTTTCTTCTTTTATTTTTATTTTTTTTCACTCTCCCTTATTTTTTTTTATTTATTTACTTTTTCTTGCGGTAGATGGCGCCATTACAGTTCAGAAAGTTGCGTTTTCTTACTTCAGTCCAGGGTCACCGATGTAGGTATAGATTCGAACCGGGTACCTTCCGATCCGAACGCCAATACTTTATCGATCACGCCAAGACGATCGTCTTCGCGTGATGTCTAAGTATTGGTTTATTTAGATACCGCTACATGTGTATGCAATAATAATCTTTTCCATTAGTATATTAGAATTACGAATATTAAGGAAAATTTAACTATAGGAATATTTGATTATAAAACTGTAATTTTTTCTGTTCTTCAAAGAGAGGTTTTTTTTTTTTTTTTGACGTGAAACGTCTTTAAAATCGCGCCGAAACATACGGGTACCAGGTTCAAAAAGTGGACCGTAACGAAAAGGTCTATATCATCGTACCTTAATAATTACAAAACTATTAGTCCTAGAAACAAAAGTGTGGTGTGAATATTTCACTTATATAGTCAGCTCGCTGTTATGACCTTGAGTCCGGGTCTGAGTCGAGCGGGGCGGCGGGGGAGGGGTACTGCGTTAACTGTGCGAAACCGGTGCTCTCGCTCGTTTCTATTCAGTGTAACTCGTGACTCCGACTTGATAGCGCGGTGATTCTTTCGTGTGTTTATCAAGATTATTGAAACCGATTGATTCATACAAAAATAAGTGTAATTTGGACAGTATTTATATTAAAAATAACCAGAAAGTGATAAAAAATATATAAACATTTGCTATGTCGGCCTCAACTCGTGCAAGAGCCAGCCAGAAATATAAATCACGGCTATCGTTGGAAAGAGGGCCACACACAGGTACTCCAATGTCCGGCGCCGAGCGAGCGAGACGGTTTCGGGAACATCGCAAAGCCGACGCCGCGAGGAACTTTTCTGCTGCCGCCAACCTCGCGAGCACCTCTACTTCTGGAATACCTGTACTTATGGACGTAACGAATTAACAGACAATCGATATATCTATTGGATCTTCCACGGAACTGAGAGATCTTAATATCAGTAGAAGTGAAGCAATGCAAAATCATTGGCGACATCGACGACGGCAATTAATTTTGATCGCATCTGCTTTCAATGCACAAAGTTTGGTTGCCCATGCAGGAGACAATGAAAGCGATAATATATTGATGAACTCCGATGATATGGTAATTAGCGAGACTTGGATGAATTGCGCGAACACTGTGATGATCAATGGCTTCGAACTAAGAGCAAGTAATAACACCGCACTTAAACATCGTACACATTGTCCGTCTACCTCATCTGAATTGCCGGTGCGAGTTTCTGCAGCCGGAGGTTCTGCAATCTACAGAAACCTACAAAGCTCCACGAACTGTAGCGAAATCATAGTAAATGCCAACAAGTCATGCGGAAATTCAGTCTTGAGAAAACATAATGTCGGAGACATATGCTTGGTGGACGTTAAAGTCGAAGATCTTACGCTGTTTATCCTCGGTGCCGTATATATATACATCCTAAGGCGTCGGCTGAAGCTGTTAAGCTATGTCTTTATCAATCACTCCTGCCATATTCAGCAAACTTAACAAAATTAATACCGAACTCTCAGCCAGACTTGGAGACTCCAATCGTTCTATGCGATCCACAACAGCGATTTCAATTGCAATCCACAACAGAACAGCTATCTTGTACATTCACCATAAATATTAATGTTGACATTATGCCGTATGTTTCTTATTTCACATATCACAGACCTATGTTAAATAAAATCGTTGTCGAATATTAATTGTAATAATAATTTATGTTTCTATTATGTATCTGTTCTTTTTTATTAAAATACTTAAAACACCGTCAATCCTGTTTTTATTTATTTCAATCTTTTACTTTAAAAGCGATTCGCTAACATAGACGTTTCACGTGAAAATCAACGGCTGTGTGCCTCAGCACAGCCCAGCCCGATTTTTTTTTGTTTATCAAACGATTCCGAAATAAAGTCATTCTTTTATACTTAGTTTTGAAACTAGCATTTTGTCATTCTAGCAGAATGTAAGATTATTAATGAAAATGGATTATCAATGAAAGTTAATAGATTTTTAAAAAATTTTAATGAAAATTTATTCGAGAAATTACAGTAGAAGATTTTGCAGCAGATCCATCACTCTCATTTAGGTATATTTGATTTGCACTAATTAAACGTTCAGAAACATCTCTATGTATGTATCTCTACATATATTTTCGTGCGAAATCTGAAAGTTTTTGAACTTTTTTTTACTTTTCAGGTAAGAAGTTTAGTTTATATACAGATCCGCTAATCTCGGAAAAAACGTAGTTCAAGGAAAACAGATTTTTTCAACATTTTCGGTTATCCCTGCACAAGCTATTTTAACCACTGACTTTTCTGGGTGTTTTGAATTAAACTTATTCAAATAAATAAATAAATTTTTAAAAATGTCAAATAAATTTTCAAAGTCAGTATCTGAATTTCCGAGTAGTTTTTAAACTGGAGTTTTGATTTATAAACGTTTTGAACACCGATTCCTTTGTTTAACATGTTTTTTTTAATACCCGTTGTTCTGCGAAGAAAATATATGCCAAACAGTTTGATATCGGCACTTAATTTTTTATAGAGTTTTATTAAAAACATTATATCTAATATGGTTTTGCATAGACAAAGCCGGCCTTCTCCACAAAAAGGTCCTAATTTTTTTTTTTTTATAAAATTTAAAAAAATACGATTACGAACATATATTAATAATAGATATTTATTTACTGTATGATTTTTTTGTTTTTGCTAACATATTAATTACTTCAAAAAAATTACAATTTCTTTCAATTTTGCTTCAATGCTAAGTACAGCAAGTGCATTTGAGGGTTTTGCACACATGCTTGACCCAAGATAATTCTTTATTAATTTGAATTTGCTGAAAATGGGCTCAGCATTTGCTATAGTAACTGGCAATGTAAAAGAAAGTCTGAACACAGCAAACACATTTGGAAATACCTCATTATAATTATTATTTAGAATTTATTGGAATATCTTGTGCGTTACTTCAGTGTTTCTCAAACTGTGGGGCGCACCCCCTAGGGAGCGTGATAACCCTACAAGGGGAGAGGGCGGGAGCATATCGAAAATAAAAGGTTTAAAAAATTTATTTACTGGAATGAAGTAAACAAAATACTTTCTGACATATAAAAAAATACGCATTTACACTGATATAATTTATATACATCAACTGCGATATTACTTAATCAAAAATAAAAGTTTCCTCTGATACGTTCATTAACTATCTGATTCTATAACTAAATAAAAAACATTTTGTTTGATTTGATGTAATATCACGATGAGAGATTTTTTTATTACGTTTTCTTTTTAAACCTGAAGTACTACTCTTTCAGAAAAAAAAACTCAGAGCCAGAGAAAAATTCTAGGGAGATAAAAAATTTATCACTAGTATTATTATTGAAATGTTTCACATTAGCTGTAGAAAGAAAAGGAAGACTTATTCACTTTTGTTTAAATTAAATATTACTTAAAAGTGATAAATACAAAATTTAATACTTATCTTGTTAATTTGTACGGTTTATAATTAAGATCGTATTGTAGCTTTAGCGTCCCAAAGGGCATCATTATTGTATAAGGGGGCGAGATAAAAATTATGATTGAAAATTGGGTCACCGATAGTGAAAGTTTGAGAAGCACTACGTTACTTCCCTTTCATTCAAAATCCAAACCCATAACAAACCAATTTCCTGGATTAGCTTTTCACACCACATTTTTTCATAAAATTTACAAAGTTTTCTAACAATTTTTCTAATTTTTCATAACACTGATTCATTTAAAATCAAAAGTAATACTAGGTATATTTTATTAATAAAGCTAATTTTGAACAATATTGCAAACCATACCATACCATTAAAAATAAAATAAATAGTGCTTTTTGTATTGAATCCAATAAATATTTAGCTTCGAATAGCGCTGTATTATCGATACTTACAATTATAAGTTTTTACAGTTTAGATGTGAATCCTCGGGTTGAGTGTGTGTGTGAGGTTTGACTCAATCCCCTCAAGTCAAATAACAAAAACTGAACACTCCCACCATCAAGAATTAGTTTAAAGATTGTCGCAATTCAAAGATTTACAATAATAACGCTTAAGACGAAATGTTCTTTTATTCATCTTGACAATTATAGGAATATTTTCAATATTATATGTGCACAAAAACACATTTTAGTTTTTTTTATCAAGTTGGGGGCCCCCTCAACCACGGGCCCGGTGCATAGCATCCGCTGCATCTCCCAGATGGCTGGGCCTGGAAATAAATGACAAATTAAGAAAAACCACAAAAAAGTTATGAAAAAAGAATTAAAACTTCAGAACCGATACTACAAAACTATATTCCAATAAAAAAAATGTATGGAGCATGCGCGAAAATGCGCTGATACGATCTCACCTTTACGGATGAGAAATCGGCTCGGTTACCATACTTGGAGCGCTTATCAATCTCGGGAAAGGTACAAACAAACTAATCGCGCCAACCAGTGGTCTGAAATTTAGCCTAAATAAAGATGTGGGCCAAAAGATCCCATCCAAAACTTTAATAAAACACAACAATGATATTTAAAATTTTTCGTTATTTAAAAGGCAAAAAAAAAAAAAAGAAAAAGAAATCATCTTGCTCCTTTGATGTAGTTCCGGTGTTGTTCTATAAAACAAGCCTTATCGAAAAAAATTGAGTTTCAGTGTGATGGCAACAACCTGTGTTATACAAGCATAAACAATCACTCAAAATGCAGTTTGAATGGTTGTTTATTTAATTTCTTTTTATGCACGTATCGTTATTAGAATAAGTTAAGTTGAAATCTTTGAAAGTAAGTGTCATTTTATTAATATGGTAATAAACATCTGGTACTGTGACATGCAGTTTTTTTACTACATTTATACAAATCAATTTTAAGTGATGCATTCTAATGAAAATAGACCATTCCTTATAATGATTGGATAATTGTGTTTAGATTATAAGGTTTGTTCCTATTTTAAAAACAAATGATTTAATTCAAAGATGTATCTCCTTTCTTAATAAATTTACAGTGTGTCTCTGATTTGTCCAGATACTGATACAAAAAGAATACATCACAATAATTATATTATACTAGCTGCATGGCCCGGTGTTGCTCGGGCGTTTTCGAGTCTATTACTTTTTGCCCATTAAACTTTCCACATGTTCTCTCGGTGTCAGCACTTCCTGATGTGTGTGTGTGATTTCTATATGAATACCATTATTTTATGAGTGCTGGTAGTAGATTGGTGTCGATATTTTAACATTATCTGTCATATCATACATTATATGTGATTGTATGCAAGATGGCAAACTGTGACAATTTAATTCAATATCACAAAAAAGCAAGAATTTGCGATTATTGAGATGCATCTTTGAATGTACCAAATTGCACATAATATGAAACAAACATAATTATAACTGAAACAAAACATCATCATTAAATTTTTTTAATTAAAATGTCAAATATTAATTACAAAAATTTAACTACCATGAGCCATGGATAGCTTAAATTTCATCCCATTTCAATGCTGACTGAATGGGCCCAGACCTTATACATTAAACATTGAACCACAATTCCATTTTCTTTTTTTTTACTTGCCACAAATAATACATTTTCTGTCATCTAAGTACTATGATTCTAGCTCATGAATGCCAGTATAAAAAATTTAAAATGAATATATTTAGTATTTAGAATCAAGATGTTGTAAATCAAGCTGTTTACTTCACCAATTTATTATTTTTTTATGTGGGATTTTTAGCACTTTCATTGTATGTTTTGCTAGCTTCAGCCTTCTCCAATTATTGCTATTTTCATTTACCTTCTTTTTCATTTATCTCTTTTTTTTCCCCTTATGAGAAGTGCATTTTTCTCTGGAATAATAATAAGGTGCAATGAAAGTTGCTTCTAGGTGTTCTTGAAATGTTCCTCTGCATGATAGGATGTGATAAAAGATTTGAAGCCACACGTGCCTTAAGAGTAAATGACTATCTGATAAAGGAGGAATTCCTCCAGGTATATGTAGATAAGATGAATTAATCTTATCACAATCATTACTAGGCAGAGGGATTTGAGTTTTTTTTTTTTCGACTTCATTGGGTATTTCAATTGTGAAAGAAGGAGCAAAATCTTCTTAATTGAAATCTTCTATTGAAAAGCTCAGTTTCTATTACTGCTGATCTCTTAATAGCTGTCCTTGCATTCACATCCTGGAAATAAGTTTTCCGTAGTTAAAAAGTCTTAACATGGAATAATCATCATAAATCAGTTGAAAAAAATGTCTACTCTATGTAATAACAATGCTACTGAGATAAAATAAAACTCCATATAGGAAGGGTCTAAGTGACAGTGAAGTAAGGTGATAAATGCACAAATTTATTGGGATAGGTTCATCTTACTTGACTTAACAATTTTCATTTCTAAAAAATATTCAAGGATATCAGCAGATCAGGAAACAAAAATATATGACCCATCACTGAAAATGTCTTGATCAGATTATCACATGTATTAATCAAAAATGATTTGTAAACACTATCCTTTACTAAGCAGCTACTAAAAGTTATATCAGAACCTTGCAAAAACACTTTTACAAATATTACAAATCACACAAATGTAGAGATCGAATCTTTTAGTGGGACATGAGTAGCTGATTGGGTAAATTCCTAGGAGAGCCCCCACCCTTGGCGCCAAACCGGAAAAAGCGCCAAGCGAAAACGAAATGGTGCCAAGCAAACCCGACAACGGTGACAAGTAAATATAGCAGTATAAAATGGATGCGCAATGAAAATATATGTAAACAATACAGAAATTTAACATTTAAGATAAAAAATATAACAACAGCACTTACTTTGTTATTGTTGATCCTTCCCAAGTGGAGGGTAAAGTGTAACAACTGCTTTTAAACAATTCTGGAAAGTCTCGTCGCTGAGTGAGTGATCGCGAGAGCGCCGCCATAAATACTCAGCGAGGTAATGGTCGAACATGCCTTCTGCGTGGCTGGTGTGATTACGGAGAAAACGTTTTATTGCCGACCATGTACCCTCAATTGAATTTGTATGAGCACCGGTATCAGGATCTTTAAAATATACACTATGATTCACCTCCAAATGCTTAAAACCCTCATCTGACAAACATTTATACACCTTCCAACAATCAGAAACAATCGTACTTCCAGGCAGGACGCATTCTTTAATCACACACAGATTAACCACGAATTCTTTCTTATACTTCTGCAAACATCATGCGTATTCACACCTTTTTTTTCGACATCTCCATTCAAATCCATCCAAAACAACACTCTTTCGTTCATTTAATCTCATTTGCTCATTACATTTAGGACATTCATAACTTGAAGCAATTAATCCTTCTTTCATACACCATTCAGTCAATTCTTTCTTGCCTCTAGCATTCAATAACGTAAAAAATTCTAATGTGTATTCACTTACAAGCGCAGCCATACTTTCAACCCGGTGCCCAACAACAAAATGAAATTTGAAATGCGCGCCCACAAATGACGAAAATTCTAGAAAAAGTTAGGGTTGCCATATGTTGTATTTAAAAGCAAGGTTACCATGACGGCGCAATTATCGCCAATCAAAGTAATTCGCGCCAAGGGTGGGGGCTCTCCTAGGAGTGAACCGCTGATTGCTAGAAATCTCTAATGATACTGGTTCAGGCCTGTCAGCATAATTTTTGTGGAAAAAATACAATAAGTACAACATATATCTTACCCGATACCTCCCTATTTATTATTAATGGATCTAATGGTCCAAATTTTGCATAACATTTCATAATTATAAAGTAAAAAGGTAAAATTTTTTCTCACCTTTTGGTCAGTGTGGATTATTTTAATGGCTTACAATGGGGGTGGCCCACCTTGAATAATTTTACGACCTGGGAAATTCGTTAAAACTTTACAAAATATGACTATTTTGTGCAATATTTTTTGTTTTTAGTGCAGTGTTATGTAACAAATAAGTCCCATAACTGTTTCTATTTTATCAAGTTGCTTTGGTTTCTATACATACTTAGAAGTGGGTAGTATTGCATTGCAGCATTTAAAAAATTTGAGAAATCTGGCACAAAAAGTTATGAGCGCTATTGGATCAACTTACACCTGCAAATCGTTTTTGCCGGAAATGAAATTTATCAATCATAAATTGCACTCAAACTTAACAGAAGAAGACCTGCAATATCAATTATTATGTACAAATACACACATTTGAGATTGATTTGCAAAAAATAAGTGAATGTGTTGAGAAAAAATATCTCACTAATTAAATTAAACATTATTTTATCATAACATTATTATATTATCTATGTTTGTGTACACGAAAAATAAAGAAAACAATAATACTAATTCATTCTGTTTAATATTTTCACTTCAATAAATGTATGTTATGGGTCCAAATCTGATTTTAGGTTATATATTTTTATATGAAGCCTGCAAGATTATAATGTTTTCCTTGGTGGCCTGCAAGATCATTTGGGTTGGTCACCCCTGGTTTACAAAATAACTCTGCTAATAGCATTTTTAGGAAAAATTAATTATAAATATTTTTTTTCAATTCCAAAAGTCAAAACTCAAGGGTGACAGGTTCTTAACTTTGAACCATATATTACATTCTAAGGTAAGAAATATTTTTCCCCAAATACAAAACAATATTTATCTCCCACCTTTATGTCTTCTTGAAGAGCTAATACAAGTAGTGAAGCAGTGACTATTTCACCACTAAAAAGTTCTACATCATATTCTGCAATTTGAGAAATGTTGTTTGTTAACCCTCTCACTGCGCATCCCACGATTTTTACAGGCAAAGTACACATATAACTATGCAGAAAGAGGGTTAAGGCTTGATACTTCATTACACAATATGACAAGTTAATTGGTAACTTCTGCCATAAAGTCTTTTAATTTTCATATTAATAGCATTATAAAAACTAAATTGTGTACAAAATAATTTAAATTGCTGGATTGTATTCATTTAGAGATATCTATCGTAAGATATGATGCACGTTTTAAGTATTCTATCCAAATGAATCTGATGCTCCTAAAATTCATATTAATCTAATATGATTGTTAATGGAAATTTCAGTTTGTTTTATGATTAACAAATACCATAAAATTCGGTGTGTAATGCACTTTTAACACAAAAAAATATGATTTAAATGTACTGGTGTACGTTATACCCTGGGTATAAAAATGATAGCTATAAAAATAAAAAGAGAAGCATTAAAGAAAATTGGACTTCTACATTGATCAAAATACTGTTTATGTAAAAGTAATGACATTCCTTATGGAGTTGTAGTTCTAGAAATATACTAGTTTTTAAAAACGTGGGATAATATCTTGAATAAATTATTTGAAAACGTATGAGCAGTGCATACTTACGTTTCGTGTTTCTTCATAAAAAAGGGGGCATACATTATACACAATGAATATACCTAAAAATTAAAAAATGTATCTTGAAAATAAAGGTTTGTGTTATATATACACACCAGGTTTTACAGTACTTTTAATAAAAAATTAATTATTGCTATTTATTATTGTTATTGTTTAAGAATATTGTATTTTTTCTTTATCTTAGATGTCATCTAAAATAAAAAGAAAAGTTACTGTTGAAAATAGTAAAGATGATAGTGATCAGCCTAGAAGACCAAGTGTGTTTGAGCGATTGGGTCCTGGAGCAGTTAACATAGCAGCTCAACCAACAGATGTAAGTTTTTGTTTTATGTTTTAAATGTTAAGAAAATATATTAATCTTTTATTTATTTATTTTAGTAAGTTTTACTGAGATTTTAACATACGTTATTTTGTGAAAATTTACTGATTATTATACATTATATAATATTTTATACCATGAATGACATATTTTTTTAAAAAGGCAAGACATTAGGTAGCTGCAAGTTCAAATATCCTAGCTTTGTTGTGAAAATGTGATTTTAAAAATGTGTAATTGATATATGGAAAAATTCTTTCTCTTATTTGATTAGAATTCAACCTTTTAAATGCTATCCTACATTAGAAAAATAACACAAATTATCCATTGATTAAAATTGGATTAAAACTCAAATATAAGTGCAATGGGGTAAACTTCTAAACAGAGGTTGATATTATCTAAGTACTCTGTCTAGCAAATCAACTACTTTCTCATTGTACATTTTTATAGATTTGGCTGAGAAATATAAATTTTCCTTTTTTTTGTGCTTGACAAAATTTTGTTGTTTTAATGAGAGGTTCTTGTGTTGAATTTTTGGATGATGTAGTTACTACAGCACTGTCTTTCCAACAGCAAATGAACACTTGTGCATCACTTTGGTAATCAAAATTTCCTCTTTGTCATTTTGAAATTTCTTTTGGAGGTTTCAGAGGAAATTTTCCTGTTCAAAAATCCAAAATTGCTCATGTTGCTTTGAAATTTTTTTCAGATAGCTCTATATGCAATTGTGATGAAAAAAGGTTCCAATGCAAATTTCAGCTTCTCTGAATTGGATAAAAGTTCCCAACTTTAATTCCCGGAACAGATTTTTTTAACTTTCTCCGCCATTAATTTTCAAAGCCTATGGATAGCCATCATCAGAACACTACATCTATATTTTATAGCCAAACAAAATCGGTTTTCCTTTTATAAATATTTTAGCTGATTGATGATCATAATAGGAACCATTAATTCACCTATACTCAATTTAAAATAGAAAATACTGTGCTGGTGTAATTTTTCTGTCCATTCTTTATAAGAGGAAGAAACTTTTCCTATTTTATCTTCTAATGCTAACATGATATTATCTATAATATGAAACATATATATACATCTATAATATTGATAACTGTGCTTTAAATATAATATTTAATGCACAGAGGCTAATGGTTCCACACATTAATTTTTTTTTCTTTAAAAAAGGTAGTTTTAAATGTTAAAAATAAAATAAAACACTTTTATCAATTTCATTTGTCATGTCTTATGTTTATTTTATCAATGCATATATGAGTGTTAACATTTGATTCTGAAAAATTGGACCATTACAAGAAGTTGATAAATGCACCCTCCTTCCTAATGCATTTAAAAATATTTTTTCCTTTGTTTTACTGAACATAATATAATTTTGTAATACACTTCTTCATTTACATACCACATCTAATAAAAATATTTCTTGAATATAAAAATTTTACATACATAATGTGAAATAATGCATGTTATCTTTAAAAAATCTAATAAAAAGAATAATCTTTATTTATTTATTTTCTTTTACATTTAAAACTACCTTTTTTGAAAAAATTAGTCATTTTTATCACTTTCATTTTTCATGTTTTACTTTTATTTTATTAATGTACCTATGGCATAACTTCCATTGAAATAAGTAATATAAAACAAAAAAATTAAATCGATTCCTACTTAAGTCAACGAAGAAACTTTGAAAAAATATATTGTACTGAAGCTTTTACTTATATAAATACAGTAAGCTTGTGCAACGCCGGGCCATACAGCTAGTATTGATTGTATTGCATGTTCCTTTGTAATTGTTCACCATGTACTGGGTGATACACACAAAGCAGTAGTAATCCAAACTGTCCTATATCATTTTCATCTGTAGTAAAAATATCTTCCTTTTGCTTTGCATACACTTCTGCCATATTTGCTAAAAAAAACAGATATTCTATTGGTATAAAGTTTTAAAAATTTTAACAGTGGATACAAGTAATTAACTCCGGAAACATTTCACTATTATTTTAAATTATTTTCATTCGTTAAAATTCTCTTTTAAAATTTACTTTTTTTCTCAGCAATATTGAATGTTTTTCTCATTTAACTTAAAGGCTTTGCATCAAATTCAGCCTTCTGTGGGAAGTTGAAGGCTCTCTTCAGGATCAAATGCAGTTTCATGAGATATTTCCTTGTCATCTATGTTTGTAAAAATTTCAGTTTTACCACAAACATCTGCATACAAAACAAGTTAAAAACTATCTTATATATATCTTTATTTATCTCCAGTCAAGGATCAATTTTTTTTTCTGAAGGTAGTTGGTAAGTATCCGTACAACTTTCATCTAATCCAGTGCTTCTACAGTCTGAAATGGTTTTGAATGAGTCATCTAATCAATATTTTCACTGACTGATGAAACATGCAGAGATTTCAATATAAGTACCTTTCCTAGTAACTTATTAGCAATGTCTAACTATCAACAAATGCACGTGCTTTTCTGCAGCAGCTATGGGTAATCCATTGAATATCTGTCTGGAATAAAGGATATAAGGAAACTGAGAAATATCTCAAGAGTCTTTACCCTTTTTTTGTATACATACTAGAAATAATAAGCTGTTTCTGTTCTATTTATGGAACATCTAAATTTCTTACTTTATTTTTTAAAAAATAATGATCCTTTTTAAGATAATTTAAAATCTATCAACAGAATTATCACTTTTTAATTATTCTTCATGAACTATTAATGTGTTTGTTAAATTTTGAGTTTTTCTCAACAAAAAAGCTTTAAAACAAACCAAATTTATGATATTTTCATCAAAACATTATATATTTTATCAACATTTCTTTGATAGTAAAAAATTAATCCATGTTTTCTTTCTATCTTATAATTTTTATAGAACAATACAAATAAAACTTTACATTTTAGAAAATTTTAGAAATGATGTTTCGTTTCTAAAACATTGGCATATAAAAGGTTAATGAAATTATGTTAGAGAATGTGAATCTTTATATAAATTGTCATAATTAGTTCATGTTTAATTTATTTAATTTTTTAAATGTTTGTACTATAAACAAATGAAATAAATATTTTAGAGGCACAGTAGATCAGAACATAATGAAAAGTGCAGAAATTGGCTTCGTACAGGAAACTGTGCTTATGGAAATACTTGTCGTTACAAGCATGAAAGTTTTTCTAGTTCATCTCGACGATCAACCAAGTCAGAAAAGTAAGCATAACCTGTTAAAATTAATGATTTTTATAATAAACTCTTTGATGAAGTAAAATATACTTTTAACAATTGTTAATTTTACCTTTATTTTTATCAGAGAGGTAGAATCAAAAGATCTTAGACATAAAGTCAAAACCAAACGAGATGAACCAAAAGAATCTAGAGACAGCTCATTGTCTCCTAAAGTAAGAATATATTTTGTTGTTGTATGAAAATGTATTGAAATTTTGTTTAATATTTTGGCACCATAGAAAGATTAACTTTCATATGAAAGTTCAACATTATACTAGGTGAATGTTAATTATTATGGAACTTTGATACAAAAAATTTTTGTGCATTTTTTGAATAAATAGAATGAAAAAATCATGAGTTTCAAACATTGAATGAACTATTTTTTTTCTAAATTTTTTTATTATTTATTACATTTATTTGTTTTCTATAGAGAAAGAGTTCTAAACGAAGTATAAGTAGAAGCAGAAAAGGTGAACATGAAAGTAAAATTAAATCAACAGTTGTGGTTACTAGACCAAGATCTCCATCATCTGCTGCTACTGAAACAGCAGAAACAAAAAAGAAACCAGAAGGCAATTGGGAGGATGATTCTGATGGTTTGTGTTTATTAATCTATATTAATTATTATTGATGTATCTACATTTTATTTTTTAATGAATCAAAATAGTGGTATAATTTTTAGTGCTTGTTTACTATTTTAGCACCTATAACATTTTTAACAACCTGTGAATAATTTAATCAAAAAGAAAAATGGATAGTTTATTTTCAAATGTTTGAATTAATAGTTATTTTGATTATGTTTACTTCTGTGAGTTAAAGAATACATCAGCATATATATATCTATCATGTAATTTAACTTTATAAAAAGAAAGAAATCAATGTTTCTTTTTAAAATCTTTCAATAAAGTGACTGTCAGTATTTGGGAAACAAAGGATAAAAAAAATGCCAAGATTCCATTTAAGGCAGTTAGAAACAAATTGATGCTTTCAGTAAAGCAACTATATATATATATATATATATATATATATATATATATATATATATATATGTCAGGTTTGAAAAGTTTAGGTTCAAAATTAAGGAAGTAATAAATGAAAATAGAGCGAACTCTTTACCATCGCGTAAGGATTTATGAGTAAACAAGCCTGTTAAAAGGAGCAACGAGCGCTGATGAAGGCGAACGCATGCTAGAAAGGACTTGGCTGGTGTCTCCTCGCAGCGATGTTGTATTTGGTAACATCCGGTTGCGCGGCAAAAGGTCCGCCATGTTAGATTATATATGATGAAAGCGTAATAAAGGAATATTGTGAAGATGATGCCCTCTTCATTTTACCAGCAGGCCTGGGGCCTGTCATATATATATATATATATATATTGCTCTTTCATTTTAAGAATCATTTGCATATAATATGCATGTCTTAAAAATAGTGAAATTACTGGAGGCTGCATGACTTGGAACATCAAGTACAGTTATCTCTGTAATGCTCAGGAACTCAGTAATTTGGTTTGCAAGTGCTCTAGTTTTGAAGTTGTGTAATGTTTCGAAAGACAATTCAATAAAAGCTGCTCCTGTGTGTCATTCTCTACAATTTAACAATTTGAATTGTACCTAGTCGTAATGTAAGTTCTGATACAATTATAAAGGGGTTAAAATTCAAAGCATTACAATCAAATTTAAAACTAAATCTTCTTAGTATTTTATTTTGTATTTAAATTTAACACATTACTGTTTAATTCAAAAGGATCACCTTTCACTTCTCACAGGCTTTAAGTCTCTTTGGCCAATCATCTATTGAGGCACGCACTACCTCCATGAGAATTTCCTTTGCAGCTTTTTTTAAGATTGTTTGAATTTGGGATGCAATTTTTGGCACACCTTTGTCTACAACCAGTCCATAGTCCAGGGTATTCATATCTGGATTGCTGGAATGTCAATCAGTGTTCTATGAAGTCCGGCACATTCTCTTTGAATTACCCCTGTTGTTTTTGCCTTATAAGCAAGAGCAGAGTACTATTAAAAAGTCCAATCATTTCCACCAAAGAGTTTGCATTCAGGGTCTTTATTATTGTCCTATGATAGTGTTTTAATAAACTTTTGCCTTGATTTTCTTTTCTTTGTGGCTAAGGTCCTCATAGCTAACACTCCACCAAACCATTACAGAAGCTGGATGATGCAAAAAAATTTTCTTCACTTAAGCTTCTTGGGCAATCCTTGCATATGCATGGTCATTCTAATGGTTGAAAGGTTCTTCAATGCAAAATATTTTCTCATTGGTAAATAAAATTCATTTTTGACTGTTATGAGCATGATTTTTCTTAAAGGTGTCTCGAGTGCTTTAATTCCTTTGTAAGAAAATGGCCAGTTATTTTTCAATAACCTCTCCATCTAAAGTCTTCATTTTCTATGTGATACAGGTTTTTTTTTTACTTATTCACCAGTTTAGAGATAATAATCTTCTTTCGACAAGGATTTTGAAGAGTTCTCATCCTGCTATTGGTCTCAGAAAATCTCTCATTGGAGTTCGATAAAGGCATTACCTTTTGATGTCTAAGTGTTTAAGAACCTTAAAAATTGTTGACAGGCTGTTCTTTTTTTTGGTAAAGAGAAGTATTTATTCAAATTGTTAAAGCTCTTGACTAATTTAGAACAACATGCAGGAACAATTATCAGAAAAATGTTGCAGATGATCTCTTGCAACAAAATTTAAAAGCACCTGCTTTTTAGTCACAGCAGACAATCTTAAATTTTTGTACCTGAACTTATGTTGCATGAGTAGGTATATCAACTACAGATGAGTAATATTACTTATGCAATAATTCATAATGGGTACATATTTGATAAACCTGTTTTTGTCAGGAGATTTACCTGTCATATGTTTTGTATTTGTATGAAGCATATGTAAGAATGTATTTTTTTATTATTGCAAATAAAATTCACAAGATAAATAAATGTCTTCAAATCAATCGCATAGCTTTGTGAGAATTTGATGCAGCAAAGAACTAGCCAGGTCGTTGCTTTGTCAGAGAAAGTCCATCGACTTTTAGTTGTGGTCTCGCAATTGCAAATGAATCACTTTTAATTATGGCTACTGTAGCTCATCCTGATCAGGGACTGAACAATCAGACATTTGGCATTGGTACTATTTCCAGTTTGTATTGATGCTAGAAAATGTTCAGCCTTTGATCCATTGTATTCACTTTGATGTGCTACAGCATTCTTGATGTGTT